>VYXC01012087.1:2102717-2304406 GCA_013397175.1 Platysteira castanea | reverse complement strand
GGCTGTTGGTGCCATAAGAAATTGTCCTCATAGTAAAGTACCATAGCAACAAAAGAAGCTCCTCTCTTTACATAGACTGGTAAAAAGTTGTTTTAAAGTGGTCAACTAACTGAAATGAGTCTCAGTTTGTGTCTTTATGTTGGATAAATAGGGGAAAGTGCTAAAAGGAGAAAGGGAGTGTTTTAGTTTGTTTTTTTTCTTTTTCCTCTTAATACCTTCTTATTTCTTTTTAACTTTAGTTTTAGTAATAAATTTCATTGCATTCATTAAAGTGTAGTGCCTGCTTTGTATATCCCCTTAATTCTTATCTCATAGAAGGGACAAATGCGAACCAACCCACTACAATGTTTAAATCTGGTGATTAGGTCTTATCTGATCTGATAAGATATTCTTAGTACAGTTGAAAATATTTCCCAGTCAGATACGAACTGTATTTTAAATTACTTGGTTTGTCTAAACTTAACCATACAGGTTGATGGATGCACCAGACTACACCCTCATCTTCTAAGAGTGCAGCTTAACAAAAAAAGTAAAAGAGATAATCTTCCATTTCTTCTTTCCTATACAGCATAATTTGCTGTTTTCCGAATAATGCATCATTTTCCTTGGTATGCTCTACTGATTTTTTTTCTTGTGTTACAGCCAGTTATACACAAAGAGCAGTAAGAAGGGTAAAGGTGCCAAATCATTACACTGCAATTTTGGAACAGAATGGCAGCAGAGAATTACTAAGCACTTCTATAATGATATCTTAAATCAAACAAATCCTCAATTTCTGCTTTGTCCATACATCCTCTGGCCTCTCTGAGAATTCTGTAACTGACAATGGTACAAAGAGGTAAGGGATGGGAACCTGACTTCAGGGGTCTCATTGTTCATTAGTGGATTTGCCTCCTTTTCAGTCATATTAACAGGAATATTTAAGTTGCAGTTATTTCTTTCAACTAATTGCTTGTACCACTAAAACAATGCTTTAGGCGCTTTTATGTAGGTCAGTAGATTAGCCAGGAGTTTAAAAAAAAATTATTGAGCCAGCTCTGCACTTCCCACTTGTATCATCTCTCCGATGCATTACAGCTGCTGTTGGCATCTCTTCCTTCCTTGTACAGAAGCCCTTACCTTCCATGTGAGAAAGCCTATGCCTTCTGGCTTCTCACTAATGGCATTGCCCTCATATCCAGCATGACTATTCATTTTGAAGCATACCCTTGCCCTGCCTCACCTGTCTGTGCCAAGCACCCCTGAGCTGCTCTGAATGTAAGAACTTCAGCATGCTCAACTATATTTTTTTCCGCTGTCGTATGAAAGCAAAAAGAGAGGCAGAACACAACCACCTCATTTCCATGATTTCAAACGGAGCTGTTTATTCATCAAGGGTGTACATATTGCTCAGACACCCTCTAGCATATGTGATTTGATCATCTTCACAGGAGAAAGAAACTGAAATACCTTGAGTAATGAAGACAAATGTTCAAACTTAGTGCCATTTTCTCTTTTTGTTAATCCCAGGCATGAGTAGTTGGTGACAAAATGAATTTGTCAAGATTGCTATGCACAGAACATAAAATATGTGACAACTACTTTATTGGAATATACATTCCTAGAAATTGTTTGCTAGAGAATATGATGTGCCTGTTTGTAAATGTCCTGTGCATATGCCTGAAGCAAGAAGTTTGAAATATTTATTGTGTGTAATTTAGACCTTTACCACTCCTTTGGAGCTAGAATAATGTACCTGCTTGTATTTGCCAAAGCAAATCAGACAGAGATCTTCCACTAAAACAGAGCCAGGCATTCCAAAAGTGGGTTAAAGCTAGGAAAGTGTATACAATAGATTTGCCTTTTAACTTACTCTAAAATATGAGTAAAACCATCCTGTGACTTCCATGAAACAGCCTCATGCTAGTGGAAGATCTGTCTTGACATTTTAGAAACTTGTGCCTTTAACAAATGCACTCAGTGCTTATAGAATGTCACACACCTGGATCTATGGTAATTTGGAATTTTCTATTATGAAGCTGCACAATAAATACAGTGATATCAAATAATAGTAAATTCTACTAGGAAAACACAATAGACTGACCTAACAGATACAGTTATTGGGACCCCATTGTGCTGGATAGTACACAAATACAGAACGAAATGTACCAAAGAGCAGATGGGAAACCTCTTGACCTCAAAAGCAATATGCAGCTTAGGGACTGTAAGATACAATCAGCTAGTGCTGGTGCTCCATTTATTAGCAGGATCTTAAGGCAGACATAGATTCTAATGAAGGTCAGCAAAAGCTTTTTTCATAAATCAGTTTGCCCAATGCTGAACACTGCTTTCCCTTTCAAAGTGCTGGCCCATACTTAGCTACCAAGGGTCAAGTCTGTAATGTGTGGGTCATGAACGAATGCTGACCATACAGCAAAATGCTGATGTTCTGGTGCTCAGCACATCATCAAATTTCTCTCATAACATGTAAAAATCTAGGGGGAAAGTGTTGAATTTATGAGATTTTGGAAATACACTATGAATTTAAATACCGCTAGGAAGACAAAATAATACTAAATGTTAATAGCATATGTATGAAATGTATTTAGTCACTATTGTTTGTACGCTAGCAGGAGGTCAAATTTGAAAAAAAATCAAATTACTGCGAGAGTCCTTCTGGCTAGCAGAACAATTTTTTTAAACACACCTATTCAAACAAGATTTGGAGGTGGTTACTCTTGGATGTTGTTAGATGTATTTTGAAAAGCAAGCAAGTATTGGCCACACTTGTGAAAATCAAGAGACGTGTAAGTTATGCTATGCTTGTGTCTTCTCTAGTGCTTCAATAAACTGAGTTTATTCAGTACCTTGAAATTGTCTAAATTAGTTTTGTCATTGTAATACTGTAACAATGCTGTGAACTCATTTGTAATTTATAATTTTTTAAAAGCTGCTGAACTTGACATAACAAACATATACAGACATAAATCAGTCCCACAAGCAGAGTTAAAATACGTATTTTAACTGTGTGAATAAGCTATACTAAGTAATTGTGGTAATAGTCTTACCTTATTGAAAGCAGTAGTTGCACTTCAGTTCTATGAGGCATTACAGCTAAAATAGGATTGTATGCCTGAAGGGTTGGGAGGAATTGCTCTGATTGCCGGACAGTGACACTCCATTCTTTTTATCCATATTATACCTAATCACTCTGGCAGCTCTACGCACAGAGTGGACCCTTCAGAGTCTTGAGCTTATAAACAAGCTGTTAGAGCAGAAGCAGAGGCAATGAAGCCTGATTTCCTCCAGATCTCTGATTTTGTCCTTAAACAGTGCGATTCTCTTCATTGTGGTATCTCAACTCTTCTTTACAATCTAAGGATCAGAGCCATAGAACCACTCCTGAGTTATGCCAGTTTGGCCCCTGCTTGGCTGCTGCTAAAGGTGCTGGACACCAGCTGCACCTTGCCTACCCATCTTCCAGTGCACTGATTTGTGGTTCTCCTCTTTACCTGACTGCTGACTTTAAGTACATTATAAGAACAGGGATAATTGCAACACAATCTCCTTTTCAGATTTGGTCTAATTGAGCAACACGTTAGAAAGTTGTTGGGGAGACTGACAGAAGCTAAAAATAGTGTTTAGTCATGCAAGTGTGTGGTGGTTTTTCATATGACCTTTTATATATATATATATATAAATTGTACACTGGAATGATTAATTGAAAGAAGATACAATTAGCATCAGTTTGATTTTCTTCCTCTTCAGTCACAGCATGTTGAATAATGCTAATTGCTACTGACTCACCGGTTTTGTGACTGATGGGTAACTCTCTACATGGAAACATGCTCTTTGACTGACTTGCCTCAATGGATTATTTTGCACTGGCTAGTGGATCATGGGCTCAATTCTTCATTATCCATTATCTTCTACACCACAGCTTCACCTGGAGTAACTGGCTGGGTAAAGAAACAGGTCTGTTGAACACTGGCTATGTATCATTACTTTGATTTAAAAGCATGTTACACTTGATACTGATGGCAATGGCAATTATCATAAAGGAATCCAGGCTTTTAAAGAAGACTGCATACATTAACCTTTTGGCTAAGTGAGGAATAGATCAAAGTGATGGGTGACCTCGTGGGTGGTTTATCAGCTAAGTTACAGCACAATATATTAATGTAAATGCTTACTTCGTAAGTTAAAAACAGGCAAACAACTAATACTTAGCTTCCCATGCAAAGCTAATGAGAGAAATTTGTCTAACTCCACATATGACAACCTCATAATGGAAAGACAATGCAGCAAGCTGGTAATTGTATCTTTTTAGTATTAGTTGTATCAGCATGACTTAGTGGCCTGCATTTTCCTACACTTACTGCAAAGGTAGATAAACCATCTGCTAAAACTCATGTTTCTAAAGGAAAGAGGGAAATCCTCTTCTGACATGCAATTCTCAATGCTGTCAACTGCAACTGCAGCAATTACCTGTCATTTTAGGCTCCTGCCTTCTCTAAGTTTAGTCCACAATTCCAACAGTCTGCTTGGGACTCTAGTACACTAGGGATCACCTTTACTAAATGTTGTGCTAATGGCATCCCAATGAATCAAAATACGAAATTCAGAGGCAATGTGAATGCAAATTACATGAGAAAGACGGTTTACTGTTCCCAACTGCTCCTGCTGTTTCCCTTTGCTGTTAGCAACACGTTTTTCTGCTTCCAAATAATATAGTTAGCAGTCTATAATAGTTACCTGTCAAATCTTACAGAGGAGTTCTGTGAGAATTCTCCCATGCAGAACAGCTCTGTTTGTGCTGGATCCTTGGACAAGTTGCAAGCGTAGCACAGACCATCACAGCTTAACTATATGTAATCTCAATGATTCTTTGACAAAAAGTCTTTGAAAAAATAAGATTCAGTTAGTAGGAAATTGGTAATTAAGTGGAAAAGTTATTTAAAAAATCATGTGAAAAGGCAGCTGCTTCTAGTCTGGACAGCAATCCTGGCTGTTGTTTACATCCACCCAGTCCAACGGGTACCACAGCTTGGGTCATCACTTCCTTGACATTGCTGAAGGAACAAATGCTGGACCTTTAAATGAGGTAGACTATTTACATGCAAATCCTTTCCTGGAACTGAAATATGATTAGACTGTCCCATAAAGTAACAGCTGTGGGCAGTGATCTCACTTGGCAGATAGTTCAGTGAGAAACTGCGTATTAAAATGAGATCCAGGAACACCTAAATGCTTTGGATGAATTAAGTTTAAATTAAGCTTAAATGAGAGACTAAACAAAAATAACTGTGAGATAGCAAGCCTTTCTGCTAGGAAGCAGCTCTTTCAAAGATACCTTAGGAGAGCAACAGTAATTAAAATTACCATTACTGGGAGTTAAAAGCTGAGATTACCTTCATAATAAACTCAGAAACAGGACATAAAATTGCTAGTTAGATTAATGTGAGAAAGCTGATGCAAGTTTAATTAAAGAAGGATCACATTTCATCTTTGGATTTCAGAACTTTTTTTGTGAGGGGAGATTGCAAAAAGTTGTGTAAATATGCAAGAAGTATGGCAGTTGTATAGGGAATTTGCTTGGTTGTTCTGGAAAGAGTGAGAAAACCTGTGCAGTATTTCCTAGGGAGAGGACCTTGCACTTTGAAATGTCTAAAAAGTATAAAAACCCCTCACACTATGGTGTTTTTCTTACGTCAATAAAAAAGCATTAATTTGGGAATGTGAATATATGTTGTCAGCCAGTACCTTAAAGAAGTATGTTACGTTTTCATCTAATCAGTGACCTATAGCACTAACATTCCAAGTAGGTCATGCTGCTCTTACAGACAAAACCCATGATACTAAACTTCTAGTACTTAATTTTATATTGCACTTTCCAGTGACTAACAGCTAATGGTGTGTCACATGTAAACAAGTACCTTTGAAAGTCAGAACCTCAGGAACGTGTCAGTGTTGCACACAGCTCTGCATTTAAGAAATCCCTCTACAAGAATCATCATTGGTTTGGCAGACTCAGGGCTGGAGAAGGTGGGTATAAAATACAAACTGGCATCCTGTTCTCTGAAACCCACTTAAGCCACTTAAGAAAGTAATTGGCTGACAAGAGTAGATAGTGTAAAATCTGTCCAGGGGCATTCCAGCAGAATGGATCACCAAAAAGACCAAAAACCCCAGCATAACTTAGGGAAACAAGAACCCTCCACCCACACTAGCAGAGCTAGGACTATCACCCCTCCCCACACAAGCTCCCAAGTTTTGTCCATCACAGCATGAGCTACTGAGTCATGCAGAAATTTGCTTATCTGGCACAGTTACACATTTGGATTCCTTCCACTCACCTTCTAAATCAACAGGAAACTGTGTCACTGACTTCTAACTCTTCTGAAGCAGCAGACTTCCTGCTGTCACCTGACAGCCACTGTGTTTCCTGTCCAAAGGGACCTTTACAGACATAGAGGCAGAACATAAAAAAGTCTTGCTCTTTATCACATTATCTTGAGCTGCGTTCTGTACTCATTGGCTCTCCCTTGTGCTGTGTAAGTTGAGGGGTACACATGGCATAGGGAGCAAGAGACATTAGACAAACAACAATATTCCACATAAGTAAATCTCTTCAGAAACCTCTTCAATGAACATGAACTGAAATGCTATATTAAATGTAACACAAGAGTCTCTATTTATTATCACACAGACATATTAACAACTACAATTGCTAAAGAACTACCGTTCTTTAAACACAGTGCAAATCCCCAGGTTTACTTCTCTCCCAGTGGCAAAACTTCAGCTGATGTGTGCAGATCCCTATATGACCGATCCGTGTGTTATGAGAACTGTTGCCTCAATTTCCTGCTGAAGTTATCAGAATGTTTTCAAGCACCCCATTTCTAAGTACTTCCTCATCATCTTTTAATGCTGCGCCAGAGACTGCCTGATAATGGTGTTTTGTAGGCTTTACTTTGATGAACTGCAGCTTTTCCTTAGGAGAATGACTGTGCAAGAGTGGCTTTCTTGTCTCACTGCCACAAGAGGTTAGTAGGTCGTTCTTTGCTGAGTGACAGTTTCACTTAAACAAGAACATCTGAATGTTTATTTCTAAGAAACTCTGCTCACCTAGACTGAAAAAAGACAGCTTTTCCAAAATGGGCTCAGCTGGAAATTCAGAAGTTATTACCATGCAAAATTTTAATGTTGAAATCCTAGAAAAATGTCCTTTTCTGATAATAAAAATAATTTAATTTGAATAGAGAGAACTTGTCCTTCCAACACTTCCTGTTACAAATAGTTTCATACAAGAAATAACATTAAATACTGCAGTGATGAACACAGCAAAGACATAATTGGATCTGTCCAGAGTGCTGGAGTCTACAATGTGGATAACAATCTTTGAGCTAAAACAAAGGAAAACATTGTCTGCATCTCATAGAAAAAATAAGAAAATCAACACTACATTTCTAATACTTACGTTTATTGTGAAAGTGTCTCCAAATTAAAATAGCCCACAATACTGGTTGGTTCCAGAGATTTTATGAGGAATAATTATTCTCTGTATTAGAAAAAACCCCAAACCCAGTCAAATAAAAGACAGAATAACTCCCAAAGTTCCACACAGTAGCTATACATGAAAGGACTTCTAGCTAGTGCATCACTGTAGCCAGGACAGTGGAATTCCTACACATCACCACATTTCTGAAAGAGTTGCTCAAGCACAGGATTGTCATGAAAACACAGGTGAAAATGTGTCATCCTCCTCACCCTAACTTGGAACAGTCAACATGCACAGTTATGGTATGAGAGTTTGTGTAAAGTTAAACCCCAGAACAGCAAAAAGCTGAAGCTCAGCAGAAGCCAGAAAATGTGTATTGTTGCACCAATTTTAAGTCATGTAAGACAGTAATTTTTGCCTTTTGTCTGACACGTGCTCACTGACATAAATCTAAAACATCATTTCATGGTATTTCCTCCAGTTTTTTTAATTGAAAGCAATTTCAAAGATTGAGAATTCTATAGAGACACACTCAAACACTGTGTTTTCATTGCAACTACAATCAGGAATCTTTACAATTAAAGGCTATACATGTACACCACCTTTCCAAACTTCCACTAGAGCTTTTTAAAAGAAAAGAGAAAAAAGAATAACGTTGTCTTACTGAAGTTCCCATTAGGTCTCTGTTCCAAATCAAAACCAGTCAAAACAAGTAATACAAACTCGTTTTGCTTCACGGTTTAAAGGCAACTGTAGTTTGCAGAACACTGAAGTTAGGCCTAAGAGGTTCTACACTACAGGAAGGGTAAAAAGTATTCAATACTTCTCTCCCACAAATGTCACAGGAAGTAGACAATAGGAGACATACAAAAATGAGTTGTAGCAAAGAGATTAAAAAAATACCAAAGCATCAACTGTATAAAACCAATGGTAGCCCATATTTCTCTGAGATACAGAAGGCTGTGGTAATGAGAAAATGAATGAAGTGGGCATTAGGTTTCCTACTAGAGCACTCTGTGTAAAACACGGAGTGTCTCAATCAACCAGCATTGATCACCAGTGACATGTGCTGCAGTGTCATGGCTTTCGCCCTCATGTCCTGTTCAGAACCAGAAAGTGATTTTCACCTGAATCAGATGTAGATTTAAGACAAGAATCACTTCACTGTAAGCAAAGCTTTAGTGCATGTACTTGGGTCTCAGAAAAAACATTTGGCATTGGCAATCACATGGTCACAGAATGGTCACAGGCTGAGGCAGGAGATACGAAGCTGGGACACCTGTACCAGTTCTGCTGGAATCATTAAATAAATAACAGATAGAAAAAACTACAAAAGGGCAACAAGGAAACAGCATGGGACACTTTGGTATTTTAAAACTAGCACTACTTAACATTGATCAAGACCCAAAAGACTCCAATGTCCACCCTTGTTGTTTGATCAGGTATTTTTATCGTTTTCTGCAATGTTGTTCTTTATGAAAAACAACCAAGCAAAACCTCCAACCCACCATATATTTTTCTTTCAATACAAAATATGCCAATATGGGAAACAGTAAACAAAGGGCAACCTGAATCTTATTTTACTATAGTCTGGTCTGTCTAAGAGAGACTAATTCTTACTATTTACTAATAAACTCTAATTTTCTCATTTTTCTACTTCAACATCTCAACCATTGTGTCATGTACTGTACTATAAAAAAGGAGCATAGAACTCAAAGACAGGGAGGTTATAGAGTACAAACTCTCATTTCTAGAATTACTAAATGACAATTCTACAAAAGCTGTGAATTTACAGAGCCTTTTAAGGTCTCATGTTTACCATGAACCATGCGAAAAATTTCAGTCGATTTTCTGAATTATGTGCAATTAACCTCAAATTCCTGATGACCTCCAAATATACCTTGCAATGCTCTTCATCAGAAAAGCAAACAAATTCAAATGAAAAAGAAAACATCGCATGGCATTTTCTCTGCAGAGTGGAAGATGAAGCCAAAGTTTTTGCACTCATTAGGTGAAACAACTAATTAAAGCACATTGCCATGTCTGATCACTAAAACATTTGGTCTTTCCCATTAGAGACAGAAAAGAAGTCTGAATTCATAATTTTTATGATAAACCTCTAGCTTAAAAGATCAGTCCTTGTTTAGCAAAGTTTGGTGAAGTTCTCAAGGCTTCCTCTTACCCTATTTCCCCAAATGTGTCATTTGAATCTCTTACCTCATTTGCTTTCCAGACATATTTGTGTGAAGTTTATCCTAGACTGCTAAGAACAGACTCCAAAAAGCCAGGATTATAGGGGATAAGTATGTCATTCAGTGTTAGCTGAACCAAGGTAACTGCCTACATGCTTTAGCATATCACAGATGCAACTGAATTTAAACCTCAAAGGAAGAGTTTCAATCCCAGATACACTACTTAACAGTGGGGATCAAGGGACCTTGACAAGCTTGAGAAGGGGGCCGATGGAAACCTCATGAAGTTCAAGACAGCCAAGTGCAAGGTCCTACACCTGGGTTGTGGCAATCCCAGTCACTCCTATGGGTTGGGTAGAGAAGGGATTGAGAGCAGCCCTGTGGAGAGACTTGGGGATAATGGCTGATAAAAGATTCAGTGTGAGCCATCAGTGTGTGCTCGCAGCCCAGAAAGCCAAATGTATCCTGGGCTGCATCCACGGGAGTGTGGGGACGGGAGGGGATTCTGCTCCTCTGCTCTCATGAGACCCCACCCAGAGTACTGCAGCCAGGTCTGGTGTCCCCAACATAAGGGCATGGAACTGTTGGAGCAAGTCCAGAGAAGGGCCATGAAGTTGATAAGAGAACTGGGGCAAAGAGGAGAAAAGTTTAGGCTAGAAATTAGAAAGAAATTCTTTACTTTGGGGGTGGTGAGGTACTGAACAACTTGCCCAGGGAAGCTGTGGATGCCCCAACCCTGGCAGTGTTCAAGACCAGGCTAGATAAGCTCTTGAGCAACCTGGTCTAGGGTGAGGTGTCCCTGCTCGTGGCAGGGGAGTTGGCACTGGATGATCTTCAAGGTCCCTTCCAACCCTTAACATTCTATGATTCTGTGACTGCCCTAACAGCATTATGTAGTGATGGTAAATCATCTCAAGGGTTGTAGCCTTGACTCTACATCTGAATCAACATTACAGAGCACTGCTGAAGAGGACCAACAAGGACTAAAGGCCTCTGGCACAGGGATTGTTGTTGAGGACTGCTCTATGCCCTAGTATCACCAACACTGCAGCATGTTGTCTATGTTGTGCATGTTCAGGTCAGAGGAACATTCTGTTCTCATGTAAAACAACATATTTTGCCAGAATGCCATTTTTGTAACCATCTTTACAGAGGGGAAATGGTTCAGCGGAGGTAGTAATCAACACCACAAAAGAAGTGTGTTTAAACTGATATTCTCCATTACCATTTTAGCAGGTCAAGTTTCACAAATTATAATTTTAATTTAATGTATCCCAGATGGTTTTATTTTAAAATCCTGGCATCATCTTTACAGTAATTACTACACAGCTGCAACTTCAAACACTATGGATAGGATACTTTCTATTGCAATCAGCGTATTTTCACATGTATAACCTGCCCTGCAGATAACTATAGGAAATCAAATGGACAGGAGATGGTATCAAAAAAATTAGAGGCAGAGAAATTTTCTGGGGAGAAGGAGATTTAAGTAAGGCTCCCTTGCTCCCTCAGATATACTCATGGACATATAACCTATGCAGCTGCTGGATTATAAGGTTATCTGGCTTTTCAAAATATGCTCTGTGGGTAGTAGAACTGACAGATCTTTTGTAATTTACAGTTTCTGAGTTTTCTTACCTTTATTGTTTATGAAGTTGAGGTACTATTTCCATTCATGCCATTCCAACCTTGCTTTTAGCACACTTTGTTCCTAACACACAGGAATTTCTATGGATAATAAAGGTTTTAGAAGTTTTGAAGAGTGACCAGTAGAATAGGACCAATCTCAGTTTTCAAAAGAAAGAAGTGACAACACAACTTTCTTCAATGAAGTCTGTATAAAATAGAGTCTTTAAACATGTTTTATGGCATCAGAAACCATCTATATTTTACTATTTGCATAGATGGAAGGAATCAGAAATTACTTCATGGCTCAGATTTCCAGCTGAACACAGCATTCCAACCGCTTTGTATATAGAAGACACACTTAAGATTTTTTCCTGGTTTGTTCCTTCCTTTAAAAAAAATTATATATATATATATACATGCACACACATACACACACGTGCATATATATATATATGTATATATATATATATATATATATATATATATATATATATATATATATATATATATATATATATATATATATATATATATATATATATATATATATATATATATATATGTAAGTCTTTGGTCTATAAGCACATTGGTTCTGTGTGCACACACAATACTGTTGAACAGTAGGTTGCATAGAGTCTGTTACCCAAGAACCCTGCCTACTTCTGGCACTGCTGTCACAAATCACAGGAGAGTGTCCTGCAAGAGCTGTATGATCCTTAGCAATCTACATCAAACTTTGATCTAGAGACTGGAAGAAGTATGTATCCAATGTTTAAAAAGATGTTTACTTAGGGTGTTACATTTGTCTTCTTTTGGACACTATTTGTAAATCTTGGATGAAAAAGGAATACAAAATTATTTTACAGATGCCCTTAATTTTATTTGTAGAAGTGATGAAATACTACTGAGCATTTAAAGGTTGCTATGAATTACACTAAGCGAATTTTGCTCAAGTTCTCACACATTTAAAATAAACTAATTCTAGTAATGTGTGACATTCTGCCTTCTCTCTCTTCACCCTGCCAAGGAAGTGGCAATAATTTTGAGAACAATACCTAAACTGAGCTGTGTCTGAGAAAGCAATGAATTTTCATCTGTTGTTTTTTCCATTACACCCTTGACCTAAATCAGGTGAACGTGCAAGAACAATTTCAGGAGTTAGGTCTGGATTCAGAATGGTGCATTTGAAGAAACACCTTTTTACATGGAGTCTCTGCAAAAAGCTAAAATCTGTAGAGGTCAAGAATTGAAAGGCCGGAAAAAAAGGTAAGAATGAATTTATCCCTAAGTGCTGACAACAATGCTTTTGGGTATTTGCACAACAAATCAAGTCCACTTCTAAGGCAGTTAGCCACCAAATTGAATTTTAAATTACGCTAAAATAATACCCCACAATTACCACATTTTTTTTCCCAAATTATGTTGGAGGAACAGTAACTGTGATTCAATAGGCAATTTCAAAACCAGTACTTTAAAACACAAAGATAGCAAAAATATCTGAAGCAGATCTAAAATCTATAAAGCTATGTTCTATCTTACTGTAAGTAACAAATCAAGCAACTATTACTTATAGCAGATTCAGCAAAAGCAACACGGATGGACAGAAGAGATCTGAGCATGATGCTTTCCATCACCAAGAATCCAAGATACGAAGTTTGAGAATGGATATTCCCTTTTGTCCAGAAGTTCCCAAAAGAATAAAAATTAAATAATGTTTCAGACAGTACAAGTGAAAATACTGCTCCCATTGTGTCAGTTACATACACATACAGCATGCCTACGTATACAGAATGGTGTGCTGTCTTCATTCACAAACAGGAAGTATGGCAGTGCGCTATCAGAATGCTTTGATACTCCTAATGTTTTCTGATGCTGAAATACATGAATAAACTGCATTCACAACTTATAATTTACTTCCAGTAGCAAACAGTTCATTCTGTTCGTGTCTCATGATTGAACTGAAGAATTAATGCTCCTCTGAGCAAGTGGCAGCAGTAAGATACCCATTTGTCCCATTGGCATCGCTGGTCCCATTCGTGGTGATAGCGCTGTGTGGGGCCTTTGAGCGAGGTACTGTTTCTTCCTCATCTGAGCTTGACTCAACATCACTTCGGGCATCCTTTGCTACCTGTAGAATGTGGAAAAGAAGTAAGCAGTAGGTGACTGTAAGGAAACAACTCAGCTTTTTGGTTCAAGAGAAGCAAAGAATTCACACATTTTTTCAATTTGGGCTTTGAAGGCAATCTCACCTCTGGCACACTTCTCTGCCTTTGCCTGCCTGCACTCACTTCAAGTACAGATGTCTGTGCGTACATATGCCACGTGCAAAGGCAGGGTGAGAACTCAGCACTGGTGCACTGAAGGTAACATGGCCAAGTACACAAGGCAAAGGGTTTTGCACAGACTGAAGTAAACAACAATGCAAGTTCCCAAATTAAACGTAGGCTCAGTCCCTCTGCCCTCCTACTAACTACAACTTTATTTCCTGTCCTTCATTTGGAGTGCTGCTCTTTGACCTGGTAATACAAAACTTCCTGCCCCTTATCTCCCAACTCACTGGAGACCACATGGCTCCAGGGAACAGTGCTATGTGCTCGCAGAAGGAGACAGGAGTACTGCTTGAAACCCAACTCCCCACACCACGTAACTCCAGTCTCTGACTACAGACAAGTGGTGAGAATGGCGCTTGCAAAATGACATAGTCCAGTTCAGTCCCTAACATAGGAATCACAGTTCAACTGTGTGCCCCACTGTGTCACTGGAAAGTTGTTTCAGAAACAGATGGACCCTAGTTGCTCGGGATTTCCTGCTGATTTTCAGCTGATTTCTTTGAAAAATCTTGAAAATCTCCAAAACTAGCAAGAGTCCACCAGATGCAGTGCAGAAAAAAGAATCAACGGAAAGAGGTCTGAAGTTTAACCTGCACGCAGTTCTGAGGATGCCATTTCCATGCCTGCTTCTACTCCTGTTTGTACAGCTGAGCATCCCAGTCTTCAAGATTGATCCATGCTGTGCTGGTTGCCACAATTGGGCAATTACAGCTGACTACAGCAAACGGACGTAAAAGGGGGCAAAACGCATGGTGAGTCTTTTTCCTGAAGAACTAAAAACACTTAAAAGAAGGGGGTCACTGTGTGTAATTTTTTGCTTACAGTAATCCTCCTCTCTGGAAAGTCTTCATGACAATTCCACTCTCATCTCAGAAACAGCCATTTGCCTTTGGGGCTCCCAGTGTTGCCCTTGCAATATCACAGTACCTGAGTGACACTATTCTGCTTGGAACTAGTGAAAAAAACCCCAAACAGTTCCCATATAGCTCCCAGTACGTAAAGTTTTTTAATGTCAGTGTCTAGCAAGCCCACAGTTCTGACACCTGTGAAACTGGACTTCAGCTGAGGTCAGAAATTTGATTCCATATTTACACAGCTTCAATTAATAGGTTATTCCAGTGTCTTTCATATAAAGGAACTTCTATATTACAGCTGATGGAGGTACAGAAATACACTTAAAATTACACTCTTATCAGACAGAAGAGAATGGTCTCAGCGCAGGGTACTAAGCACCTGGGATCAATGTGGTGGCAGACCTGATGACTGAAAAATTCTGCATCATCTTAAATTCTCTTAATAGATTCACTGACAATTCCTCTGCTAGGGTCCTGCCCCAAAGCCAAAAAATCAAAAGAAGATTCCATGCTACAGCCAGTTCTGTTAAACATGTAATCTACTCTCTTTATTTTTAAAATGCAGCAACATAGCAGGATCTTTTCACTTAAAGCCTGATACGAATGCAACAAATCTTGCGGTACTTAGTTTCTTTGGTTTATCCCCAAAAAGAACACACTGAAGTAATTTCCACAGAAGGAGTCTAGAATGAAAAAATATATACATTTATATATACAGGTTTAGAAAACTCCTAAGCACAGCAGTGAGTAAGAAATAGATGACCAGCATTACATTACAAATTTAATGATAATTGATTGCTGTATCAGCTGAGCTGTTCAAAAGGTGGATACTAGTACTACAAAAATAAAATAGCAATTAAGGATGAAGATCTTCTGTAAGAGATCTGTAATGTGTTGTGAAAATAGTTCTTATTTTTAATGCAGAAATAGAAAGAATGGCATTGCAAGTGAGGAAGTAAGCTAAGATCTGAAGGAAGATGAATCTTCTGTATATATGTCATACATATCCATCTCTAACCTGGTCACTGTGTTACTCCAAGTGTCTAACTCTTGTACTCTTGTACAATCTAAATTTTCTCCTGTGCAATTGTTAGAACTGCAAGGTGAAGGACTTACAGTGTCAAGTGTGTGTCCTGAATGCTGACAGAGCAGCTGCTTATTCTGCTGAGATATATGTATGAATATATATATATATACACACACGTACACACATACATACATATATATGTCTGTGTGTAAAAAAGGTTGCGGCATAATAGCACTCAAATACTACAGATAGAAATAGGTTTGAATGGTTTTAGGTGATGCACAGACAAGAAGTAAAAATGGCCTTTAAAGATAGTCTTTACCTAAATATATAAATACAAACAATGGATAAATACCAAGCAGAAACTAAAAATTAAAAGAACCAAAATAACCCAAAACACAAACACCAGTGTTGTCAGAATACATCTTTTGCATAATAAATTAAAAGAAACTTACCTGCAAGGGGTTCCACTTCCCAGCCTTCCAGCATAGCACAAGGGAAAGGATAAACAAGCAGAGTAAGAGAGAGTAGGAAGCACTCTTTGAAGTCACTGGTATAATTCAGACAGGACAGCCGAGACCAATAATTGCTAAAAGCAGAGGAGACTAAAGCGTGGTTTCCAGGCAAAATACAGCTCATGAGTGCAGTGTCTTTCACAGAGTGAGTGGCAGACTCTGGGCTCTGCCAGTGCATGGCTGAGCTCTCCAGTACATTCATAGAAAGTAATTTTCTGGAGAACAATCCTGTTCACTTTGGGGTCAGTCACATCAATGCGCTGTGCTCTTAGGGCAAAGTGCCCTGACTTTACATGATCTGTAAGCATTAGTGAGCACTGCATCTGCACAGCAACTGTAATGAAGTGGGCATTTCTGGGAGTGACATCTTCCTGTCAAATGAACCAGTGGCAGCAAGATATTGAATTTTAGCCACAACAGTTGCTCTGGGAATATTAGAATGAAAATACATAGCTCTTTGCAATACCTCATTAATACCAAAACCCAGAAGAGGCTGATATGTAACTTTGCCACTAGCAAATGCAGCAGAATTTCATTTTGTATTATTATTGCTATCAATTCCAGCTGTGAAATGAACATTTTGCTAACAACTACTATAAAGAAGAAAAACAGATCTGGCAGCCCTAAGAAAGCAGTTTACTTGTTGGGGTTTTTAAATCTGATTTCCTTAATGTAGTTTAGTTCAGTGTACCACGTTGTAAAAAACAAGTGTGGAAGCACATATAAATACAATCACTATACAGAGTACTATTCACTTATCTGACAATCATTAGGAGTGGGAAAAGGTTTCCAGGAAAGGAAAGAAGAATTTACCTAAAACAAGATGTGTCTTCAGTAGTGTGTTATGAATAATGTTAAAAAAAAAAAAGCCAACTCAAACAAAAAATGACCTCTATTGACATTGAAAAACTTAAAATCATGAAACAGAACTGTGTTGTCTTACCTTGCCCTTTGAAATAGCTTTGTAGGCTGCCTTTATGATTAGGTAAGACCAAAGACAGTGCAGAATTTGAAGAACTATAAGCAGCACATTGAAGACCCACAAGGCAGGAAAATTGCCCAGAGCTTCATACAGTTCAAAAAATGTTGTATTTAATATCCTAGAAGAAAGGGACATAAAAATAATAACACTTTCCTTAAGCCAACAATCTCAAAGAAGTTATTTTTAAATCAAGATTACAAGTACATGATTAGGTGGGATCCACCTGGACAGTTGGTTTCCAAAGTAATAGTGACTTGGACTGAATCACACAAGTGTCTCCAGAGAGAAACAGTATCAAAATGTTGCTTTCAATATTTAACTTAATTTGTAAACATTGCATATAGAAAACAAAGATCCTGTGATGTCTTTTCTTCATCTATCCAGCTAGCAGGTGTTGGTTGACTCCCTTCTTGACTGATAACAAAAATTACTGTATTACATGTTTTGTAAATAAAGTTATTCCATCTCAGCTGCCTTCAGTAGGGGTTTGGTACCCCCATATTAGCCCCTTTTTGCACAAAATCTAATTTGCATGCCTCTTATGTACAACCAAGCATGAGACTTAGCAGTTACATATAGGACAGGTGGACAATGGGGCAGTGAGGGATGGGAGACCTTATTGCAGCCTTTTGATACTTAAAGGAGGCTTATAAAAAACACGGGGACAAACTTTCTAGTAGGGCCTGTTGAGATAAAAAAATGGTTAATGTTTTAAGCTAAAAGAGGGTAGATTCAGACTAGATATAGAGAAGAGGATTTTTAGAATGAGGGTGGTAAAGCACTGGAACAGATTGCTCAGAGAGGTTGTAGACTCCCCATCCCTGGAAACATTCAAAGTCAGCTTGGAGAAACCTGATCTAGATGAAGATGTCCCTGCTCATTTCAGGGGGGTTGGGCTGGATGACATTTAAAGATCCTCTGCAACCCAAATCATTCTATGATTCTAAGAAATCCAAGCAATTCTAGACATTTGAACCAAATTTTTGTGAATCAGCATTTCAGATGCAGACAGTAAACTGATGTTATAATGACTTCCGACGCTTTGTGAATACAGCACTAACTTTGTTCCCAAATACTCTGCCACAGCAGATGATTTCAATCTGTATCTTAGCAAACAGCCTGATACAATCTGTATCTTAGGAAACAGCTCTGAGAGCAGAGTGGAGAACACACAATAGAAACAATGGCATTTTTAAAAACAAATAATGATCTAGGAATGGCGGTTGATTAAGGGGAGAAAAATAAGGCAATATAAGGATTTGTTAACCTTCATCCATTTTCCCTCCTGATGCAGAAATTCATTAAAAACTCCACTGGCTTTCTGTTCTTGTCTCCTTGGTTTAAATAAACCCTCCCCGCTAGTCACTAGATGGCGCGTTTAGCCCGGCCAACACCGCGGGCTCGGGGCACCAGCCGTGTCCCGGGAAGGGAATGGCACCGGCATCCTGCACGGGCTCCAGACCAGCACAGAGCTCAGTGGAGAAGTTATGGATACTCGTCTCACCTTTTTAATAAACAATCACATTTGCCACAATCCTTTCCAGCAACATAAAACCAGTTCAAGTAGTACTAACATGAAATATGTACAGACAACAAATCCAGAATACAACATACAGCAGTAATGATTTATGTGTGTAACGCCATTGGTCAAAAATCGACCAGTGATTTTTAATACACTGGCTTTATTACTACAGGGGTATTTCATAATACTTCTACCTTTTTTTTTTTTTTTGCCTTCTCACACTGAACTGCACATATGCTTCATAATTTATTGAGAAGTTGATGTTTTATAACCTTCCTATACAGCTGTGTTTTTACACTATCTTCTGTTTATGGTATGAACACTAGAAAACATTTTCCAGTTTGCAAAAACACCATCATATTATTGCTTCTGTCAGGTAGAACTGTTCAGTCTCAGCTTTGTGCTGTTTATTCTGCATGTGTCACAGCAACACCCCAGTTTACAGTTCAAGGGAACACTCATCATATCAAAACAGAGGTGGAGTCAGCACTGTTCTACTTTCACCAGAGCTTAACCATTATATCAAATTCAAACTTGAAATCAACAACTCCTGTATATAAAGTTACCATTGTTTATACTCAACTGCCTTTATGTCTAAAATTTTATATGCTAGAGAATTGTTAATGAAGCTTCTGCAGGTTTTTGTTTATATTTTTATTAACTGGACCAAATTCATCTCTGGGGACTTCCACAGAAGTCAAGTAGAAAAAAGCAGCATTAGAAATGCAGTTGGCCCACTCTCGCAGAAGTCAGGAAGACAGCAGGGCCAAAAAGAGTGATTTTGGTACCAACAGCAGTTGCATGTGCAAATGACTCATATATTGTGTATTAGATAGGGAAATAAGCCTCAATGAAAAAGCAGACTCCTTTCTAATCTGCTCATGTCTGGCAAACTAACGACAGGACTGGAATTCTCCATTAAATCTGTGTAAAGGATCTCATTAATTGCTCAGCAATGCTAAGAGGGTTCAGTGGTTTGATGGGCAGGCTAGGTGTGCACATGGAGCTAAGGCTATATCTAACCACCTACAGAGCAGAAGATGAGTGGAAAATACAAAAAACTACAGAGAAAACGGAGGTAAGCAAATAAACTCTCAAATAGATAAATAATTTCATATTAAAAGTCTGAAATGGGGAGAAAATTCATAAGGCTATTAGTCAGAATACGCAGAGAAATTCTACTTGTAGACACTGAGGAAGGAGGGGAGGGAAGACAGGTTAGAGCACTTTCCATCATTTTCACTCCTACAAGTATTCAATGGAAACATTTTAATCAAATACACAAATAATAGGGACTGGAAAAAGCAGCATGAGAATGAATTACATGGAGGAGAAAGTGTCTATAAGATGTATATACAAATAAATCTTAGATTCAAATACTCAGAAAAGCACTTCAATCTGTAAAAATGCTTGTTGAAACTTTTTAAAGCTCTCCAGTGGTTAAATCCCAGCTTTTCATAATGAATGGTGGAAACTTGGATTCTTGGGTATCTGACTTGAAGCAGCTGGACTTTATCTCAGAGGGGAAAATTACTTTAGGCTGCAAGTGCTCTACTTCTCCAAAACTTTTGTCAGCATTTCTCAGATCTTTGCAATTTTAAACTAAATATTAGCTTTTGCTTCTGAAAATCATTCCTGGACTGTTCTGAGCCCCTGGAAGATCCTGATAGCTGGAGAACACAACATCATCTCATGGAAGGTATTCTTCCCTCATTAAATGCATCTCAAGGAGGGTTTTACACCTGGCTGTGTGAAGCACTCAGTTTAGCATCTTGAATTAAGCAGTATGGCTGATGAAAGCAAATAAAAATAAATTAACCACTTAAGATCCAATCTGCTCTTACAGAAATCTGTGGTATTTTTTCAGGAATGCTGCCACAATATCCGAGCCAGTGGGAGAGATAATCCTGTACTTACTGTACTACCATGCTAATTAAACACTCAGAATAAAATGAACACATTTTCAACAACTACTGAACAATCACCTGCAACATATCAACAGTAACACAGGTTTTTCCTCTACTCTCTAACTCTTTATCTAGCCAGTGAAGCAATACTTGGGAGACTAGAGGTAACAGACCCACATTCTGACTCATTACACTCCCACCCCACAACTTAGTGGGCCCAAGTCCAGGCTCTTGGGTTTCAGCTACTAATTCTTGGCAAGTTGATCCCTTGTCTTGCACTGAGGATGAAAGGAAAACCAGATGGTTTTCCTGAAACCTGAAAGGAGATGAAGGAAGAGAGATAAAGAAAGAGAGGAATGGGTGGAAGAGTAAAATGCTTATTTATATTTGTCTGAGAACTGACAAATATATGCTGTGTTTGCTTCTGAAAGGGTCCTGAGAAGAGTGAAAAGAGGTGAAAAGTAGGATCATGTGGAAGGAGTAGGTACTCTTCCAGACAAGCAAAAAAATTAGTGATAAACTCTGCAGAATGATCATAGCAGGATGATGGGCACTGTTTTCACATCCAGTGGGAGCAGAAACTGTGCAGCTGAAATTAGTGCTACTGCAAGTTGCCTTACCTTCTGCAGCACTGTTCAGTGACCAATACCGTGCATGTGACACACTGAATTAAAGTCACTTCGTTAACACAGCACATTAGACAGAATGTGACCAAGACCATTAGACAAAATATGACCAAGGACAGCACAATATGATACCAGCTTCTCTAAATAGCTCAGAATGAATGTCTCTATCTCCTTTAAGTGTGTATTAGACAACAGTATTCTATATTGCAGCAGAACCACCTGTATTGGGCCACCTTTCAATACTGCATACGTTACCAAGAAAATAGGTAATTACATTTATGTAATTATGTAGTTACATTAATTACCCCATTTAGTGCAAGTAACTCAACAGTACCCCTACCAGCAATGCTTCAAAGTTTCTGCCTTTTTTGTAATTTTTCCTTTAAAAACCCAAACAATTACACTTATTTCTGCCTTCCAAACATAGCAGTTTATTCTTCCTTATATGTGGTGAAAAGTGACTATGGCCAGAGAACAAAGAGTCAGGAGTTCTAAATTGTGGATTTAGCTGTTTTATTAACTTAGGCGATCTAAGAAATTTTCAGATTTCTTTACACAGTTCATTTTCTGTTAAAGATGGACACAAAGTATTGTCACACCTTGCTGGCCACATAAAGATGCTGTAACAATTAACTTGTTTATAAAAATCTGTGGACTACTTCCTTAAAAGATGTCATAAAACTGACAGATAGAAAAAATATCACTGAGATTCACAGATAAATGAAGAGCAGTGGAGTGTGAAAGCACATGTACATGCACATTTTGATCAGCCACAGGATGCTAAATCAGATACATTTTATCGGTGGTCAAGATTTATCTCTGGGATTTAGACCTTGTTTGAAATCTAATAGGACTTCATATCCCAGGCTAGTTACTTTTAATGACAGTGCTACACAACAGACCTTACACACAGATGTGTCTGCATGAGACTTCAAATGAGTTAAATGGGTTTTTACCTCAGAAGTGTATGGAATAATATACTAAACAGTCATCAAATTGTGGAAACTTTGGTCTGAAGCACTCCATGTACTGGAGTCCTCAAGGTGCAGTACAGTTAAATATTTAATTATAGCAAATCCAATACATAAAGGGCTATACTGCCAGGTTTGTCATCTGAGTTTCAGCTTGGCCAGCTGCTGTGTCTATATCACTGTTCTGCTTCTTGGTTCTTGCTGAGTGGGAGAACAAGCTTGTTTCCCTTTTCAGATCCTGCTGTCTCTTACATTTTCAGCCCTCCAGATTATCAGTGCACGGCAATACAAGAAGAGTCGCAGAGACCCACTGTGAACAGAGAAGAGTCAGATGAACCAGTCACCCACACAGAAGCAATGAAGCAGGGAAAGAAGGACTGGGAGAGAGAGAGAGATGATCTTTCAACAGCATCTCAGACTGATTCATCAGAGTGTTTGATTGGCGATGCTCATTACCCTCCTTTTAGACAGCTGATGAAAGGTCTCTGCAAAATGCAGCGACAGAAAGAACATAAACTATTGAGTCAGTATTCAGAGCAACATTAAATCCACACATTTCAATTTTATCAGTGAGGTCACCCTCACGTGGCATTCTCCTCACCCACAGCAGCCCCGCACCAGAGGATTTCCTGACATTGTACTAATACACGCTCAGCTGCTGTGGAGATGGGTGGCTCCTGTCCTAACACTAATCAGGAACAATACGTCTTTGCAGAAATTACAGCCCTGCCACTGAGACTGTGTTATTTTAAGCCCTCTGCATATCAATAGGATTTCCAATTACTTAACTAAAATGATGGAGCAGGCAGGAAATTATTCATGTTTGATGTACTGTAGAAGAGACCATTCTGATCAAGCTGTCACTGTCCAGGTTTCAGCTGTGCTTTTCACCCAATTCCTTCTCATCAGCAGTTACTGCCCATGAGCTAATTTTGCAGCCACTGGTATTAATAGTAGCATTTACACTCTTGCGGATAGAAAAAACAAAGATACAAGGTCATAGACACCTTCACAATCCAAGCTCAAACCTCAGAAGAGTCCTTCAATAGACATCAGGATATGGAGACAACTCACATTTCCTAGAAGAATGTAATTATACTCAGCAAGATGTTGTATCAGTAATGTGTTACGGGAAAATGCTTCTGGTAAATGCCCATGATAATAACTCACAGGTACTGAGGAACTATGTTATGCTAAGAAGGACACTTCCAAATCCGAAAATCTTCAGGCACACATAAAACTTTTATATGACCAACAGAGAACACATATCAAGATCCATTTGCCTGGAGTTCATGTCATTCTCCAAAGAGGAAAAGCATTTGTTGTAAATAATAGTTTCCAGTCTTTGCAAAACAGAGTATCAGAGTATAAAAAAGCCTTCCTCATGCCCCTTTCTGTTGACTAAAAATAAATGCAGTTGTGTTTAACTATATGCCACATCAATGTCTGTGAAATCATCCCTAAACAGTTTTCAGTTTAATCCAATTTTCTTAATAATTATCTATACTTTCAGAGATATTATGGGCCAAACTCCACCACTGTGAAACACTGACGAAAGCTATAGAATGTTCTCACTTACATGGGGGCTGGGTTTCTCCCAAGGTGTTCAGCCACAATGACCTCCTAGCTGAACACGAACGAGATGCCAGCTCCATCATAGCTGTAATCATGGTGTTCAAAAGTCATTTACTATTTCAAGCTGGTAAGTTAACTTACTCCCCTGCTTTTGTAAAGCTATGATTTTTACATCCCACACACGTCAGAAGTTTGCAGTGAACCAGCAGCATTGTTCTACTTTTGTATTGACTCTGTAGCACCACAAAATATGTGCCAGTAACAGCAACCCCTGGTGCTAAAAGTACCTCTAAGAGAAAAGGGGCTGAGAAGAGGCAGAATGTTTGCACAAGTTCAAACCACCTACCTGAGCTGATTTAAAAGTGGCTAAGATGTCTGGCCACAAGAAAAACACTGATGCTGCTTCCCTTGCCCTGACACATTTACACTTGGCAGAGTAATTCTGAGCAAGAAAAGTGCCACTGCACAGGTATCTGTCCTGTTTCCAATTGGAGCACAGGTTTTAGACAGGACATTTTTCTTAACAAAAGGAGAAGTGAGAACATCGACTGAATAGGCTATCCTTGAGAACAGAAAGCATTATTATAGCCACAGAGTACAGTCTGTAGAAACTAAAAATGAGGATAAGAATCAGGCTTGCAAGTCTGATGAAATCTTTTTTCATATATTTTTTTCCTGCTGTGATCACATGAAAATTTCAAAAACAGAAACACTGAGTAAATGCCACTTTTTTTTTATTTACAGTGCAAGCCCACAATGGTGAATGACAGCTCTAACCTTTCATTTCTTATAGCTTCTCTGTAAATAGCTGGATCAGTATTAACCTGGAACTCCAAAGATTTCATCTTTGCTTCTTGTAAAACTCCAGAGGCCTGAGTTCACAAATGCTGTAAACAATTTGAGGAAATAAAATAACTAGGCATTAGAAAGGATAACATCTGATAATGTTTTGTCAGAAGCAGATGGGATGACAACATTATATATGATCTGCTAAAGAGCTAAAACAAGAGTTGTGAGTAAATTTATAGAGACTTAGTTAATTAAACCTTCTTTTTAATCCATAAATTGAAGTCTATGAGTTCTTCAAATATACTGTTGCTAGTTTGCCAAAACCTTGTTATTAAATGCTCTTGATAAACTGATTGATTTTAAGTTGCCTGCTGAAACTACAAACAGACCGAAATGTAGGCAAATCAGATAATTTTTGCTAGTTCTACAGCATCCACTTAATGACAGCATGAACAGCATCAGGAATCAAGTATCAAAATCATAATTTATTCCTTCAGTATCTGCTACCCACAAACAACTTATGATTGTGCTCTGGTTTAGACAATATTCTGAGCAAAATGAGCTTGAGACAGTGTCAGAAGAGATAATCTTAATTAAAAAGTTATTTTATTATACTAGCTCGGCTAGACAGGTTTACAATCCAACAAGACTATAACTAAAACCATCACAAAACAATTGTGTTCATTCAGAGCCCAGACAAGGTCTGGACAGCTGAGATTCATCTGGCTACCTGAATTCCCACTATCTCAAGTAACTGACCAGGACTCTTGCTTTAACTACTGTCTATGTATTGCTTTGACATAGTATGGTGCTTTTAAGGGTAGGTTGGAGCTTTCTGTTTTACCAGTATGCTCAGAAGAGTGAAGGAGGGTGACTCTGCTGGGGTCCACATGCTGTCTTCCCACACAGTACACACACTCCATGGGCCAATCAGGAGAAAACATGCCCAGAAAGAAAACCAGCACAAAAGACGACAATTCAACCTCACTGCTTGTAAAGAGCTGCACAAACCCAGTCAATACCAGCTAAAGAACAAAGCCAGGAAAAAGAGAGGGTCAGCAAATCTTTGCCAGCAGCTGCTGCTTCTGGGGGTTCTGTACTGCCCTATTTGCTCAGAGAGAAGCTGATTCCAGGATAAAAGAAAGGAAAGAACAGTGCAAACTGGCAGTACTGTATCACTATTTGGAAACGCAGTATGTACATTAACAACATGGCTACGTCCCACACTGGTGCTCAACCAGTGATAGAACTCAGGAGGAGCTATTCGACCAGTCATGCAGAGATGACTGCAAGTCTGGTAATAAGTGACTATGGTTCATTACAGCTCACCATAGTGAACAGAAGTTAATTGCAACTCATAAAGAATCACGCCAGGCTTGTCTGGTTCATGCAGATACTCACTGCCACGCAAAGGCAATTAGAAATCAGCCATGAGCCAGACTGTGTGTACAGCCATGAACAAGTTTGAAAAATGAAAGAATAGCAAGGAACAAAGTTGTTCTTCTGAGGACTGGCTGACCCATACTTATATAAGGTACATTGGCACCAAAATCTCATTTAGTAGCCATACACTGCAGTTGATGAGGAGACATACACCGGAAACAGCTTTGTATTTTAACAGTGAGAATTATTTTTTCCATTTTTTTTCCCTCAGCATATTTCCAAACAGACTCAAACAGAAGATCCAGTTAAGATGTACCTACTGACATCAAACAAGACTATATCAACTAATCAAGGTAGTTGACTGTCCATCCGCACAGCTTTTAATGTGATACAGTACTCTGGACACTGACAGTGTACGAAGAGATCAAGAACAGAACAGCGTAATACAGACTACCTGGATTATACCAAATTCTCCTAGATGAGAATTTGGGGGACGGCATATGCAGAACATGACCTCTGCTCTTTATAATCTGCTTAAATCAGGCTTTCATTTAAATCTGCACTGTTAAGGTATTATTTTACATTTCTCAGTGCATGTATGTAACATGTGCATGCTGAGACCTCACAGGTCACATGAATGCCAAGGCTGTTTGCTTGTGTCCTCACCTTTTGACAGCAGTATTTGTCAGCAACATTTCCCTGAAACACACCTTTTTACCTCCCAGACAATATAGCTCATTATAAAGGTAATCAAAATAAGTGAAAAACTCAGGAAAACTGCATTCTAGTAACTAGTCAGAGCAATTTGAAGGAACCTGAATTTACCTGGCTTGGTGCCTTAAGCTGGTAAGTATAAGCCCAGCTTCCCTGAGAGCTTGAGGTAACTGCTTTACCCAGCCTGATTAGACTAGCCAAGGCCTTGCATAACTTATATTAATTTTTTGGTTTGAGATTGCTTTCCTTTTCCCTACAATCCTGTATCACCTGAGAAGGCATCATGTTCCCCCTGACTCATGGAGAGTTGTGTTCTATGCTGTAATTTGCTAGAACAGTGATTATGTGCAAGTGGGAGAATTTCACAAGCAAAATGTCGTCAGTGAAAATAACAGCTTTACTCCTACATTCACTTAGCAGCAGGAGGCAGAAAGTATCCTGGGGCTTTTGAATTATTGCTGAAATGAACTCCAGATGCTTGCAGAAAGACTGCTAAATATATACCTAATTGCCAGTTTCTTTTGTCTTAGCCCTGCTGCTAAACACCCTTCAAACAACAGCATTTGATACATTCTGAATTCTTTATTAGCACCTTTATGCAAAATTAAATGGCACTTGTGCAAAGCGGCAGCACAACAGCACACCAGTGCTTTAGAAGTGACATCTCTGGAAGCTTGCCTTGGGTATTCACCTTCCTGCGTGGGGGAAGTTTTCTTATAAATTACAGTCTTCCTTTTACATTACACGCACACTGATTTTATACCTCTCAGCTTTTATGTTAGAAAAATTTGCATATTTATGTCATATTAATCAGGCACCAAATTTTGCTATTTTGAATTTTCAGCAAAGGAGAGCAAAACTGGCCTGCTGCCACTCCAATGAGTCATCTTTGCTGACATGCAAACTAATGGAGGTGAAGATTTAGAACTGCTGTTTTATAGAGGAAAAGGATTTGGGAGAGACAAGCTCATGCATCCCATGGTTCATCCCTGCTAACTCTGACTCCCACATGCATTGCCTACAGTACAGCTGAGAACAATGAAACTGCCTCTGGCTGTATCTAAGGGTAGCCATTAGGAATACATACATCAGGCCTTTGGTCTGGAAATAAAATGGTCTTAAAAACTCAAAGATCATATCCACCACACTAAACTACTTGCATATTCAAATAAATACACCTATTTTTCATTGATTAAGGGATGTACTGGTTCGGGCTGGCACAGACTTAGTCTTCTTCACTGTAGGGAGTACAGAGCTATATTCTGGATTTCTGCTGGAAACAGTGTTGGTAATTCCAGGATGTTTTTGTTATTGCTGAGCAGTGCTCACACAGAGCAAAGGTATTTTCTACTCCTCACACATCCCACCAGTGAGAAGAATGGAGGTGCACAAGGAGTTAGAAGGAGACACAGCCAGGACAGCAGCCCCCAGCTGACAACAGGGATATCCCACAACATATGGTGTCATGCTCAGCATGCAAACTTGGGGGAAGATGGAGGAAGGGGATCATAGTTAGAGTGTCAGTGTTTGC
This sequence comes from Platysteira castanea, assembly GCA_013397175.1. NCBI lineage: Eukaryota > Metazoa > Chordata > Aves > Passeriformes > Platysteira > Platysteira castanea. The sequence continues at coordinate 2,276,379 of VYXC01012087.1, read as the reverse complement.
ATTCCCAGGTCACCATTACACATAGAGCCCTGGCTGTCCTGGAGATGGTTAAACAGCTGCCAGCCCACAGGAAGTGGTGGATGAAAGCCTTCTTTGGTTTTGCTTGTTGTGCACAGCTCTTGCCTTACCTATTGGACTGTTTTTATCTCAGCTCATGAGTTCTCTCACTTTTACCCTCCTGATTCTCTCCCTCATCTCACTGGTGGGAAGTGAGTGAGCAGCTTCATGGAGCTTTGTTGGCAGGTGGGGTTAAACCATGACAAGGCAGAGGGATCACCAGGGTAACCACTCTAGTTGTGACAGGGAGTACACAGCACACTGTCAGCTGCTGCATTCCTGTCAATGGACAATCCCTGGCTCAGTCTTCTTTACTCTCCCTTCATGTATTTCTATATTGACGATACCTGTTTTGAGCTTTCTCTTTTCTGTGCTAACCAGTCCTGCCTGTCTCAGCCTTGCCTCACATGAGAGGTGTTCCAGTCCCCTAATCAGTCTTGGTGACTTTTTGCTGGACTGTCTCCAGTAGCTTTGTGTCTCTCTGGTGCTGGGAAGGCCAAACCAGACACAGTGCTCTACATGTGGCCTCACCAGGGCTGGTAGAAAGGAAGGATCACCTTCCTCAGCTGCTGCCCACACCCCTCCTAATGCAGCCCAGGATACCACCAGCCCTCGTTACCATGAGGGCACAGTGCAGGCTCATGTTCACCTTGGTGCCCACTGGAACCCCCAATTCCTCTGGTGCAGGGCAGCTTTCCTGATGGTCGGCCCCCAGAAAATACTGGTGCAGGACTCTGCACTGCTTTTGCTGAGCTTCTGAGGTTCCTGTTGGCTGTATCTCCAGCCTGTTGAGGTTCCTTCCCTTCGGATGGCAGCACAACCCTGTGGTGTATCAGCCATTTCTCACAGGTTGGAACATGGGCAAACTTCCCGAGGGTGCACTCTGCCCCATCATCCAGTAATTATTGGATCATGTAATTAAGAGCCACTAATTTCATCATAGAAGGTTATCAGGTTGGCCCAGTATGATTTCCCCTTTGCAAACCCATCCAGTCCTCATCTGACTGAGCCTTCCCTTAAGCACAGTAATGTACTGCAGTCTCCAGTGGCAGAAACGCACTGGTAAAATTGGGTCCTCCCTCCACTCCTCAATATAAAACAGGATGCAAGGGACAGGTGAAATCCTATGAGCAGGAATGTCATCATTTTTCCTATCTGAGATAATGGAAGTAGAAAAACTAGCTTATTTCATTTACAGAAATTCAGTGAATGGCCCAGTTGGCTTCAAGGAAGGACTGAGGAAGGGAAGCAAAACTGTTTAAGAAAGAAATAATTGCTCCTTAAAGAAAATAACAAGTGTTTCTTAAACATGCAGTTTGTGTGTCTTTCATGTTTCATCATGATTGTTCAGCAACTCACAGCACAGCAGGGACCAGGCATTATGATATTACCTTTGAAGTCATCAAATGCTAAATGAGACTTCTACATTGTAGTGTTAAGCAGAGCTGATGACACAGCTCCCTAAAGGCACCTTGGTCTTACGCTGTTTGCATTTACAAAACCTCAAAGAGATATCATTACAGAGGTTTGGAAAGGAAGCTGTGGCAGGGAGGTTGACATTGGCATCTGTAAATCCTCTGCACATCTGAATAACAGCTCGGTGGTAATCTAAATAAACTCTACAAAGTTTCCCAAGAACAAAAAGCTTCCCAAGAACAAAACTGTCACTGTTGGCTTCTCATGCAATGAAAGACCTCTCTTACTTTCCTAGACATACAGATATCTATGCTAGTTCTGCTTATAAGAAAGAAAGGATTGAGACTAGAAAAGAGCCAAGGTCAACACCTTCTCTCAGCCCTCCTCATATCTAGTGTGCATGTTGCAAAGAAACTTTAAGGCATTTTTACAGTGAAGTACATCTGTGTGTTTCCTAACTAGCCATCTGCGCTCTGGATGCTGAAGATCCTAGCCAAGGAACCAAACACCTATGTGTAGTCTGTGTGCATGCATGTCTGTGTATCTAGAAGAGAGTATGTGCACATGCCAGCAGCCGACTGTCTGGGAAGATGTGAGATTACAGTAAGACCTGTGTAACTGCCTTCTAGACACATGTGTTACACAGCTGCCCCAGGAACCCCAGTTCAAAGGAGAGGTGGAAAAGGAGTAACCTGAAGTATTGCAATCTGCATGGCAAGAACATCCTTATACCAATTTCAGTAGGTCAGACTTAACTTATTCCACTGTATTTTTCTTTAAGCTGAAAATGTTCATGAAGTGTGCATTGAAAGCTATTGAGAATATCCTAGCTTCAAGCTTAGCCTCTGGTCGGTTTTTTTGGTGACTAATATTTTCATTTTCCTCTCTTGCCAACACAGCCAGCCACCTGCTAGCCTGAAGCTATGCTGTCTCCAACTCACTTCTACCTTAAAACCAGCAGAAGCCCCAGATGTTTCTCGTCTAGCACACAGTAAACACAATGGCACTCTAGCAAATAGGCTATTTCAGCACCTGGTTATGTCTGAAACTCTCCCTGGTGCTTTGGGAAACAAAGTAATGGCAATGAATCACGTTCAATTACAACACAGTTATTTCCAAGCTTGTTTGGTGTTTAACATTTGAGGAAAACAATGTCCTTACTCACCACAAAGGAAATATGCCAAGCCTACTGACAATGAAGACAACGGCAAAAGTAAGGAATAGAAGGTCACTCAGTTTTTGACACTTGCAATAGTTTGCCATTTTGGCAGCCTGGAAAAGAAAAAGATGTCTTTTTACTTCCATGAAGACAACTGAGTTCTCTTGTATTGTGTATAAACTGAAAGGAAAAGAAGAAATCAAATTTTTATGAAATCACTAACATTTTCACTGGGCCAATTCACAGTGATCTTGGAGCTCCTCTTCACCAAGCAGCTGCAAGACATTTTCTTTGAAAAAAAACCCAAACCAGACAGCATAAAACTAGAGTACGTATTTAATTTCTTTATTTCCTATTCAATTTCATTTTTGAGACTCTACAACTTCAGATTCACAAAACTCTTCTAAACCTTTTATTGAATCCCAGTGTGTTTATGGTGTCCTTGTCCCCAGATTTTTTACCTATATCTCACCTTTCCAGCATGCTCCACTGGCATTTTTAGCATCCATCTACCTTCCATGTGCCCCATGCTCTCTGACCTTCTAGATGCTGCTATATATAAATTTTGTCTCAATTCCTCCACTACACCCTATATCCTCAATTCTCCTAAAGCATCTCTTCTTCCTGTTCTGCCTGTGCAGAAGAGTTTCCACCTCAGAGATAATACTCTTCCCCTTCAAATGTTTTTCCAAGGCTCTCTTTTCAACTTCTGCTTCCTAACTTGTTGCCTTATGCTTACATTTACATGCTTCTCTCATTTGTCTTCATGCAGTCTTCTGACTCTTTCCCAGTGAAGGACTCACTAATTCATCATTGTTCGCTGAAACTGCTCATTAAAACACTGATCTGCCTGTAAGTTTCTTTACCCTTTTCTCCCTGAAGAAAATGGTATTTAGGAAATGAAGCTTGTTTTAAGATGTCTGTGCTGCTTCCACAATGTTAATGTGTATAAGCAGGTAATTATTTTAAAATAACATCTGCTTCAAGATAGGGACAGTCTTTCTTCACATTTTCTGTCACCTGTATCCAGAGAATCCACTTAAGTCACTGGGAACCCTTTTGCATCCACTTAAGTTACTGGGAGCCCTTTCAAAGCTCCTCTCTGAAGGGACCATCATCCAGTCTCCATATTGAGAAGATACTTGTGCAGGCTTTCCAGAGTGCTAAGAGGGAGAAAAATTACCACAATCATGCATACAGAATACTACTCTGAATGCAGAATTCATTCTCTGAATGCAGAGAAACAGATAATGTGAATGCCAAAACCAAACCTGAACTTTTGAACGTTACCCAGTTTCTGCAATGTTCCCACTAAAAACCTGAAGAATATTCCTCACAAAAGAAACCAGGCTGGGAAGCTCACAGAACACGATGAAAGCCACCAGTCCTGCAAAGAAAATGTAACTCTTCTGAATCAGCCCTATTTTCTAGAGGACACAAATGAATTTCCTAGCATTTTGTACTCACAGCCTAGTTTGAAGGAAAAGAGAACACTTCAGTGCCAATATGCAAAGCAGAAGCGTTACTAACTTCCTTAATTTTCAGATGATGGAAAATTCAGTCCAGGAATTCTGGATGTATTGCCATGGTGGCAGTTTAAAAAACTGGTTTCATAGTGCATGAAGCTGATTATTACTATAGCATCTTGTAGTAGTATCATGTCATTTCTCAAAAACAGTACAGCTATTGGGACATCAGTTCTCAAATAACAAATTATAATAATTATAAAAATTATAGTGATAGAGAAAGACTGCAAAAAAGGGAAAGAATATGTTGTTGTTGGATGGAATTTGGCCATCTAAGACAGTACAACACAATTTTCTGAGTTTAAAAACCGTGACTACAACTGACTAACACAGCTCTACATATTCCTGAAAATCCTACTATGGTTCTTCCATACTTCCAGACACCTTAAGACCTGTGGAAAAAAAATCTCACCTCCAGTATGCACACTACTCTTTGCAATGAGAACAGCAAAAAATGATGCATTCCAGCTTTCCACTGGACATGTTTCATTATGAAATGGTAGATGGAAAGAGTCTAGTGGCATCCAGAAATATCTTTTCATTTTTATGAATATGGAATAGGTAATATAGGTCAGGTGCACAACTGATGCATCATGGCAAGATATTTAACCAACTTCTTTTGCAGTTTGATAGTTTTCTGCCTCTGCGCTGACTTTCCCCTCAGTAAATCAGCAGTGTGCCAGAGTCTATCTCCTCTCACATGGCACCAGGGCTGTGACCTACTGCCCTAGCAGAATTTCCAGCCAAACCAGACTGCAAGAACTGACTAGAAAGAGCACTTAAGTATGTGCCTCATGAGGAAGCATATTTGCCCAGTGCTTGCAACTCAGGCGAGAATACCAGCAATTCTTCTCTTGTCTTAGTCAGTGAATGAACAGAGGGTAAGGTTTTAGCTAGCCTATTATAGCTGTTCTCCAGCACTTTTATAGTTCCACAGACACTGGTCTGATCAAGAGTAAACATCTTTAAGTACTTCTTTCTGGTGGTGAGGAAGGGAATGAAGAAAGTTTAGGTGAAGCCACAGCTAGCTATACACATTGCTAAAACAGAGCAATAAACTTGCAAAGATGTAATTATTTTTATCTGGAGAAATCCACATTCTCTTTTGCTTTCTATCCCAGTCAGTCATGTGCCTTCTAGATTAAAAAAGATTAAAAAATAATACCATATTTACAGCACTAATGAATCAGAATGGCAGGATCTTGATTTTGCATTAGGTGACTCATGCAGTGAGTCTATATTCTTGCGTAATAGGTATCCTTGCAGGTACTTGAATAAAAAATAATTTCAGAAAAAATAGTTATTAACTTTGGAGGAGAGTTCCCAGACAGCCAAATTCCAGCATGACCCAGAGCTGTCTAGTAACTGATGCAGATAAAGAACGACAATATCTCTAAAGTGCCACTACAGAAGTTACAGACCATCTTGACTTATAAGAATTTCAATCATCCCTTCTTCTCCAAATACAACTGCTTAATGCTGGTACTGGGATCCAGAGGCATGGGAACCTGGAAAATCAGAAGTCAGCTCACTGGCCATGCCCAAGTAGGCCACTAAATTGTCCAACACCCTCTGCCCAGCAAAGGAGAACAGAAACACACTGTGATACCTCCATTCTTCTGGAGACAGGGTTATTGCTTCACACACCATGTCAGAGGGGTTAAGAACCAGGTGACCCACTGTCACTACTTTCCAGATTTTGCAACTTAAGCTTTTGATTTTACCATGTTGTATTTAAAATCTGTGTGTAACCCTCCCTGGCATGCAATGCATTACCAGTCTCTGCTCTGTACAAGCAACTTATCACGGGATAAACCAGTCTGAAATCAGAAACATGCGCTGCTACAAGTGCAACATATTTAAGCAAGGAAATACACGACATTAATCACCATTAGCATCTTGAACTGGCTTAGAAAATACTTGTTCTGCATAGCAAAGGAATTCTACCTACTGACAGGATGACATATGAATTATCTCACCTCTAGGATAATATCAGCCACATCATGGAGACATAAGATCAAGGTTCCCACTCGTGTCAAATTGGTTACATATGAGAAGGTAATCAGCGTGACTGCTACAATGTGATGTGTAAACATGATTCCAAAATCCTAGAGCAGCAGAAGCAAGGAAAAGAAACAAAAACCAAAAAACAATGAAGCAAACACTGATATTCAGTACTCATATACAAAAATGGATGGGTGTTCCTTAAATCCAGCATTATGTTTAAGTTATAAAAAGATCTGCTATATAAGTGGATTGTATACCCTGCTCTATATTTCATTTAGACTGAATAAAAAAACCATCGCATGTTAACAAAATGCAAAAATATTACTGAAAGCTAGGCAATGACCACACTTCTCAGTTCATAATAATATAACCTAATAAAGTAAACATTTACAGTTGAAGTGACTTTGAAAAGGCATATGTATATACAAATCAAATTCCACTGTACTTTTTATGCACCCAGTAACATATGAATATAACGATATGCATAACCAAGTGCCAAATAATGCAACATTCAGAAGAGAGAAAATAGCTATAAAGGAAGGCTAAACACATTTCCAGTGCACTAGGACAACAGGCACCTGCCAAAGACAACTGAGAGAATCCCAGATCCACCCTTTTATTTGTTTGTTTTTAATCAAGGTGCTTTGTCTTCACATTGTAACAGGGTCAGAAAAGCCTTCAAATGAGCTGCTGCGCCTCCTAATTGGTTCCAATCCACTGCCTCCCAAATGATGCAGGCTAGCTGGTCTCCAGATCAGTAACTCTCAGATACTCGACCAGAAAGTAACTGTTACTTATTGAAAAATCTGGGAGCAGTGAAGCTCCCAGAAGTGACAGGCCCAGGTTCTTGCTAAGGGGCAGATAAAGCAGAGGGAACAACCTCCCTGCCTGGACTAGACTCCCAGACTGATTAATGAGAGAACAGGACCTGCAGAGATGAGACTCTTCTCAGCAAGGCACCGAGTCAGTCAAAAACAAGTCTTGTTGGCATACACTTAGCTACCTGCACAGTTTTGAGAAAGTGATATAAAAACCCTTAAGAAAAGGTTACAGGCAACCTTTAACTGGGAAGTTTCTCTGTGCACCAGATGCAAAGTTTGTACCTCAGCTCCCAACAGATCTAGTGGTTCTCATGCAGAGCCATCTGAAGGGAGACAGATCCAGGCAGTCAAAAGAAGCAGTTCCTTCAGCCACCCTGCTCATCAAGTATATTGGGAAGTGGAATTTGGCTTTCTGACAGCTTTCGTGGGCCAGTCCTGCTGAGCTGTGGTAGTCTTCAGCTAAGTGGCCCACAGCAGAGAAGCCAAAACTAAGACCCTTTAGACAGGCAGCACCTGATTTGCAAAGGAATTGAAGGTACATGCGTTGGGCAGGAGGGCCTGGAAAGTGCCATGAGCTCCAACTAACACAGGGTCATCTCTGGAAAAGCAGCAGCTACAGCCCCTGACTGCACTGTCTCTTCAATACTGAGAGGAGTAACAGCACAGCGTTCCCACAGCTCTCTTTGGGAACGTAGCACGCACAGCTGTTTTTAAGGACATGCAGTGCCACTGCCTCTTAGTACCAGCACGTGCCTTCCCTGCAATGACCTGGAGTCCATGGAAAAACCTGCAGCTTCAGCAGTCTCACTAAGCAAAGAGGGACAGGACCTGCTCCCAGCCTATTACTTTATGTTTAATGCTATCAGGTGCTACAAGATCCTATTTTCTACTCTTCAGTAGGCACTGCCAGTATCTCCAACACAAAACTGAGGAAGGGTAGGAGGGCAGGGTAGGGGAGAAAAGCAGAGACTCATACGCCAGTTTAGTATACACCCAACATTTCTCAGCCAGGTTTTCTGGCCCCCAGAAGCATGGAACACAATAAAATACATTCAGCAGTCATATCAAGCCATTGCTTTAAATCCATTTTCTTCAAACAGACAGAAGAAAAAGACAATTAAAGGCTGTTTCCCTTTCTGAATGTCCTAAGGGAAAGCAAGGGTAGGGCATCTTAGTCATTTCAGTAACTACAAACCTACATATGGAGACCATTTCACCATTTCACAATAATAAAAACAGCAAAGCACCTACCTTATTTCCTGTAAGCTACTAGCATTGCCCTATGGCCATACTGCAGCCTAGCTCTTTACTTCCTTCACCTGCAAGCACTATGGCACTGTTCTTAATTTTCCTTCCAAATGCAATTATGTTAGCACATAGGCAGTCCAAATGGGGCAAAAAGTCAAGTAGAAAATCTCCTCTGTTTTTACAGCTGACACATACATGTTCTACAAATACAAGATTTCTAGTCCCTCTTGGATATTCTTCAAGGCAATCCTGACAATACAGATTATTCCTAAGCAATCCTAATGTTCTTGTGCAGCAGTCTTCTGCATTTTTGCATGAGTCTTCTTAAAGAAATGCTGTCCAGGGAACTCCTTCTTTTATAACGTTTTTTAAAAGAGATAGGTACTTGACTCTGCCACCTCTGAAACAGAAGTGCTGGACTGATCTATGGAAAACTGTTGGAAAAAAGTAGCAATGATATAAATACAACTGCTTTGTTATTGGGATCGTTTCTTTCCTGTTCATGACATTTCTTTATGTCATTAATTAATACTATGCTCTGAAGATGCTACCTGTTAGATTTTAGTTACACACAAGGGTAATGAACACGTAGATACTAATGGTACAAGTCTCCATAAAACCAAATGGTCCTTGTGTTCCCAGCTTACTCCAGCACTTTCACCCATATAGAGTGGAAGAGCAGCTGTACAGGAATGGGCTTTTTAATTTTGGGGGGTTTTAGTTAATATATTTCAAATCATATGTATGTTTCTGAAAGATGTATTTATTTACAGAAGATATGTAGGCTCCAGTTGTAACTGCTGGAAGATATTGTGTGCTTATGTCATGAAAATCTGTGGCTAAGAATAGGAGAAAGAACCTATTCTAGACACCATCAGTGGGAAGAACACAGGGCAGACAGCAGAGAAACCCCATGGATCTCAACCTGTAGACAAGCCGTCTGGAATTAAGGCTTCTGCCCCCCACATTTGTTAAACATATCACACTCACTGACTGAACTGCCAAGTGGCCATGGAGCATTAGTGTCACTGAAGGGCAAAACATCATCTTCATAGCTTATATTACAGATCAGCAAGGAAAGGGAAAGGTCTGCAAAACATACGCACTCTTAATTGCTTCCACCGAAACAAAAGAAATCAATCCTGTGTCTCTTTCTTTAGCAAGAAAAGTCTCTTTGAAGAAAGAGATCTAGTATCCAAATTTAGCAAAATATAGTGTATATTTTCTAGAATCAAAATTTAGTATTCAAGAAAATTAGCAGCTAAAGATCATTTTGTTCTTGGAATGAGTGAACTGTCACTTAAAAAAAAAAGTAAAACACAGAAGCTCTAGGAATTAGCAAATGTTTGGAAATAAAAGCTGTGAATACACAGAAAGGTCTCCTAGATCTATAAAACTCTTAAAACACTGAGTAGAAATTTTATATATTCCTTTAAATGTACCTGTCAAATATTTTTCTGTTAAACAACACTTCAGGTATCCAGAAAGCATGTAAATAAGCCTCACTGCTTTTTAGGTTTATCAGGTACTTGTGAAACTAACAAACTTTCCTAATATTTTTTTTCAGTGTTTTACAAAACAGGAGTATAGGAAGCTGGACAAAGATGACAAAACATCAATTCATACTAGGTTTCATCTTTGAAAATGAACACCCTTAAGGGAAAATATCACTACAGCAACATAGGAGATATTTATGAAGCTAACAACATGTCATTATAAAACTGTAGAAGTTGCTACACACAGTTGACTGACTTAATGCCAATAGTAGGTATGTGCAACAGCCTAGTTTGCTCCCACCTCCAGCCAGGCAAAGACAAATCTGGTGGAATTTATAACACTTAAATAAAGATAAACAAGTATCTGAAAGACAGAAAACCCCCTGGAAGTAATTTTTGAAGTCGTCAATTTGCTATCAGAGAAGAATAAAATGGAGATGGAAAACAGCAAGTACATTTCTCTTGATCTACAGTAAGTAAAAGACCAGTGCTGGAGTTAGGCCAGTGCTGAGTGCTGCTGCTTCCAGCAAGGACACGCTGCACCTCTCCTTCAGAGAAACCCTACATGAAAAAAAGCATTTGGCTGAATTCCTGCAACGCACAAGACTGTCTGGGCATTTCTGACCATCCCAGGATACAACACAGCCACTGCTGCTGAATTTAAAGTATCTAAAATGATAACCAAGACTTAGATAAAAGTATTCATTTCACTCTAACGTAAAAACATCAACAGCCTACTTGGGTTGAGAACTGTTAATCTGCTCCATACAAGCCAATTGTGAAATATTACAATAACATCTGATATTAGCTGGCAAATTTCCTGCTTCCTGTTAAACAGATCCCTATTTCATATGGGCACAGTTCCACACATTGCATATTGGGTGCATTACAAGGTTTCCACACTTTTAAAAAGTAAACCTTCTTTTAAAAGAGAACTACTATGGTGTTGCAATAGCTGTTGTCTCTGTCAAGCTTGTACTCCTTTTCGTCAACTACTCTAAGTCTTTAGTACTAACATCTTTCAACTCAGTAGGTTTCCTTGGCAGCTTGCACTCACAAACAGTTTTACTGTGACACCAGGGCACAGCTGCATTTCTCCAATCTGATCTTCCTCATTATCAATTTTGCTTGCACTACAAAAAGAGCTGTCTCCACAGTCCAAACTGGTGAGTGAGCTAATAGGTTATTTATAAATACAGCATCTCCAGTGTTCCCTGCTGGGTGCTGATAATGAAAGGCTTTTGACTTTCTATCATTGCACTGCAGATGTTGTGCTCCCGCTCTCTGCTGGACACTGCACTTTCTCAGACACAGCAGGTGTTTGGGACACTACTTGGATCTGGTGCTTTGGGTTCAAGCATTGCAAATCTGTGGCTCAAGTGTTACTTGGCTGTTAACAACCCACTTCCCCATCTCCATGTCTCATCCTATTTCCACAGCAGGTTGCTCTAAAGTTTTTCTGATAACAAGTACAAGTCATTTATATATAACTAAGAAACAGACTTGGCCCCTGCAGCTTACTGTATTAGTCAGTATTACTCTTGATTTAAATTCATCTCCTCTATCATACAGCTCCCTTGAGCATTGTTTTTCTCTATCTCTGGTTTGTGAAACAGTGAAGTTATACTCACTTCAAGCTCATCATTAACAGCATGTTTAGCATCTACAGACACTGCAAGCAAGGGATTTATATGTATTTATCATAAATTGGTTGTTTTATTTAAAATTTATCCTCCAATATGGATTTAAATTTTATTGATGCTTTCTTGAGATTTCTACTTCTGGAATAATCTGGAAATCCAAATAGAGGAGTGCGTTTCTATATAGGTAGCTCTGGCATAGGACTCCCAGGAATACACTGTGGTTCTAAATGGCGGATAAGTTTATTCAGGTCATACTGCCTTCTTCATTTACTGTTTTCAGAGTTACGCTCCTTCTAAAATTCGAATAAACATTAGAATTCTAATTCCATTAGCATAGCCTACAATCATTTATTTAAATGACAGCTGAAGAAGGCACATAAAGGTATTATAAAATCCTTTCAAGTGCTTAAAAAAATAGATTTTGAAACATGAAAGCACCTGCAAGAATAGCTCTACACACTTATTATAGAATAACTGTTGTGCTGCTTGTTCTGCTATGGACTAGGATTCTCCTCAGAGGAGAGAACATGGAATATGGAACAGGTTGCTATTGATTGCAGAAAAATATTTCTATTTGGATAGAGCCTTATTTTTTTCATTAACAGCCCTCTAACAGCAATGCTCAGCTACATGACTGTAAGGGTAAAATTAAATATAACATCCCTTTTTATTATTAAATGTTTTCGCTGTTCTCTTGTAGAAAAAACTGAAAGCCCTCTTAGCTCTTATCTTACAAAGTGATACTGTGAATTTATGAGGCAGTCTTGCTCTTTTCTTGGTATTTCATTGTTTAACTCTTAGAAGAAACAGTGCACCTACCAGATACTACCTGTTCAGTTCCATTCAAGTCATTGTATGAAGGCAGAAGGTTCTTCTGGCTTCTGCTATTTGCCCTTCAGTATTTTCCCCAGGCTCTTCTCTCCATGTGCAGAAAAACCCCACATTATAGTAACAAGGAACAGAGTAAGACAATCACAGTTTCTCAGTGATTAATATCTGCAAGAGTTGAACACTAGAAAGAACTGTATTTCTAGTTCACTGCACATGTAATACAGGTATTCCTCAAGTCAAGAACAATATATTAAAGCTTAAAGCTTTCGGTGTTTCTAGTCTCATTGTCCTTACCTTTCTTTTGACGTCAATGAATTGAGAAAACATTAAGGACCAGTAGAAGGACAATTCAACTAGGTAGTAATAATGAAGGTCAGGCATCAGTGGCTGAAAGATGGAGATGAGAAAAGGTTAATAAGTGTAACTGACATTACAGGCAGCTGTGGTCTATAGGAGACATGTTTAATCACAGATTATTTAATTATACATAAGCATCCTATGTTAAAAAAACCACGATGACGGTTGCCTCTTTCAAACTTTGATGGCTCTGGAAAAATAAAGCTCCCCAACATACTCTCCTCTAATGTTTTAGTCCTAGCAATACTGTAATACCAAAAATTATGATGTTGTCCATCTGGAACCCAGAGCAAACTAAATTCTGAGTATTCCTAAGTTTATTTTGAAAGTTTACTTGAAACATCTTGCTGTGTATCAGTAATGTGGGTTTAAAGCATAGCAAAAAAACAATGCTAGATTAGACTATAAAAAAAGTAATGCTAGTATATAATCTCTCTGCTCATGACGAAAATGTGGCTTTGAGCAGGGCTCTTTATAATAGAAATGCCTACTTTTGAAGAACGTAACCATTTTCTGGGGACATACTAACATTGGAAAGAAGAAAATAAAATACATTTATCCAAGCATCTTGTCTGATATACAACATGGTTACAGGGTTGTTTCAAAGTAAAAGAAATAAAAATAATAATGCACACATAAACTGTTTGGCCCTCAGCCTAAGAGAGCCAGTCCTAGGAGCTACTCTAATTTCCATGCAAATATGCCTCCATGATAGTCACATCTTCCATGGTGTCCTAGGTTACAGTGTAAGATGTACCCAAAAGATTGTATTCTATTTACCACCTTCATAAGCTGTTAAAACCGGTGGGACAGTGTTCCCCACCTCCTTGATGACTCACCCCTGATAAACTCATGGGGTTATCTCTTGTTAATGGGCCAGCTGTTAACTCCAGGTGGGGCAGAGTTCTTTATCTCTCCCATGACCCATCCTCCCTCCAGGGAGATATCTTCTGTTAATGGGCCATCACCGTATGACTGATAAGATTACATCCCACTGTGAGATGCTCTGCCCAGAGGGAGGAACCAAGCATTCCATCCTGGATATAAGCTGAAATTTCGAACATCAGGGGGAGGCTTTCCCACTGGATTCCCAGAGGAAGACCAGACCCTTCTACACTGCCACTAGACCTTCAGAGGAAGACTAGACCTTTTCTACAGAGTCACTGCCTCAACAGAACCATCACTCCAGGAGGACTGCAGCCACCATTTGATTGGACTGCTGCCAACCCCCTGACTGTCAGGGGGTCAGGTTTGTACTCTGTCAGTGGGCTGGTTTTTTGTACTATTAAATTTATTTTATTTTTCCTATTAAATTGTATTTCTGACTTGAAGTCTCTCACTAGTTTGCTTTCAAATGAGCACACATCGTGGTGATAGGGAGGGACACTGGCAAAGGAGAAGCTCCTGAGGGCACTTCTCAAGGGATTAGATAAACCATCTCTAGAGCAGCTTGCACCGGCACAACTATGCACCCAAGCAGGGCATGAGCTGTTTCCTTCGGCAAGAGGTATTTCGGTTGCACCTTTTATTCCCATTCCCTTTTGCAGACAAGTTCTTTGCAGCTGAAAGCCAGTCCTCGGATTCCCAGGAAATGCTCTATGGGTGTTATTTTAATATAGACATATGCTTATGCTCTACGAAAAATGTGTACATTCAAAATCCATCCTTTAAAGCCATTTCTTTGGCCAACCTTCTTCTGAGTTAGAGAGACTGCCAATAGACTTTTAATTACATGTAATTAAAATGGGAAAGAAAATAAGTGCTTGCAATGAACTGCAACTATTATACTCATTACTGCAAGGGAACTCACTGGGGAAAATTTCTAGTAAAAAAAAGAAGACTGTCAGCTGCTTTATTAACAACAGCATCAGTATTTCTAAAGCCCTACACAGTGATAGTGCAGGGCAGTTCTGAAAATGTCACAGATTCCTTCTTGTATCAATAGTGTGTTTAACTTAGTTCAAATGTTAGGTTTCAGTTCTCCATAGACTTAACCTCAATAGATTAACCCATGCTTATGGCTGTGTTGTCACCCAAATGATCCATTTGACTCTATCTACAGTAAAGTCCAGCTGGATTTCTGCAGTGCATTGTTGAGTAATTTACAAAGGAGTTGTAGCAAAAAAAGATTAGAAATTTTATATAGTTATGGAAAAAATCAACAAAACAAATTGTAAACTAAGTACTTAGCCCTGATTAGCACCCAGTAGACATTTTTATCTTCAAGACAATGATTTTCATAATGACTTTAAATTTGACAATTTGCTTTATGTTGGACCCTCACCACTACTAGAATGATATTAGATATAGTAATTTTAGCTCCCACACCAACTTTCTAAATGACCTTGTTCTTCTGCTAAGTCTAGTAAACGTATGTTCTTCAATCAGTAAGATCCATGGTCTTTTGTTTTAAGTCAACCTCTTATTGCTTGTAAAAACACAAAAATAGCAGGAAACGGGGCTGAGAGGCACCAGTGACTCTGGTTTCTATGAACTCTAGCCATATCAAAATTGTATCTAAAGTTTCTGAGGGATTCAGCACTTCCCCCATTCAATTTCTGCTTCTGCTTCCCTCATGTTGTTCAGTTCACCCTTCAGTCTCTGGGCGGAATTTAAGTCATTATTTCTTCTGAGGTACATGACCAAATTCCTTCAACCTTTCTCAGATCAAGATTTCCGCTGAACTTTCTCCACTGAACTATTTCCAACAGCTACACAACCGTAAAGAACAGTAACATCCAAACACAGTTCTCCTATTCAGCCTGTCAAGGGCTGTTCACTGTCACAGGGATTCATGTGTCTTTTGGACAATACTCTTCTTCACACTTTCCAGTCTGGTAATTGCTTTTTCCCCCCCTTCCCTGCTCTTCAGGGGAAAACAAAAAATAAAAATAAAATATACCCTAGACAGTTTAAACTCCTTAAACTGAAAACTTTTCTCTGTAGCTTTTGGAATTCAATGTGTGGAATTCAGGTGTGACAGCTGTGTTCATTTTTCCCATCTTAAACTCAAGCATAATGGGAAGTATCTACTAGCAATGTTCTGAAATGCTGAGTAGCCCATTCACACAAACATACGGGCACAAAGCTCCACCATAACAAAAACAGAGCTCCGCAGAAGTGTCATGCTTGTTTTCAGACAGCGCTGTAACTTTTACCTGATATGGATACCCGCTCCAGCACTGCCTGGTATTCCAGAGCCAGGGTGTCTGAAACAAAGAAAAAACAAACCAAAGGTCTGTACACACCACTTTGTGCAATGTTAAGTGTATATATTTAGTACAAATGAAGGACAAAAATACAAGAACAGCTTAAAATTTGCATTTTTTGATAGAGGCTATGAAAGCTGAATAGAACAAGGAGACTTCTCAGAGTTTCACAGCAATAATTAGAGCAACTTGCCTGTTTTTTTGTTGGTACCCCATGACCTCACTTTTGCAGGAGTACAGACTGAATGTAACCAGCTCATGCTCGGATGGTCAGATCTCACACTACACTCTCAATAGCACAGGAAATTTTGACCTCAGGCTGCTCAAATATTTTAAAGAAGGTTCCTTGCATGTGCCATTATATATAAGCATTCTTCCATATAGGATCCATCCTTCATCCCTGCCACACTGGCTCAAAACAGCACATTGTACCTTTTGCTTCCCTGGCTGAAGACATGACCATCCAGAGATGACAGGTTTTGCTACCACATGGGAAATACTCTCATGTCTTACAGCAACACGGAAGATGCCAGAGACATATTTACTGTATCATGCATCCACAGACTCTTGCATTGCAAAAAGGCGGGCAAACTAAAAGACTTTGGAAGATTAAGCTCTGTTATTCTTCCTGTTTCTTTGCTGTTTTCATGAGATTTATGTGATTATTTCTCTTTCAATGTCACAAGAGAGCCTTTTAAATCATTTACTGTAAGCAGGTTGTTTCTTTCAGAGTTCTTTAATTTTTATCACCTTTTATGAGCAACTAGGAGATAGAAAATACCATATGGGCAAGGTCTTCTATGAAACATACTCAATCATGAAGTATTTCAACACTGGGTAGTAAGAACATGACCAAATCAACAGATACCAAGTAGTAGCAATTCCCTTTCTGTGCATGAGCAGGAACAACTCCTTTCAGAGATGCATCTCTTGTAAATCACAACTGCATCTCAGGTTCTGGCAGCATCTGGACCTTGAGAAGCACTTGCCTACACTACAAGTAACCACCCTAAGCCACCTCACTAGAATCATGAAAGAAAACTACGGATTCAAGATCTCTGTGCAACTTGTTTATATAACCTTATCTGCTCTACATTCAAGTTTAAAGAGGACAGAACATCATCAGTAAATCTCCTGGATTAAGGCTGCACACAGCATATATTTACAGCATTAAATGCTTCCCCTAGGTCACAGTTTTTCAAATAAGACCTCACTGCACGAGAGAAGGCACGTTTTTTTCTTCACCATCAGGTGGAGCAGCTCAGCTCAGGTAAACCATAATAACAAACTCATCCAAAATACAATGGGTGAGTGTCAAAGCAAGAAAATGGACATTGGATAGAATGTTAAAGCCCCAGGCTGACAATCAGGCTAGGTAGGAAGGATTTTTGAATGTGCACTTTAATAAAAAAGAAGATAAAATTTGTACACCTATATCCCCAGTGCTCCTGAAATGGTGAAGAATAACTCCTACATTAACCTGAAAGGTATACCAACATTTGAAGTAACAGACCTCCTAGAGTTTTTGACATGCCTCTCTCAAGGATGCTGTAAGAATGGTTAAATTCCATCCAAAATTATCCTTCCCTCTATTAGAAATAACTTCTTCATGGAACCAATTAATTGGTTCAAAGATCTCCACAGTATTTACTGTGCTAAGTACCCCTCATTTCATGTAATAGAAAAAGTCTTTGGAAACAGCCACAGCACCTCTGCTAGACAATACACAGAATCTAAAATATTTCTGTCTGACAGTTGCCTAAATTAGATCCATACAAATATTCTAGGATAATTCATAGTTTTAGCCAGGTTTGAAAAGCTGTAACTGTCTTTCATATCATATTCAACAAGAGATAAGAGATGCTTCCTACCCAATTATTTTGCTACTTAAATTATAAGTCCTAGGAAAAAAAGCATATTTTTCTCTTTTAAATATTATGACATCTTAAGGCTTCTTCATAGAGATGCTTGCTGCAGGAGCCACAGATACAGAGGTTTATGTGCAGTTAAAGTGCTGATTGCTAAATAAAATAGGCCTCACTTGATGAACCTATAAGGACAAAGCCCTAAAGGGTATCACAGTCTGACAAGTAATGTATGCATGCTGCCTCAAAGACCAATACAGCAGAACATGTGCCCCTTATGAGCCACGTAAGGCTCAGAAAGCCATGCTGCCATCTCAGACAAAATGCTTCTGAGTAGCTATTTGGAAACCTAATGGATTCTCTGTGGGCAGGAGTGCTTAAAATAGCAGGGCTCCTACACCACCTTCTTACCCCTCTTTCCCCCCCAGTCTCCCCTCCCCTTGACTTTCCTTGGCATCTCTGAATTGGCTCTTAACAGCTTTGGCAGCAGAGCACTTGAGTTTTGCTTGTCCTGGAGAGTTTTAGGGAAGAGGTAGAGGAAGAACCTGGTTTAAGCACAGCCTTCCTCTCGGACCTCCACAATGAGCCCTGCCCTAGACTGCACCCAACATCTACATGTAAACGTGGTTATAACACACGGTTATAGTTGGACCAAGAAGCATCTTGTTTAGTCCTCTGTGAATCTCAAAACAGTGGAATACTCTGTAGAGGTTTCAGTAGGAAGGAGAGAATCTTAAAAAAACTCACAGTCTGCAGTGTGAGACCTAGACCCATTAGTGAAAGGTGGATTAATCAAAAAGGGCCTAAGACCAACATTCCAAGGCTCAAGTGAGTCCTGTGTGTGCTCATAGGACATGTCTGCAAACTTCCTCACAACAGGCAAGTTCACCATGACGCAGAGCACAGCTCTGCCTGAAAGTCCATGAGGGATGAGAAGAAAAGGTCAGTGACTTGGCTCCACAACAGATCTTTTTTGATGAACATAAACGCATGGTTCTGTTTTTCTTGCCTGCTGAATACCCAATTTTCCATTTTACTTCTTATTCTTGGTATATAATCTCTGAGAAAGGGAGGGACACAAGGGGACTGAAGAAGAGAGGAAATGCAAAGATCCTGATAACAAAAAGGCCCCCCTTAAGCTGGAAACAAAATACTAAAAACTTCAGTACCAATTATGCCAGGCACAAAGCACCAGCCTTACAATGCTGACACCCTGCCTTACACAAAATAAAGGAGTTCAAATGGAAACTGAAGTTTTACCACACTTTGGTGCAATGCCAAATACATGCAGTATTAATGACAGAGGAGGTAAACAGCTGTTCAATCTGTTGAGATTTACGGTACTACGGAACAAATTACTATCATTCCCTTACAGGAATATCTGCTAAAAGCTCCATCAAACCTCCCTCCAACTCTGTGATTAAATAGAATAATTTTAAAGAATTCCTTCAGAAATAAAACTTCTCTTGAGACAAGGGAATGACTGAGGATTTTTGAAAAAAAACACAAAAAACCCTCACAAATTATCTGTGATGCTTGCATGCTTAGCCAGAAGCCTTGGGTTGTTTTGCAACCATTGCCTCATTCATTTATCTCTAGAGAAAGCATTTAATTGGGCCCTGGCTTTCAGAAAGCACTAAGAAGTGAAAATCTCCAGGTCTTGCTCAAAATGCTGGTAGTATCTAGCATGTGAAATGTCAGTTTTGATAGTAAATGGAGGGGAGGAAAAAAGCAGTACAATTAAAAAACCTCCCATTTATGAATATCACAAAGAGCTGTTATGTACCTGATCTACTTATGACCGTGCAGGTATGTTGTAACTCCATAAGGGGTTTTTCCTAAATTCTCAGGTAAGTAAGAAAAATCTTCTGACTTTTCCATCTAATAAAGAAATATAATCTGCCTGCTGTTTTTATCAGAATCCAGCCTGTAAAAATCCAGGAACATCATGACAGAATCCCCACATTTCACTAGAGCCAATTTATGTTCAAAACACATTTCAAATCAAAATAAGTCATCCTGAGTCCAAAAATAAAAGATTTTAAGTTGCTTTTGAAATTAGAGAACTTTCAAACCTGTACAACAAAACCAGCACAATACAGAGCATTCACTGGGTACATGTTCACTACTCTGCAAATTCAAAAGGCCAAGATTTTTATCTGGCTTGTTTAATGTGTTTGAATACAATTCTGTATTATTTGTCTCTGACAGTTACAAGCAATATTAAGTGGAACAGTGATTAGCACTATTAATTACAGTCAAGATAATATATACTCTTAGCAAAGCTCTACTGATCTCATTTTTGGGGGCGGATACAGGCAAAGATGTCAGTGATGTCTCACAGCATTCGTACCTACATTCATTAAGTTAGAGCAGGTCCTTGCTTTTCACAGATATGAGTGGTACA
The DNA here is from genome assembly GCA_013397175.1 of Platysteira castanea. Lineage (NCBI taxonomy): Eukaryota > Metazoa > Chordata > Aves > Passeriformes > Platysteira > Platysteira castanea. The sequence continues at coordinate 2,256,337 of VYXC01012087.1, read as the reverse complement.
AATTAATGCCAGAAGATTACCTCTTCATTAGCACTCACCTAACCCCAAAAACACTATGTAAAATTTGCACCTACCCCTGGAGCAAACATTCAGTGTCTGATACACATGTACAATTCACAGCACAGCCGTACTCTTTTCCTCAAAAGCAGCTGCCTTCTCCCAGCACAGGCAGAGCCGCGGCTCCTGCTCACAGGGGCAGACCCCTCGCTGTATCTTGAGCTTTACAGCTCATCTACCCAAGAGTGCAACTGCAACAGCAGAGGAGGAGACTACAAGCTTTCTGTTCACTGCAAAACACAGTAACATTTAACACTTTTCACACATTTTTTACTATCCGGGAACTGAAACTGGTAAGACTTTTAGTCAACAGCACCTTTCATAGCATTACCAGAAGGACAATTATCATAATTAGCAGTTGTTTTGGGATGTTGGGTTGTAGTTTTTTAGGTTTTTTGGTTAGGGTTCTTTTTTGTTTCATTGGTTGGTTGGTTTTGTTTTTGCGCATTTCTACTTGCTTAAATTAAATCGTTATCTCAATGCTCATTTTTCCACAAGTAGGGCTAAATAACAATTTTTTTCTTTTTCAATTTATTAGTAAATGTTCCTTTTGCACATCACTTGCTTGAATAAGCACTTTCCTAGAGGTGAATTAAATTGCTTGATTTCTGCATCCTCTTGGCATGGTATGCTGGATGGCCGCTGACCTTAGAAAGAAAGTCAGATTACCAGGCAGAACCAAAAAGCGCCCTTCCTTAGTTTCCCCTGCCTGAGGCTCTATGTTCTACTCTTAAAATTACTCCACCCATGTATGGTAAACCCAAGACATTCCTCAATAAATGAGTCTCTTAGATACAAATTCCACAATGATCCTAGGCTTCCTTCCCCTTCTTCTTACTCGGCTCAATGAGGATCAGTGTAACTGTAGACTACTGCAGTCTTTCACTCTTAAGGAAGCATATATACCCATGAAAATATTTGCTTCTGCATATAACGTACAAACAAATACACTCTTTTTCCTCTTAACTACAGAAAAACTCCATGGTATTAATAGTTGTAAAACAAGCCACCATTTTACAAGTTACAGAAAGTGACCTTTTTCTTCCACACGTTTCAATAATTTGCAGCTTATTTCTCTCCAGCAGAAAGAAAATTAAACTCTTCCTCATTTTTCCTGATTTTCAGAAGATTCACAAAGCAACAACCAGAACTTTCTGAGTCAGCTTTTCAAAGTTTCTATAATCTTCCACTAAGTCTGCCTGGCCTCCAAGGACTTCAGACTTATGATGTCTTGGAAACTCTCTGATTTCCTAAAGATGTGTGCTTTGTCTTACTACCTTCTGAAAAATTGCTCTGGATATAGCAACATCCCTCACTACTTTAGTAGCCTCGCTATATATACTTATGCATATATATATACTTATGTATACCTCGCTACTGTTGTATTTGTTTTGCTAATACTTAAGAATGTCTCATACTAAAGTTTCACCGAATTAAAAAATACATCAGACAGTTTCCAGTCTCTACTGGCCATGCATGGCAGGCTCTGAGGACACCACCTGAGCAGCCAATGATGCCAAGAGCACAGGCTGAACTGTGGAATAAACTGACACTCTGCAAGCAGCACTGTAAGTCACCTACACATCAAAATTATGTATACTTCCCTCTATCCACAAAATCACCGAGTTCTGACAAAACACCATGCTGGGAACGAAGAGAACTCAGCAAAACAACAAAACCCATGGCTACTACTTGGCATCAATTTGTGCATGTTCTTCCTTCCAGTGACTGTTAATTTGGTTTAGGATGCAGTTGCTTCTCACACCAGGAATAGCATTTTCATAAATCCTTTCCATATCCAAGCAGCCGTTCGTATTTCTTGGCACAGCTAACTACAGAAATGAAGACAATATGACACATTGTCGATGAACCTCCTGAGGTTCTCTTTTCATATACTGTGACTAAGCAAGCTGTTTTACATTTCTGCAGAACTGCTTTTTTTTTCTCTAGAGTTCAGTGCTTTGTGTCTGTAGAAAAAACATTTTAGGGGGAAAAATGCTTCTGCAATGAAGAGTGCTCAGTCTTTCCTCTCAGCAATCTGCACTGCTAATTTCCAAACATAATTAAAAATTATACTTCTACTAATGGGAAACCATAAAATATGGAAGAACTTATAAAGGCCAAGATTAATAACTATCACTGGAAGCTGCAATTGCCATTCAAATGCAAATGTATGTGTGCCCAAAAAAAAGCTTTTAGAAAAAATACTAATTCAAGTTTTGATGTATTTACATAAAATGATATCTGGAAAGGCAGAGTAAGCTCCGTGCACACATCCACTTTTCTCTTTAAAAATATTATGTACAGAGATCTGGAGCTTATATCTTGTGTTGATAAAAGTTTACTTTCAACTTACAACTTATGTAGAAAATTAAGCTGGCAGAAGGAACTGATAATTAGAATCTGGAAGGGTCCTAATATTGATTAAGGCAATGCACTGAACAGAACTGAAGAACACTCCAGCCAGAGAAATTGGTGACTGTAGCATCTCCTTGCTCTCCTCTCCGAGGCAGCTACCAGTCCCCTTACCAAGCTCAGCCATCAAAATATTTGCTCTCTTTTGTGTACCTTCTTCCTCTGACACTTTCTCTGCTAGTTGCTTTGTAGTAAACAAAACTTCTAAAAAATTTGCCTTCATGTGTAATGGCAACATTTGCAAGGACTATTTGGTCATGAGCAAGCTGAGTGGCCAGCGGTGCTACAATAGTTTAGAGCAGCTGAAGGTCTGTGTAATACTACAGGAGCTAGGCTAAGTTCCCAGCAACACTATTCAATGTATTTTGTAGTTCCTCAATCTGCACTGTAAGAAGAGTGCATAAAAAGTAGTGGACACATTCACCCAAGCACTCCAGATGCCTGATAACCCTTTGATGAAGCAAAGCAGCTGTACACCCATTAGCTTTACAGCTGCCTTCTATTTTTGATCACAATGCCAGACCACATCAATTAGCCTAGCATTTTCATCCAAGAGGATATTTATGGATTTACTTTATTTAAAAAGATAACACATAACTGCACGCCTGGAATTAGTTTGTTAAGAGAGAGTACTGAAGTTTACATTTGGAAAACCATACCTTGGTAGGAGGGAGACCTGCATAAAATCAAAGCTCTAAGAGACAAGGAAAAATCCCAAAAGCAAATCATTTAAAAAATAAAATAGGGCACTTCAACTCTTATTGATCATTGCATAGCAGCATGATTTCAGACTACTCCTAATTCTCCTACAGGATGCAGCTTCAACAAAGCTCCAATACTATGGTTATTCAAAGGCATACAGGAAAGTGGTTAATAATTAAACTCATCATTACATATCTACTTTCTGTAATTATAGTTCCTATCTGTGGCTGCTCTGCTGGAAGAGTGCACGTATCTGATTCTACCTAGCCACTGCCTTCCAACACCATGTGTTGATGGGAAGTGTTTACCAGATTCTTCATTGTACTGACGCTGAGTTTTGGAAATCCTCTGGCAGTAGCTTTCGTTTGCAGGATGCACTGTGGCTTGCTTCACTGACATACAACATGTTCCACCACTCCATGCAGCCCATGAAGGGAGACAGAGTCGATTTTTAATAGTAAGAGCAACTCCATACCAAGGTAAGCACCAAGATCAAATTTCATGTCTAAACCCAGACGTTTAAGATTGTGGTATTTATGAACCTACACTGCCCACTGGAAAAACACTGTGTAGAGAAAAGCCAAACAAAAGCCTCAACTGGTGTGTTTTGCTGTACTTTCACACAGGCACATTGTAGCAAGGTCTTGGAATCCCTGAAAGTCTGAAAATTAGAAAGTCATGGCAACTGCAGAATTTTAAATAGGAAATACAGGTCTTCTCTAGCTCACAGGCCAGTATTTATCCCCAGAGAGGCAAGAATGTATTTGAATCACATGGTGTCCTTTTGGGCAGGTAGTGAAGAAGACCTTTCATGAGTGAACTCCCCACTCTCAAGTACTGCCACTGAAGACCTGCAGAAGGAGCTGACGGTTTTTCAACACAGAGACACCACCAAGTCTCATCTGATGACTGACAGAGCAGAACTCCTTCAGTCAGGTTGCTGGAACAGGCAGGCCAAAAGCCACACCAGTGTGGTCACTAGACATTTCTAAGCACCTCAGTCACTGAGCACAGCTAAAATGAGGCATAACCCTAAGCAACAATGAGTAAAGGACAGCCCGAAGTAGCTTCTTTCCCTGCCACTCCTGCAATCAATGCATTTTTTTCAGGTGCATATATACTGTACCAGGGCCATTCACCCATGGGGCTGCAGGTGTCTTTACAACTGAAATACTTAGAATCACAGAATCACAGAATATGCTGAGTTGGAAGGAGCCCATCAGGATCATCAAGTCCAACTCCTGGCCCTGCAGAGAACATCCCAAGAATCACATTTCTCGGTGTATTTAATAATGCCACAAGTACTAAATACTGAATGAAAAAATCCCAGTGAGAGAATCTCTCTCATATTATATTTTCCTCTAACAGAAAGACAGAAGTGGGAAATGTTAATAATTTAAATATAAAAACACAGTTTGCAAGGAATTTTTTCCAGCTCAGTTCTGAGTCAATGACCATGATAGCATTTACTTCTCTAAAGCACACAAAGACAGCCAAAATAATTTCCAAAATGTCTAAACCTACATAAAATGTTACATTCGTTTTCCCTCTGTTTTTTATCTTCCCCTCCTGCTGAGCAAGTGCAAAGACACAAGCCTTTTGTTGTTTCCATCTGTCATCTGCTGGTGGATCTATTCTGGCATAACTTGCAGTTTTCTGCAACTGATCTATTAAAACAACTAGCAGTATAACTGGCTGGTAGGGATGAGAACAGGGGAACTATCATAAACTGCATATGATTTTGTTTCATAAATTGCATATCTGTATTAAATTTTAGTACAAAACCATAAACAGTAAATTTGTGCCACAGCAAAAAACCTGAAATAACTGGGCAAGAGGAAAGAATTTTCTTTCCCTCCTCTTCTTGAGCCTACAAATCCTGGGGACAGGCCAAAAATCCCTGGTGAAACTCCTTAAGTCACCTTGCTGTGAGATAACAGCAGTTCAAAAATAGAGGCAAATATCTGAATTAGATTCAAATTTACAGCAGTACTTCCCCATGCTAACCTGGCATTGTTCAATAGCCAGTAGCCGAGACCATCAGTAGGCAGAAGAAATGAGAAAGCTCTGAGAGGTGTGACAGGGTAACACTGGAAGGGAATATAATAGGAAAAATCCAGAAGATCGCCGATAATATACTTTTTTATTTATTGCCAAGATTTTTTCCCCTACTACTTTAAAGATACAATGAAGCAGTTCAATGACTTGAAGAGCTTATAGTATAAAAATAAATATTGTCCTTCAGGTTTTACTAGTTTAATTGAGAATACAATTGAGAATACAATGACTGCTGTGAGTCATTCCCTCAGTAGTGAGTTCAAGTCAACAAGGGCAACTCAAAGCACCAGTTACATTACTAATAATCTGTTCTTATGTTCAAACATGTACTCTTTGCTCAGGTTTAATTAGCTGTGGAAAACAGGACTCCATCATTAATTTGAATAGCAAAACATGAAAAGCAATAGAGTGCTAAGCTAATACTTTGCTACAGGTATGAATGAGCCTGTTATAAACCTTAGTTTATAAATGAATTAAAACTATTTTTGTCATAAAATTGCCCAAATATAACACTTTGGGAAGTATTTCCTCTAGATCTGCCATTTTTATGATATGACCCTGAAAAAATTTCAGTCTTTCAGAGAGCTGGGCTGCCAAAAAAAGAGAACACTGTGCTGAAGTCATAATTAGCAACCAGTCCACAGGGGGACACGAGGTGTGGCAGCCCCTCTTTCACCGCCCTGAACGAGAGCGTAATGCACAAGCAGTAGAGATGCTGTAGATGGCTCAGCTCAAGCTTAACTCGCCAAATTGATGATTACATAGCATTTACTTACTACTCTGATGTTATTAAATACCCCCAGCTGGATTCAAAACAGATAAAGTGAAATTCAATTCTAGATGTATTTTTTAAATTAGTGTGTTGCTTTTCCTTCCCATGATTATGTAAAATTTGTCCCCATTGGCTACATTTGAAAGTCCTGTTGCCGTCAGTGTCTGATTACTGAATTAGGATATCACTGATTTTCTCCTTTTGCTTTTTCTTTCAAAAACCTTCAGTTTCCTTTCAGCCACAAATAAATTCTGCCAGCTTGCTTAGCTCCATCCTCTTTTGCCTGATCCAGTTATTATCTTAACTTCCTAGAGCTTACACAGTAAATTACTTCCTATGCTGACTCGTCTTCTCTTACAAAGCCTCATTGTCCAAAATGCATTCATTTTCCTTGTTGATGTACACTGAGGTGCTGCAGTCATTTAAAACCAAGTCTCTCCAGTAACTTTGATCTTTCTCACAGCATGACTCATGATTTATATCTCCAGCATCCAAAACACGATATGAATCTCTCCAAAATGCCCTCAACAATTTTTATGCCCTTTTGAAGATATATCTGAAAAGAATTCCTTTTCCATGAGATGGCATCTAACTATGGTCTTCCTGGAAACCTCTTCCACTCGTGATGTTCATTTAAAAATGTAATATGGCATTTCCCCTTTCTCACAATAGCACTCTTCAAAAGACTCTGGAGCATAGGTCTTTCCTGCTCACTCAGTGACTTAGAAATTGTTTTATTTATCACTTACTGCTCAGCCTTGCTTCCATAGAAAGGAATAAGATTATAATTCGATTTTAACATCCAAAATTATTTTAGCTTAAAATTTTTCATCACTTACAGAAACTCAGCAATTGGTTTTACAAGTAAAAAAAAAAAAAAAAAGTAGTAACACCCTCCAGAGAATCCAAATCCATTTTAAAGCAAGCACAATCTTGCTTTAAAAGCGGGCTTCATTTTCTCCCTCAGTGGCCTATGTATCACATTATCCCTCTGTTAATAGCACAGTAAAATATCAAGTATTAGCATTGTGTTATAAGGGCTCCACAGTGACCTCTGACATTCTTCATTTAAATGAGAATATTTATCCAGCATTGGGCAAATAAGCTCACTGAACAAAAGGAATTACAAGGCTTCAGTAATAGATAATATAACAACCTTTCGAGTAGAACATGGGAAGGAAACATCACAACAGATGCAGACTAGAGCAGAAAAAGTGCCCAATAGAATGCCTGCTTCATCTGATTCAAGAATGAAGGAGACATCAAGGGCTCTGGAGGTAAACCTCCTGCTTCCAAGCTTTTGCCATGGTGTTGTTTTCTAGAGTCAGTTCTGATTTAAACCAAGGTGGTAGATATTTCCCAAACTCATGCTTTGGTATTTCAGCATTAAAACCAGAAAAAAATCAGCCTGCTCTAAGGAGTCTTATTCAATGAATCAGATGATCAGACATAATCCAAACAGTGGTGTGAATTTTTCCAAGATGTTGCATTTCTTGTATTGTTCTGTTCTGCAAAATATCCAGCAGCATCAGTTTCATGAAAAAAGAGACGCACCAGGTATGGCAAGACAAGATGGAAACAATAAATGAAATACTGACTATTCTGATGCAGATCATTTTTTTCTGCTCCAAATGATGTAATATGCAATGTGTTCTGTAAATAGCTTTCCAATAGCTGAGGAACTTTTATGACAAAATCAAGTCTGTCCTACTGCTACAAAGACTGTCTAGAGCACTGGACATGTTGAATACAGCAAGTTATTTTTCAGTTTGACAGCTGCTGGTTTTTTGCAGTACATTTTTTTCAGTTCAGTTCAGATCTACCAAAATTGATTCCCACCCGAGACGAATCTTTATAGCATTAAAGCAGAAAGTTTAAAAAGCCACAGCTATCAATTACTGCCTTGGGGAACTCAGGTATTACAGGTGACGGCTTCCAGTGGGAAGAGTTGTTGTCAGTACTGTAAGCATGAATGATGTCCTCTTGATTCCCATAAAATATTGAGGAAAAATAAATTTATTTTGTATTTCTAATGATAGTAATGGCTGAGAGCCACCACGAAGGATGTTTTCAATGTACTGCAGAGAACTTGTATGAAGAATTTGAAACTCCTAATTTCTGCATTCAAACTCTTCTGTTATTTTTCCCCAGAACAGTATCAATAATATGCTAACTATAACCCCACTTAAACTGTAGCATGACCTTTGATTGTCCCAATCTTATTTCCCACATGATACAAACTTACAATCTTCATCATAGAAATGCTTGTTTCCACAAATACAACAATTTTATGAAGTGGTTGTGCATGACAAACATTATTTACTTCGTCTAAGGTTAACAATATCAGTAATAGGTGAACTGTAATACAGAAACAATGCCAATAATCAGCCACCAATTTATTCACAGGTTCTTATTTTGTATTTCAATGAAGGTGGTCTGACTTTAAGCTCTAAAATTCTGGAGTACAAGCAATCCGAAATGGCATTTACAAATTCTACACTACCCTCTCTGGGCTGTAACATGTGCATGTATTGCTGCTGCTATTTTATTCCAAAAAGAGGCAAAGAATCAGCCAACTCAGCTGAGCAGCAGAATGCAACACTCTCTCTCACAAAAAGGCATGAAGCCAGTTTCTCTCTATGTGCACACGGAAACTGTGGGCCACTAACAGAACATCTCCTGCTTTCACACAAAAACCCACTGGCTCAGTGGTTAGTGCACACATGAGGATAAGCAGTTAATTTTATTCATTTGAAACATCCTATAGTTTCAAGAAGGAGGAATTTTTGTAAGAGCAGAAGTGGAGCTCTACCTGTCAGGGCTTTTTTTCCCCTTCATACTACCCTGCTATTTCCTATTTGCCTTCCGTATATTTATGTCACTTGGGTAGGCTTTTGGAGTCAAATTTACACTTCAACATGTCTTTCCCTGTTCTTTTGCAAGCTACATGTAGCACTAGAAATTGTAACTATCCACCAGACATATGTCAGTTCTTCAGTAGGGGATGACTCATTCGCAAGGACACTCAATCAGCTGCATACATACAGAAGCTTGTTGCACCCAGCATTTTTTAAATATAGCCACAGCATACTCATATCATCTGCCTTACTTCAACAATAAATTTGAAAAATAGCAGGATTTGTTTATCCAGACAGATAATCCCTTCTACCACTAGAGTAAGTATATGCAACTTCAGGTTTCCAAGTCTCCATATAGACTTCAGAAGACTCGCAGAAAATTCATCCTCTTTTGTGAGTTCATCATTCTCATGGGCAATTAAAGGAAGGAAATTAAATGTGAAAAGTCTGTATGTCACCTGGAAGCTTTGCTTCCATATGTTTGCAAAGATTTTTCATTTTACAGCATTATACAGGCACTGCTTAGCACCAAGGATGAGCAAGCAAGAAACAAGCCAATCCTAAACTCTTCACTGTTTCTTTATCACCAAAGATAATGATATTTTTTCCATTTAATTGGAACACAGTTAGACCATTAACTCTTAATGAGCAAAGCCACCATTTATTTAACTACAAGTATTACTGAGGAAAACAAAAACATTATTTCCTTCCTATGTTAATGATAAGCAAAGCAGTCAGTTCAGTGTCACTGCAATGTAATGTCTTGTTGGCATCACTACTGGTGTGGTGCTCTGCAAGGAAGTGTTTCGTAGACATGCAAACAAAACAAATGGTAGAAAAATCTCAGTTTCATTCAGAAAGGGAAGATTTTGTATATACATGATCAGAGTGGAAATATAATTGGTTACTTATCTTTTATGCTTCAAATCTTAGTGATTTATAAAGATACAAAGAATGCTGTAGTGAATGCTGGCTTCAGACCTTCAGTGCCAAAACATCTCGTTCAGAAGTCTGAAAACTAAGATGTGACGGTCACATCTAGCATTTGCCATTTTACCAAGGATGGGAGCAAGGAGGATTAGATGGAAAGGTGAATGTTTCACATTAAATGATTTTGTGGGACACCCACTCTTTAGTCACAAATAATTTAAATCTGTTCTAGAAAACAGTGAAGACTGGAACCGGCAGCTAATAAAGAAAGCTTCATCTTCTCTTTCAAAGTTGGTACCTTGGTCCATTTCCTCACACAGAAGAATACTCATTACTAAATCTGCTCTTGAAAATAGTATTTGAAGTACAAGGTGGACAACTTGAACCCTTAACCTACATTTACATTGACTCCCTCTTCTCATAAAGTATCAGAAATGACAGAGGTGACTTCAAATCCTAATTATGATGACCTATTTCATCCCCTCAGTGCATTAGCCATCACACTGCAGGGCATGTCCTGAAACACACAGTGCTACAGGAACAAGTGACAAACACATCAATCTCCTACCATCTCCTTTATATTCATTACCTAACAAGTTTACAGTTCATTTTCATCAAATTGAAAGTTCTGGTTTGAAAGAACAGAGACAAACATACATTTCACTTGAGCAACAAGAGACCCTTTGGGAAGCAGAAAGTCTTATCCCAGTATTCCACCACCTGGTAATAATAAATAAGCTACAACTGAAAGCATTAAGGTAGAAAGGACTTGAAGAAGCAGCAAAACTTTATGAGGAACATTTGAAAAAGAAGCCAAGACTAAGAAAACAATTTCATCTTTGAGATGCTTTGACACTGAAATGTCATTAACATCTTCACTAGTTACAGACAATGACAGCAAACTCCACAGTAAAATTAAGCCTTGCAGCCTGAAAAAGCTGAAGGCACATAGGAGGTGGGGGAGGAATGTCTAATATGATAATTAAATACTAATACCTCTATAGTAAATTTTTTTCTGAAGTCTACTGGTCTCCTCTGTCTACGCAAGTCACAATTTGTAGGTAACGCAGTGGTTTGGCTGAGTATGTGTAGGGCTGCAAGTTACTCCTCTTCATGTGGTCCACTTGTGAGCAAACAAGCAACTGCCGTGGCTTCTCTGCTCTCTGACCCAAGACTTACGTTTCTCACTTCACTATAACTCTTGCAGGGGGCACGCATTCCCTTGGTATGGCAAATATTTGTAAGATGTACCAACTGTACAGCTGTGCCCTAGAGTTAAGGTCAACTCGTGACTGAAAAAAGCAGACATCAATGTTAGAAGCTGCCCTTATTCACTTCATGTTGCTTCATGAGCAACGTATTATTGTAACAAAGAAAAGTTGGCAACGTGCCCATTTGAGGTTAGAGGCACTGAGGACAAGACCAGCGCAAAATCCATAATTGTCTCCTGCCTTTAGAGTTCAGCAGTGGGGTTGGCAGGGGGTTGGAGAGAGTTCCATGAATAAGCTGTTGTATAACCCAGAGGCTGTGGAAAGCAGATGTCCATGTGGATAGAGTGAGGGAGAGTGGGTGATAGCATGAGGTTTTGTGCATTTCACGTTGCTAAAACCCATCATACGCAGTATCAGCACCTGATCATGACCTACAGAAAAGAGCTACACACAGGACACTCTACCATCAATCCTCAGCCTTCCCAAACTGGAGGATATCCCTGAGTTCATGGAGAATTTTATTCAGCAAAATGACCCAGTCTAAGTACCCTGCAGACACTACTAAGAAAAAAACTTATTTAAAACATACTGGTTGATAGGTTCTGTTGCAACAGAGCAAACTTCAGTGACAAAGCTTTATATCAGACATTTCTTCCCTGCGTATTGAGTTTTTTTGAAATTTCAGCAAAAGTAACAGTTTTTACTCAGTTAATAACTTAAAAGCATATACCTGCCACTGGAAAAAGAGAAAACCCAAGAGAAGAACTCAATAAAGAGACATAGCTTTCAGTGGGAAGAAAGTTTTAAATCTCTAGCAATGTACTCAGCAAATAAAGCATGTCAAAAGAATTGATATATCATGTGCAGCTGTTACAAAAAAAATTGCACAGGTTGCTTTATTTGGTGCAGAAATTTCTTCTGTCTAGATCAGCTATTAACTGCAGTCATGGACATTAACAAAGACAAGCTTGCCATGGCATTTCAGAGGGTTTTACAACTGCTCTGACTGACAGCTTTATTAGCTCTCATGTGCTTCTGTAGGAAGCAAAAACCAAAGTTGAAACCCTAGGCCACTTTTTCTTTACAAGATGCTCTACCCAGGCAAACCTAAAACTTGAATGTCATCAGTTACACCATTCTAAAAATAAATTAACATTGGCATGTGTGTAACACTGATAGCATCATACTTTCAGAACTAAACCAGAGTTGATTAGTTTGCTAAATAACTACTGCTTATTAAGCTTGGGCATATCTTCCCCAAATGCCAGATAAGCTCCACAAAACCACCAAAGACATAATGACACTCTGCAAGCATGGTGGTTTGCCACAGTATCCTGTTCAGATCTTCCTTGGGTAGTCTGGTGGGCACAAGGAAACACTGACATCCACCCTTCTGCTGATACCGCACTTATGCAGCATTGTCTTTATGCAGCAAATAGGGAAGCTGACAGTAGAAGACAAAGTGGCAATGATTCATGTGCTGTGGGCATTATGAGAAAGGTAATTCCAGAAAGAATACAAAATCTGGAATTTACTTATAGTCGAAGTGAATATTTCCAGTTTGGTGCTATGCTGATGGCACATTACATTCCTTAAAACAGGAACATTTGTGGTATTCACTCTTTCATGCCCTCTTTCAGTAAGGCAGCCCAAGTTGCTGTGATGGAGATGCACCTGCAGGGACTGCCATTGAAGCTGACCGAAGCTTATTGGTCTTCTGGACTGGGTATTTTAGGGATGGTCTTAGGCAGGCCTTGTTAGTGGAAAGGATTCAGACCTCTGCTGTAGTATTAACATAGCAAGAAGCTGCTGACCATAATAGGAACTGTCTTTCTCCAGGCAAAACCACTTTTTGAAGGAAAGATACTCCTACCAAATTTGTCAGATAATTTATTATGCTTAACTTCTTTCACTAGCATCTTAAGGAAAAAACTAAATGTTCTTTGCAATTATTCCATTTAGAAAACCAATACAAATGAAAAAGAACTATCCACTTGGGTACTGCAGGAAAGCTCTGAGAGCAGTATCTCCTTTCAGATTTTTTTGTCTGGATTTTATTCCTTGCAAGCTCAGATCCTGCACTAAAGTAGACTCAGCAAAATCTTGGGTGTTTGATGAACAGAAAAAAACCTGTACTGTCTTTTAGTTACACAATGTTACTAGGGAGATAGTGCAAATATAAACACAAGCACAAGCATAATTTTGTTAATTTACATATATTTTCATGTTAAAAACCTGGGTACACAAAGCAGAACACTGGAATAATGACAATAGCATGAAACATTACAAGAGTAATTTATAACACTGTGTATAAATGCGTAATTATAAATAGATACACAATTACATAATGAACAATTTCTCTTTGTAAAAATGAAATATTATGAAAGTTAAAATTACAGCAAGAAGTACACAACTGATCCTTGTTAAGAAAGCAGTTGTACCCCTTGCTGTGTCAGCCGGCTCTCCTCAAACTGCAGTGATATCCTCAACTGGAAGACATCCTGCACTCTGCACGTCAACTCAGCCTTTAGAAAGAGATCACAATGGCTTGGAATGAAGCACATGTTTACTGTATTCTTAGTCTACAGAAATACTGGTATTCAGAATTTTTCCTAGAACAGACACTTTATTCGTACAGAGAGAGATTTGCTTTCTTAATTATATATATGTTTTCTAGTAGTGATTTTGTGAAATCTGCTAATGGTGATTTTTGTGGCATTTGCTGTAATGATGTAGAAAAATTCATTCAATAAAGCCTCTGTATCCTTGTCTATTACAGAATCCTATGAACCCACAGTCATGATCTCTACACACCCACAAGACAAGTAACCTTTTGGGTTGTGACAATTGCCCATTAAAACTATTCTCATATTTCATACCACAGACTTTTGTGAAATCAAATACAGAAAGCAGAATACCAGATCATGACCATACAGCATGTTAATGGATGAGGCACACACAAAATCTAAGTGTTCAAGGAGGCAGGGAGCGAATGCAATTGCGTGCTGCTCTGACCCACGCTTCCTCTGGGGCTGACTACTGCTAAATAGCTGAGAACAGCTCGGATGTGCCCTCCCCACACAGGCACATCATTAGTCCTGCTCACACCAAGTGGCCTTGCACCTGGGACAGCCTCAAGAACTATACACATAAAAAAGGTTAGTACAACCTCTTTTACTTACAAGCACCAAAAACATTCAGGATACGTTTTCTTGTGTCAAATTTTTCACCAAACAAAGATTACATGAACACACTGAGTATGCGCATTCCCCTAATTTCACCTCCTAGAATTACACAAATATGGCCCGACTCACACAAAAGCTCTGAGAACTAGTCACACTGTAAAAACAACTTGCATCATAAATCCGTATTGCTCTCTATGGCAGGGTTAACAGACCTACGTCATAGTGTTTAGAAGCCATCAATACCCTTCTCTTTTTAAATCACATGAAACCTAGCACTGATGGGAAACTCCACAGAAATTTCCTTCCACAGCACATCAAAAAAAGAATAGGCAAAAAGATTTCTTTTGTCTAAAACATTAATGCATTTTGTTTGTTAGTAAAAAGTAACCTTTGTCAGATGCATTTACGCAAGGATGATGGAGAAATTGAGATTAATACTTTGGTAAGCCTTACTGCCAGCTTAATGCCTATAAAGAAAAGTAATGAAGTGAACTAGGTATGTTGCTATGCCTTTTTTTCTTTTAAAGCACCATTAAATATTGATAAGAGCTTATATTCCTTACCAGTGGTAGTAGCAAAGCATTTTATGAATGCAAAATAAATTTTAATTTTTACTCCTCATGAACACAGACTTTATGCCTGTGTTTTATATTATACCTGCACAAGACTTCAAGTCTGTGATGTGTCATAAAAGCATAATATTATAAGTGCCTACCTTTTTCAGGAACCGTACTCCATAGGTAAATATATAAAGGTAAAATGTAAATCTCCACCTGCAAAAGGTACAAGAGGTTAACTCTAGGATACCAGCTTTATATATTTTACAGTTCAACACATGATTTCTTATAGCACCGCCAAACCACCACACCCGGGTTACATTAACAGAAATTGAAGCAAAATTTTGGTCTTTCCACAACTTTTGTTATCAAGCATTGTGCTCATCTGCCTGCTTTTCCTGGCCTCTCATCAGCTCTCTGAAAATACTGGCTAATTTCATCTAAACAGGGCAAAAAAACCTCACACATTTTCAAGGATAATTATGTTTTTAAAAGTTTTATGAAAACTAGGAGGACAATAGAGGAGAGAGGACAATTTGCCCATCTGTTGCAGGAAAGTTCACCTCTTATTAGACACCAGGAAAAAGATAGTAAGAAATTTTGTTAAGACTTCAACAGGTGACTTGGGAGTACTGCATGTCAAATAAACTCTTTAGTAATGAAAAGCATCATTCATAATGAGCTGAAAATTCACTTGGCAGATTCCAGCATTTCACACGGTTTTTGGGAGTGCATTTGCGTCAGATAGATATGCTGGATATAGATACATAGCCATAATTTACATCCAGTTCTCATGCATCCCTTAGTAAAAATGATCTACATTTTCCCAAAGGCACACAGAATAATTGCTGGGCTTCTGGTTTTTGTTTTCAGATGGAGGCAAATTACAAGCTAAGAACAGGATGCCATGTAAAATAAGAGAAACTACTGAGATTTAATACAAAATCATCCTCACCTCTATGTCTTTCTCCTGTCTTCAAGAAAAGAAGACAGACAGTAACTTCCTATCTTTTGGACCCATTACTCACTTAGGAAAGAGCTGCTGGAAGTTTAAAGAAATAAAATCCTAACTTTGTGCAGCATAAATTCTTAGAGGAATTCCTGCTGGGTTTTTTTTCCCCAAGGGTGGGACTGACTACACACACATGCTTTATATAAACACCAGAGAAGTAATATTCATAATGTATATAGCAGGATGAGATTTAGCTGCCTTAGTGTGAAGAAATGCTGCAACGTGAATCATCTTCAATGACATATTTTACAGTACTTACAACTTCTTCTCCACTGGCAAAACTATTAGCTTCCAGTTAATTGGCACTGGAGCACTTTCAAACATTACTGGAATGGTTACAAAATTGAAAATGTTCCCATGTAAAACAAGGTAAATCCAAACCTTTCTCTTCAAGGCTACTTTTACAAGTATTTAGAAAGACAGTTGTGTCATACATAAATAATCTTCTGACAATTTCAGAAGAGTATACAAACACCGATGAAATTTAAAGTGTGATACTTTGGTTGAATAGAAATCTTTTACATTGCAGTCTCCATAGCATGGCAGAAATTAACTTATTAAACTGATATGATAGAAATAGAAAACCCTTCAAGGGTTTGGTCACTGTACTAACATGGCTCACTGTTTACATGCTGGCAGTTTCAAGACACTGTGAAAATAGAGTACTTGGAGGCAAAATGTTAGCTGTGCTGGCAGAAACCTTCAGATCATGCACATGAAAGAAACAGCAAGGATAGTATTATGAAGGAAGGATTTATTTCAGTGGCAAGCTTCTCGTTAGGCCAGTCCTACAGCCAGTAAACTTGCCACTTAATTTCAAGGTTACATATATCATCTAGTGGAAGTTTGAAGGCTGTCACTGAAAATAAAAACATTACGAGGGAAAACCTGTCTAACCTATTCACTGATGAGCACTTTCAATCCCCTTCTTTCACTCCTAAGTGTGAGCAGCTATGATAAATTCCTTGTGAAGAGTTTTATCACCTTTTGCATTTCTCCAGGCAAAATTCATAACATGCTTAAGGGCTTTTCTATCTTACTGTTGGGAGACGCAATATTGCACACAAGAAAGGCAGTCGAACATTATTTGAAATATGTTAATAGCTGAGTTTTAGCTGGTGGGTGTCAGGAATTTTCCAGTGTGTATGGACATTTGGAAGATTGATTGCAGCATTTCCTGCAGCTATCACCCCTCAAAAAATAAAAAGACCCTTTCCCAAAACAAGCAAATCAAGAAATACCAATATCCCCACCTAATATTCCAGCCACCTCCCAAAGCACTGACACTGCTATAGATTCGTGCTAAAGCCTTGGATTGTCCTGGAAGGGACTTTCTGGAGCTTTTCTGGAGAAAAGCCTCAGAGCCAAGAGCCACTGGGGATTATTTGGGTCTGCCAAAAACAGTCAACTTGCTTCAACTGTTCAACTGCTACAAAGATGATAGATGCACACCGGGATATGATAATATTTATTTGCTCTTTTTCCCTAATTTGCCAAACAAGTGTACTTGGATTGAGCACCAGAAGATGAAGCAAGACTAAGAATTGAGTGATAGACCAAGCTGGTCAAAGTGCTAACTTCTTGAAGAAAAAAAAAATATTGATAGGAAAAAAACCCTCATTCCTGCTGAACAACAAACACAAAAGCTATTCTACAAACTTCTGGCTTGGTCAAACTCCAATAAACAAAAATTCCAAACAAAGCAAAGTCAGAATTGGCCCCTGGCATGTTTATCATCATTAACCAGCTAACTCTGGTGGTAGCAGAGCAACAAAGGACTTTCCATTGCTCTGGAGCTGGCAGCTAGCTGCTTCTTCTGCGGACTTTAAAGGGCGATTCTCCCAGTTCAATACCCCAACTGGAATCTCAGTCTCATACAAGGAAGTCGAAGGAGTTTCCCACATTGTTTTACCACTACTTGTAGATGGTTTATTGCTGCACTTAACAGTTAAACATCCATACATCAACGCAAAATAGATAAACGCATACTCAATAACTTGGGATTAAAGACAGGGGAAAAAGGGATAGGAACTAGGTTATGAAGCTGCATTATTCACTTAATATCATACAAAGACAGAATGTATGTGAGAAATACACTTCATACAGTGCAGATATGTCCTAGCAAGATTCCTCCAAAGGTGCACTCCCAGATCAATTCTCTTGAAACAAGTACTCTAATGTGAATGATGGATTTCAATCTACAGTACATTCTTCTTTATTTGGGTCTCACTGAAACCCACTGATGAGGAAATGCAAATAAAGGGAAACAGTTATGTGCAGTAATCAGACCCATTCACAGTATAGCCCAGTGTTCAAACCACCTGTGCATTGTAGGAACTTGGGCAAAACGTTCTTTCTGTCTGAACAGGACATAGCAGAAGAGAAGGACATCTTCCTTAAGCATTACGTTATCAAGTCTTCTTCCAACTGAATTTACAGAGTGGTAGTTGATGAAGTGCTGTCTTGAATTTGAACTAGATAATAGTCCCAAATCTAATGTTGGAAAATGCCCTTAGCCTAAGCACAGTCTGAATAGTTACAGACCTGTTTTTCAACAGGGAAAGCAAAAACTTCTAAAGCAGCAGTAGCAGAGCCCAAGAGACTAGGAAAAGCAAGGCAAGATCTGTACTAAGGTATCTCTTGTTCCCCTTTTCCCCCAGCAATATTCTCTGCCCTATTGAAGCCATACAAAGGAGGCCACAAGGCGAAGCACTCCATTGTGGGCAACTGCCCCATCAATTCATGCCTAACTGAAAGATGAAGACAACTGACTTCTTCTCTGTTTTGTGAGAATTTACTCTGTCCCTCAGGCTTCAACTTTCCTTTAGTCAGTTGTATAGAGATCCAAAATTTGAATTACCCACATACACACAAAGTATACTGCTTGAAAGACTTTCAAGTTAGTTTAAATCCAGCAAACCTGGATGACAGCACTCAAGGCACAGGTGCTCTGGAAGATCGGATCTGTCTACTCACAGTAAGGTTTCAAACGTGAATGTGGCACACTGCATCAAAAAGTCCAGCTAAAAGTGACTCTTCCATAACTGAAACATAAATTCTTTTCTAATGTAGTCTTAAAAAGAATGCTGTAGAGTCTCTCAAAGGTGCAGCAGCAGATCTGGCTGCTCTTGTTCTACATTTGAATGCATTCCCAATCCAGAGCACAGTCAATTTCTTAACCTCTCAACCCTTTTAACTTTGAGCTGCTAATGAAATTTTAAAGATGCTTCAGCATGATACAGAACATCATCTAAAAAGATGGAAAAGTTGGAAAGCCTCCATCAACTAACCTGCTATACCCCATGGTATGCTCAATTCAGCAAAAACTATTTAAGTGCCCACTTGAGCAAGCACTTCATTGATTTCATGCATGTCTAGTCATGCTCCCTTCATCACACTGATGAAATTTTGTCCTTCAAATTTTCATCTGAATTTTTTCTCTGAAATGTGAAAATAAACTTCAGCTAATTAAAAAAAATGTTCAAGCAATGCTCAAGCAAAGCACTCCCTTACTCCTTACTTTTCACAGAGATCACCACATGGGGTTCATGCTCTGTCAGGAAGATGCCATCCTCCCCATGGACTTGCTGTCCAGCTGAGTGAGCTCAGCATGGCTGCTCTCCTAGGAAAAATGGACACTTCCTCCCAGGGCAAGGGTGCAGAGGCACAAGGCCTCTCTGCTCCTGCAGTTTTCCCTTTCTTCCATTTCTTTTACAGGAAGACTGAGTAGCCAGGCTGTGAAGACTGGCACTCCTGCAGAACTTTGCAGCACCCACCTTGCAGTGCACAGTACTTATGGCTTTGATGCCAAACCAGTGTCTGCTGCTCAGCAATGGTGTACAAGGATTCAAAGCTATCCAACTTCTCACAACCAAACAGCAAACATAGTAAATGCATAATGTTAAAAACATAAAAGCCATTGTGCTTCCAGAATTGTAGCTGTTATTTACAGAGATGCCTTTGCCATTGGTTTGCTACGGTCAGGGCCACAAACAGCAATATAAGAATGCCACACTTCAAAACAGTTAACATTAAAAAAACCTCATCATATTTAGCAACTAGTCATAGGCTCTACACACTGCCTGCAGCTGAAGAAACTGGCTCTCCGGCTCTGAAAACTATTTTCAGAGAAACTGCAGATGCCTGAAGTTTTTCCATGGAAATACACTTCAGTAAAATGTCAGATTTGCTGTTCTCCATCATCCACTGCTCAACTTCTTGCAGTAGCTGACAGACATCTGAGCTCAGGCTTTGGGCCGAAAGTCAGACTGAGCCTAATGCAAACTCCACAGTTGCAGGTCTTGGTTCTGGAGATGAGAGGGCTTGAACTGCCATTACATAGCTTGTTCTCCATTTTTATCCCCACAATCTAAATGGACTGCACAAGCATGTAGCTGGGCTGTGGAATCATTATCTGGGACTGAAAACTACTTTTTGCTGCAATGGTTTCCTTTGGCTGTGAAAAGTATATTCACTCACTGTGAGAGTGCTCAAAGGAGCATTTCTGAGGCTGAGTTTAAACAATATTCAATGTTTCTCTTTTAAATGGGAAGCATCACTAAGTTCCACACATGCTCACTGTGACTTAAAGCAGTCTATGTTTTATTCTCAAATTGCATTTTTCTGCTCCCCCAAATACCGTACAACAGTCTTCAACTTTCTGATTCAGTCAAGAGGTCTTAATCCAATTAATGTTGCTTCTGATATAGCCAGAGGTATACATTCCTTCTAGATGACTACATCTAAAGACAAATACTTAGAGGACGATCCTAAAAAACCAATGGACTCTGAACTTCTGCATCAACTTCTTAATATTTGTGACACTGTCTATCGACCTATTATACTCCCAACTTTTAAGTTAAAACCAAAACTAAATGCAACAAAGAGCAACACTAAACCAAAAACCAAGAGTCTCCCATAAACCAACAAAAAATTCCCCTAAAGATACTATTTTTAGGCAATAAATCATGTAAAAATACAAGACACAGCACTGAAAATTAATGCTTCATCCATCCAATAAATAGCAGCTCAAACAGTACACTCCACTAAATCTTTACTTATCTTTGATCCTGGCACCTAGTCCCATACAAAGTTGCAAGTATGACTGTATGGTTGATGGAAGTAGCTCCACTGTTCCAATTTGCTGCCTCCCCAGATTTCTGTAATGATAATTTGCTGCATTTCCACAATGCTTGGCAGGTGCAGGCAGATACAAAAAATGATAATTAAAAATAATACATAGGTAAATAAATTAATAAATAAAATCTTCTTGCTTCTTTTGGCATGGTATTGCTGTTCAGCCAGTCTGGACCATGAAAATGGTAAATAATTCCTGCACTATGGTTAAGCAGATGTTATATGAGGAAGAAGGTAGTTATGCACAACTGACTAAGATGTGCAAAATAGCAGATATGATAAACTGAGAAAACTGTATTGCTTTCCTCTTCAATCTTCTGGATTAAGGCTTGACTGTTCTCTGATTTTCCTCTTGGTTGCTGTTTGAATCAGTTATTTAATATTTAGTATTACAGCGCCACTTGAGACTAACTGCTGTCCTAAATCTGTACGCTCAAAATGCAGCTCTGGAAGTCTTAAGAGCAAAATTTAGTAGTGCAGGAAAGAGGAAAGGAAACACAGTACTAAATTTTGAAGTGATGCAGTTTTATAAATAATGAAGTGTGTTTATACAATTAGGCCAGAAAATATGCATAATAGAAAAGGTGTTTTGATAACTCATTCTAGGTTACATAGTTTCTCTTTAATGGTTACGCAACTGTTCTGAGTATTTTGAGGGCTACATAAAATAAAGGACTGATAAGACCTCAGAGATCTATTAGCATTGCCAAGTCCTGCCCTACAAAGAGATACTATCTGGAAAGCTCATGGGAAGCACGCACAGAAAAACCAGATGTCGCTGCCATGCAGTTTCCCTTGTGGTCTGATCAGCAGACATGTTTTCTCATCAGTGATGTTCAATGCAAACAGCTGATGAGTCTAGGAGAGAAAATCCAACTCGAAAGTCTTTCTAATAGGGACCTCTACTGTCCATTCTCACTACTGATGTCACAAGTCACCTGTTTTCAGACACAACTGCCACTCACTGTCCCATTCTTCTACAGTTCTAGAGGAATGAAAACTAGAATCTTCCAGACTGCACTTGAATTTCACCTAGCAATGTTGTTCTAGCCATGATAGCCAAGGTATTTGTATGCATAATGCACCTGGTGACAGGTAACCACCTTCTTAGACCAACTTGTAGTAGTTGTTTTCTGTTGTTCTCATGCTTAATGTTATTTTCCTGTAGCATTATGTGTGCCCCAGTTTGGTTTTTAGCCTGCTAAAGCAGATGCTGAACCTTTAGGAGTACTGATCTTTGTGGAGGTAGGCTAGGTGTCAGTGTTGTTTCCCCATTTTCCTGAGGAAGCCACCTGGCTGTGCTTCGATCCATGCAGCACATCCCAAGTTTGTGCACGGCAACCACACACCCCCTTATTTCACGGGTAGAGATCAGTCTTTCTGAGAGGGTCTGCTGTGTCTTCATGTTGTGTACTTCCATTTCAGAAGATAAGCCTCCTCGTCTTCTAAGCGGGAGTTGCAGTGCTGTCATAGCTAAGACTGGAGCATAAGCAATGCTTTTAGTAGTATATTAAAACCTCATCTTGTCAATTTTGTTTTCCCTTTTACATCCCAAAGAAGTATGTTTACTTTGTCATTTAGGTTCCTTCCCTTTCCTTGTCTCCCATTCACTGCTTGTTGAATCACTGAAAACTTCAGAAAAACCTCTACAAGATGCTCATTACCGTGAATGGGGTTTTTTGGTCCATTTTTCATTTTTAAAGATTTATTATCCCTCAGTATTCCAAGCACTGCACAAAGAAACAGGGACAGGAAATTTTTGTACTATTTTTATTGCAAAAGTGGTGTTATCAGAGCAGCAGAAATGAAACTAAAGAAGCCAGAAACCCAAATTTACCAAGAAGCACCATCTAACCAAACTATACTCATTAGTCTTAAAGTATTTAAATAAATAACCACAAGGGATAGCATTAAGAATTTCAAAGCACACTTTCTGCAGTACCTTATACTGAATATTTCCTGTCTGATAGCCCAATTTTCAGGCTGCTTCATTGCCTGATCTTAGATTTAACTTGCAAGTAACCAGGACTATATGAGCTGCTGCATTACTTGAATCCTCCGGAAAAATTAGTGAAAAATTTAACTCTCACATACCCTTTTTTAAATCTGCTAGTTTCTTGAACTTAAGGAAAGTGAAAAAAAGCCACGCCTGCACGAGTAAATCCTGGTCACCAGTCAACACAAGCAGAAGGGCCTGTCACATTAATAGTACCAGTAAAATGTAATGAGTCCATGGATTTACATAAAATGCAAAACAGAATCACAGAGACGAAGTTACCAGAAAGGTCCCCATTGCAGCCTGGGCTCTGTGTGCTGTCACACAGCAGGTCTGTGTATGCCCATTCCAGTGAGACACCGAAGTAGGAGAAGACAGACGCTGTATCAAACACTAGGTTACCACATGCTGGTAGCTACATTACCCACTACAGCATCATCCCAAAATGCATTAGAGGAACTAGCAAGTTTCTCACCTCCATCAGCATCATGTACATGTTCTTGCAGAGACCACTACCACTACGCATATTCGGCTACAGGCCATTGCAAGGCCCTTTCCATTGGCAGACAACTTACTAACACAGAAAACAGCGCAGTTCTACGCCTAGTTACATGTAAGTGAAAAATGCTAAACAGTGTGGAAGTTAATTCTCTTAACTCTGTCTCTGTGAAGAGGCACAGTCCATGTATCTATAAAATGAAAGGCAATCAAATATGAAACAAAACTGTGTAACAATATAAATACAAGAGAGAATAGAGAAGTAAGGATTTGCATGCCAATTCATTCATTGCTGTGTATTTAATAAAATCTTACTGCCACTTAGCTCTTCAGTGACCAAGGTATTTTCATAGAGCCTGACTGTGACTAGCAACCTGTAGAGGACAAGTCATATTCAAGTTTCTTTCTCTTGGTATAGACTGGAAATAGGAAAAGATACCAAATAATTTTGGACTACTCAGTCTGTGCAGTTTGCAGTCTCCTGTGGAAGAGAACCACCTACTGCAAAAGGCAGCCCTGTTGGACCAAATCTGTATGGATTCAGTGTGAATTTGGAAAACACCATTTTCTAGTGCTACACATACAGAACAACTCTGAAGACAGTAGAAATGGGAGTAAGAATGGTATCCATCTAAAGCAGCATTTTGTTCATGTCTTTCTTTTTTAAAGGAAAATGAGAGTAGAACTTGGTTGATATCTGCACTTACAGAAGACTCCAAAATTCATCCACATGAATGGAGAATTTGTTCTGAATTTGAATGTAACACTTCATGAATAAATATAATGGGTTTCATAAAGTTACTACAGCCTAAGTGAACATTGCTCGTGTGCCTTTCATACTGAAAATACATAATAGGTCAAACAGAAGTTTAGTTTAGATTAGCAACAAAATTAACATCTGAGAAATAGAAAAAGAGAAAGCAGTAAGGAGGTAAAAAGCACAAGGTAAAAAATTGTACAAGTAACCACTAAGGCATATACAGGAAGCAAATACCAAACGTACAGGATAAAACCAGTGAAAAGAGCAGAACATGTGAAAGCAAGGAAGAGAAATGTTTTTGCTGTCTTATCCATCTTCTGCTCAACTTTTAAATCCAACATCATAGAGGAAATAAAGAACTGCCAAGCACCATTACAGTTCTGAGAAACAGATGCAACCTTCACTTTAAATAGACGAGAACTATTTTACACTTTGGTATTCTGCTTGGGCAAGAACGATTTTATTATTGGAAAGTTTCATTATAGAGAAATTAATAAAGCCGTTAAATTTTGCCAGCAATGAAATATTTTTAAACAAGAGAACAAGAGATCAGTACCTGAAACACATTAACAAATGGTGAAAACACAGCCCAATGCCTCAGCAAGAACAAGAGTGATAAAGTTGAAGAAATTCCTGTGCTACATTCACAAAATATCCTTCCCAAACTATCAAGCCCTGTGAATGCCATCTACTAAACCTAAAAAGTAGTCTTCAAGTCCATTACATTTCAAGAGGAAATGGCCTCAAGATGCGCCAGGCGAGATTCAGGTTGTCCATCAGGAAGAATTTCTTCATGGAAAGGGCTGTTAAGCATTGGAATGGACTGCCCAGGGAAGTGGTGGAGTCAGCATCCCTGGAAGTGTTCAAGAAACAACTGGACCTCGCACTTAGTGCCATCATCTAGTTGACACGGTGGTGATTGGTCAAAGGTTGGACTCAGTAGTCTTGGAGGTCTTTTCCAACTGAAATGATTCTGATCCCAGTCCAAACTCTTGCTTTCTTGGCCATAGATCTTCTGTGGCTCTTTTGAAAAACCACAGCTCTGTCTCCATATTCCTTTCCTTTCAAGCCATTCGTCTCCAGTGTTTGCCAACTCCATTTAAAGCTGAGACTGACTGAAGGTGGCAGCTTGTTTCTTCCACAATCAAGAACTAGACAATTTAAGGTGCATGGAACACAGGAATGCAGCTACTGCAGTCTGCATTTTTCCTTGCCTTGTCTTAAATTGTTATATTGTGACTGTAATTTTGGATTTATTTTCACATTAAGTAGAATTTAGGGAGGAATTACTTAATTTCCATACTATAACATAATGGTGAGCACATAAAACCCACAAGAGAATGGAAACCTAGTTAATTATAACCTTGCTTAATGTACAATGATAATGTTAAGTGATGGTGTCTTTGCAGAATGAGCACATGAGTTAATTTAAATTTATTAACTGTGTTAAAAACTGTGTCACAGAAGGCAGTAAGGGCAGGGAATTCAAAGCTTTAAGTAATCCAATTTGAGGGAAGAGGGAATTTCCTAAGATGCAAAATAGTAAGTACTTAAAGCACTAAAGTCTAAAACTAGAGTGAGCATATTATGAGGACATGGCATAGACATCTTTGCCTGTCTGCTGCAGCAGAACAGCATGGAAAGAGGGCTGACAACTCCTGACACTTAACCAGTGTTGCAATTTCCCCCAATACCATGTTTGGGCAGTGAGAAGTCCTGAGGCCCAGCTTAAAAAGACAAAGCAGTGATCACAGACTAGATTCATATGTGGGTATGGCAGATACGGTAGGAAAGGAATCACGAGGGAAGCTGCCAACCTTGCCCAGTGCTGCGGTCTGTTTGCTACCAGCCCTGAGCTAACTGGAGCCTCTTACGCCGCGTACTATGGAGCTGCAAGAAGGCTATTGCCATCTTCCCCTTCTCCAGATGATACAGCTTTCTAATGCAGCAGGATAGCAGGGCAACAAGAGCAGGTCCAAACCCAGTGTTTTACTATTCAATATTAAAAAAATAATGATAGGAAGAATGAGATAAAGGGTATAAACAGAGCCATTGGTGCAGCTGTTCAGTAGAAAAGTATTCATTCACTCAGCCTGTGTTAATCTAAGCCCTTGTATTAGAGCTGGCAGAAGGAAGAGGTGCTCTCAAGAGGACCACATGGCACATCACACCCTGCTCCACCACACCATGTCCTCCCACCCTGTCACATCAGGAGGGGCCAGGTGGCTGTAGCTACTTCCCTCACTTCTCCATCACATCAACACATGAGCTTTCACCACGGATGCAAATACTGCCCATGCTTCCCTGGTTTCCCTTCTGTTACTTGAGCGCATACACATTCTCCACAACCACAAGAAACAGAACTCCAGCAAGCTTATGGCCCACAGTGGGAAAATCTGACTGATGAGCACCCTATGTTTGCATGCAGGGTAACCTTTAACCCCAGGGAGTATAGTGGGCTGCCCTACAAAACAGCTGTACAGCCAGCTGTCTGGCAAGGCAAATTGGAGGGCAAGGATGCAGACCTGAGGGAGGTGGCCTTTACTGCTTATTAGCTCTATAATGGTAGCCTGTGCTGCTGAAGTACAGCTTGAGCCAGCCTGTGCAAGTATGCCTAATATAGATGTTCCAAGAGGCAAAGCTGAAGGCATAAACTCACAGCAAACCACGCCGTAGCAGCTAGGCTTGATTGCCCAGAGTCTGCCTTTGGAAGTGTGAGTGCTGGGCAAGCTGTGTGTCAAAGAGGTACATGGAAGATGTTTACTACTGATTCATCAGAGAACAAGTGTTAGAGAAGAATTAAAATTGCTGTCAGTGGCTGTACTGTGTTCTTACAACTTTAAAATTAGGACAACTTGCCAGCTATTGACTTACTTGTATGTCCAGGAACTCAAGCCACAAATTACTATGAATTATGTAACTCAAGGCAACCAGTACTGTCTTACCCTCTTTCTCTTGGAGCAGGGAAGCCATGAGTGAACCAGCACTGAACGACATCATACAAAACCATATATTTACACAAAATAAAAAGCTTCATCAATACTTTTCTGCACTGACTTCATATATGGCTTAGAGAGTAGCAGACAAAGGAATTAGTAACATACAGAGCTATTGAGTGCTACTCCTGTGGAGTAACATTTCACCCTGATGTAAAACAGATCAGCATTTCTGTCTTGGTCTCTACATACTCAAACATGACTCCAGGCCTTTTTGCATAGCTCTAGTTTACACCTGACATGAGTCTTAGTACAAATGCCTCATTCATTTTTACCTTCTATAGAGGCCTTGCATTCAAGCACATCTCTCTTCCTTTTCAGTGATGTTAATAGACATAATACTCTCAAGAGAGTAATAGGTCATCAAATGTATTCACTCCAGAGTCTAGATGGAATTCTTATGGTAAAACTGCAGTATTTTACGTGCTTACTGCAATAACAATTGCCAGATCATCTTTGTTACTCTGCACTTCAGTTACCACTTGCTAGCAATTAGAGTCTCCTTTCTCAACTTCCCTATCACCTGAAGCTATAATAAACACTTCTTGCACTCAGCAAAGTCACATCTTCCCTGTTCTGGAACGATTTCACAGACTCCAACTCCCTTCACATTTCACCGAACACCTACATCCTCTCTCCACAAGCTGCCTCACAAATCTGACTCTGCCAACACCTGAGCCTCTATTCCTTCCTTGCCCTTCATGTCACAAAATACCATTTGTTTACAAGACTCTTGTCTTCCTTACCTTTGTGCTTCAGTTTCAGCACGTGACACTTCAAAGACTTCACATTAGTCTTCACAACAGTCTTCTAAGCAAACTATGGACACAATCCACTTTTCAACACAATACCAGATACCTGACTGCCCAAGTAAATGAAACAATCTCTTTAATTACAAATTACTGCTGACATACTGCCTCAGGAGAGGAATGAATTCCATGAAACAAACATGAAATCCTGTTTAATTACTCTGAGTGTGAAAACCTGCTTTCACTACTCAGTTTTGAATATGCTTCTTTTTTCTTTTTAATTAAGCTCCTGGTTCTTGCACAACAAAATAGGCAGTTGCTGTTCTCCATTTTTCTCTATCCATTCCATCATTTCCATATGCTTGTACTAAGGTGACCTTCTCTCTTCTTCCACTGACTTCCTAATTTCCTGCACAACCTTTGTAGCATCTACCGTCACCAGGCTGTCATTTGCATCTGCAAAGTACCAAAGCTTCAATTACATTGAATAATTATTTTAATTAAAAATGGCAATGGGACAGTTTGTCCTGCTCATACCAGCCTAGCAGCAAAATGGGAAATAGTGTCAGCCAACTCAGCTTTATGGGGCTGACTAAGTAAGAGCCCTACTCCCTCCAAAGACAGCATTCCCTAAGTAGTGTAAGAGCCAGCCTTTTTTGTTCCACTTGTCTTACACTAACATCATCATTAAATCTGTATCACCTGATAGATGAATCCTTACCCAGACATTTCACAGAGCTCAAGGATGCAAGAACCCAACTAGTATGGATAGGCTTGTATCCACAGTGTTCAGGGCTGGAATACTGGATAGCATATGCCCAGGGTCTACTTTACATTCGTACAAAATACAGCTCTGAAACATCATGAGAATTTGTAGGTTTGTAGTTTTTTGTTTTCATTGCAGACACAGAGAGGTCACACAAATATTCACTTCCTAGTCCTCAATTATATCACAAAATACCACGTCCTTCAGAAACCACTAACAGAAATAAAAATTATCTGTTGCAGTATTGTAAAAGTTTCTCTGAAGCACCAATGAGTTATTTCATTGGAGGTCACAGAAATACCAAAACACTGAAATACTGAAAGTAGTAAAGAAGTTAAGGATCAGCAAGGAAAAAAAAGCAAATTACTCAGTTTTTTCACCTGTTTAGAAGTGTTTCAGTCCTATTAACTGTTTCAGTATTAAGTGTGTCTGAAGAAAGAAACCAGTAATTACATAGAAGCTTTCAATATTATGCCTCATTTCCGGGTTTGCTGCTATTTCACAGTCACTTCCAGAAATTTTTGATTTTCCCTGATGCTATCTCTTTCAGGTGAGACTGCTGTCCTATGATCATTTGTCAACAGAAGCACCTGCCCCAGGAGCTCCTGGACACAGCGCACAGCCCACAGCAGGACACAGCCCACTGCAGCAGGTTACAATGCAAAGGAGCAGCAGAACTAAGTAGCAGCAGAACTGAATATCTACCCAGTTAAAAAAAAAAAAAAAAAAAAAAAAAAAACGAAAANAGGAAAGAAAGAAAATAATAATTCAGAATTACAATACTAAGAAGAACCTCTATCTGTGTACCAGCACATTAGTCAGGTGTGCCGTTTCCCTTTCACCTAGCATCTGAGTGAGTTACCAGTGCTTTAGATCTGAAAAGACCAAATAACCAAGGAACAGATTATGCCTCATTCCTGTTAGAGGGTGAGGAGGAGTAGCCAATCCTGTTCCATGGAAAACAGCAAAGGAAAACAACGGAGATAGTGTAATTCTGTGGCCACTGAAGAGTAACTACCACACTTGCTGCAGAGCATGTAGCATGACTTCACAGACCCATCCCCCTGCTCACTTTTCTGGTCATGAAACACTGGTTAGTCCTTCATTCCATGTAGCACTGGAGCAGTTGACAAATCAGAATTAAATGGACCCAAAATACCACCTACCACATGTTTTTGCTCAGATCAGAAGTGTGTTAGAAGCTGATTTAGGAGAGCCTGATGCTATTAAAAATTCAGAGCTAAAAGCCTTTTTATTTTCTACTGCCTTGCTGCTCAACACAAAGCACAGACTGATGAATTCTTTCATGCATTTTGTTAAGATTTGTATCAGCACAGTTCAGAATTTCAACAACCAATCAGCTGTCTTCATTTCTTTCCCTTGCATAGTTATTTTTCCAGTACAATTTTGTAGGAGAGAATTACTCTGTTAGCTGAGAAAAGCAGTATGCCCAAGAAGTTGCAAACAGCCCACAGAATTTTCACACAAATGTGTGTAACAAGCAAAAAACCCCCCAATCTGTATTTTTCTATATCTGTACACACACATGTGCACACACACACAGTCATAAATAGATATAATCTTTCTCCAAAGCAAGATGCATAAACAAGTTTTCAATTCCTTAGGAAAAAGAATGTCTAGCTAGTATACGAGACAGAGGCTCTTCTCTCCCCTACATCAAAGCTAAAAGACACCCTACTTATAGACACTTTAGTATCCAAGATTCTTCCAGAGAATAAAGAGGGGGAAAAATACATCTTTGGCTCTTCAGTCTGCACATTTCCAAGTTTTCACATGCAGAATGTTGCATAAATGCAAAACATCTCTCTTGGCCATATGTTTCCTCCAGCAACTCCTTAGAAACCATGTAAGTTTGTCTAATAAACAGCTTGCTTAAATGTACATAGCTGTAGGACAGAGAAGTCATCAGCCCGATGACATGCCAAAATCCCAGGCTAGTAACTTACGGCATCACAGGTTCTTTCCCTTTGCTCCAGACAGCAACGGGGGAGGACAGAATGCTGTCTCTTTCTATACTACTGAGTCTTTGAGAAAACCAGACATGCCTACACACTGGTAATATGAGCAGAAACACAACACACTGAAACTGGGAAGAAACTGAAAGTGGTTTGGCAATCACTACTTCATTGGCTTTCTGATACATCAAACATTAACAAAGACATTCTTGGATCCTTTATTCTGTCTGACAATAGGCAAAGTAATTTTCTTGATGTTAGGCTGTGCCATAGGGACAGAGAGAAAAGAATAATAAAAACCCAAAAGAAATACATAGAAGTTAAAAAGTCCACTTTGCACACTCAGTTGACCACTTTGTTTCCTCCTTTACGCATCTTGGATCTGTCAAGATGAGGAAAGGAGCGAAAATGGTCTAAATCCACACAACAGAAAGAAAAGCTATGGACAGACTATACCCTGCAGCTAATATAGCAGGCTAAGTGGCTGAGGTTTGCAGTCTGAGGTTTTACTAGGTGGATACCTTTCCTAGTGACTACAAACTGTGACTGACTCCAGGTTTCATGCCAGAATCACCAAATCCTTGGGATACAAGGATTGACTTGCTAGTAAAATAATACTCAGTGCTGCATTTATCACTGCCTTTCTGACTGGATCATTAATCACCATCTGGTGATTATATACATCAATCACCACTGAGTGAAATTATCTATTTCATATTTCATATAAATACTTATCACCACAACATCTGAAAGCTTAAGGAGGTACATAATGCCACTAAAGTCTCACCATTAGTGTTTCTATGGTTCCAATAATCAATTACACTTTCTCTTTCAGACTGACACACAAAACTCTATGGCGTGAATACTGGTTAGGGTTCCTGAAAAAGTAGTTTATTTTCACTATAATGCTGTGACACAAACAGTATCTATACACAAGAGATTTTATTACTGCCTTTTTCTTCATATAACCATCATCTGCCCATGACCAGAATATCTGACAAAGACTGGTAGCAAAGGAATTATTCCATTTGGAAAAAACAAAACAAAACAAACAAAAATACCCCCACAAACAACAACAAAAAAAAACCAACCCAAACAAAACCCCCACAAAATAAAACAAAAACAAGCAAACAAACCCACAAAACAACAAAAAACCCCTGCAAAAACTAAACCAAACCAAACAAACCCAAACACCTTCTCCTCCCACAAGAAGCAGTGTAGGTTGTGGAGTTTCTCTGCACTATGTTTATGGCAAGAATTGTAATTGTTTGAAAAG
This sequence comes from Platysteira castanea, assembly GCA_013397175.1. NCBI lineage: Eukaryota > Metazoa > Chordata > Aves > Passeriformes > Platysteira > Platysteira castanea. The sequence goes on along the minus strand of VYXC01012087.1, from coordinate 2,224,427 downwards.
AAAAAGAAGGGAAGGGGTAGAGAAAGTGAGAAATCTGGAACAATAAGAATCTAGTAATGAAGTTACTGGCATGGTGTATTTGGGGCTGGATCTTGGGTGTCGTTCATCTCAGGCAAGTATGTCTATCACTAAATTTCACTCTCAGCCTTTGTCCTATTAAAGCTACTCTACCTTAGATCGTGCCTACGCTATTCATTTGCAAGAAAGATAAGGCAGTCAAAAATGGCCTACAGCCCTTCTGGTACAGCTCCTTTTCCCTTCCATCATGTAAAAGCTACTTTAGGCCCAAGGAACACTTTGTCTAGTAGTAAATTGAATCGTCTCCATGTAAAAAGTGTTGGAGCTCTTTTTAAGCAGATCCACATTTGCTGTGGGTTCTGTCACTTTTCTTCCCAAGCCACAGTCAATCAGTGCTGCTGCCAGAAAAACTGAAGCCTTCTCTGGAGGGACAACAGCAGCTCAGCAGTAGGTGTAGGCAGAGATCACTGTCATTTTCCTTGCTCTGTTCTTGCTTATTACATAAGGGCACACTTTGTTCTGTTGAAATTCTCCACTGGCACCCAAGACGACTTGAGTGGTCCCCTTCCCATGACTGTCGGGGGAACACATACTTTAGGTAGGTCAGAGCTTCAAAGCACCTGCCATACACAGTCACTATATCTGAAAAGTGACCCCATTAACTAGCTAGGTATGAAAAGGCTACAGACCTCATACCAAAGGATCTTGTCAGTTCAAAATATACTGAAGTACCTCACTTAGTGCCCTGATGGACAGATTTAACCAAACAACACTTTAACATCCATACTGAAGGGATAAAAGGATAACCCTAGGTTCCCAGTGGTAGTCTAACTATGTGCCAACTACTTTGTTCAAGATGTGTCAGGTCAGCTGGTGGCACACACTCCGTCACCAGAAATGCTCCCAGGGCAAGGCACACACAACTGGCTAGACAATACCACATTCCCACAGCACTATATACATGTAGAAATGGAGAGGCAACTCCCATGGCACCTCTTGCAAACCATGCGTAGATAGAACCTGACGTATACAGCTATTATTTATGCCATCTTGCTTCTTTTTGGACAAGTTTTATTATTACTACTAAGTACACATATTGCAGAAATGCCCAATGGCTCCCTCTAAACAAAGCTGGCACTAAATTCTGTCAGCACTTCACTACAGCTTGACCTTATCTTCCAGTCTGCACTCATAGCTGTCATTTGCATCCTATTTTGATAATGTATGCCACAAAGGAGCAAATTCAGCACCCATTATGAGCCTATCCATCCAGTATTTCACGGTAGGCTTAAATTTTTCTACCTCTAGGTATGCCCAAATGTGCTGGCACCAGTGGAAGAGAGCCAGGTCTTTGAGCTGAGTTACAGATGCAGCAAAATATACCACCCAAATATGCTTTCTCTAAGACTAATACAGCTGTAAGTCTTCCCAAGATTCCATTGCCTTTCTTACAAGTTAAGAAGACAAGTTAACAGCTACAACCCTTGCAGGAAAAATAGTTGTTCTTCGCTGATCTCAAAAATGGGTAACTCTAAGGCAACCAGTGCATGGCAACAGGATGACTAGGTATATTCATAATCTCATCATGCCTTGATTTATTAAATAATAACTAAGGAGGATTTTAGCTGTAAATACCAAAGAAAGGACTTAAGTATTCTGACACTTAAGTTCTTCTGTTTATTAAAGGGCAATCATCTTTAGACAATTTATCTTTTGTCTTCTTTTTATTTAACAACCCAACTGCCTTTCATCTTTACTCCTCCATCTCAGATCTCCATCAAGTTGTATGGCTAAAGGTAGTGCTGTAAGGACAGCACACAAACACCAGGTGACTTGTCTTAAAGGACCAGGGTGGTGCCCTAATAGTATGGAATCATAACTACATGATTTCTAAAAGCTTTTGACCACTGAAAATACACAAATAGTACTATCTGACTCCTTCAAGAGAATGAAGATTGTTTTTTAAAGAAGTTATATTCTACCAATTTCTATAATATTCTACCTGTCTACAAAACACCTGTGAAAAAACAAAGGGGAAAACTGATAAGAACACAGGCTCAGCAAGACTCAAGAAGAGAACACGCATCCTTACATGCTCTCACAGAACTTCCTAAGGGTGCTGGGCTTTTCCTGGTTGCGTCTTTGTCGAAACCAACGTTGAATGCTGCGCACATCCCAGTCCAGCTGCTTGGAGAGGCCTTCCAGCCTCTTCTCATCTGGATGCTACAAAACAGAGAAGCACAAAAATTATTTTCTTGCCCAACTGCATTAACACTATAAATTCAGAACCACTGTAATGGACTCTTGCCTTCTCATCAAGCCTGCCTGTCAGACACAAGGATACACAGAAATATATTTACAGAAACCTCAACTGGCAGATTTCCGTCAGAATACATTTACAATGAAAATTATTAATCTAGGAGGGCAGATGCTGTAATATGACATGCAGGTCCATTACTAGTAAGAAATTTTAAAGGGACAGTGGGATTGAAACTTCCTTGAAACTTGGAAGTGAAATTTAGTAGGCATCAAATGCCTACTAAATGCACTTCTGGAGCAGTGGTGCTTACAAACACCCTACTGCCTGCCACACACTCTACCTGTTCCACTCTACTACATCAGGATCTTTGTCCTATCCACTGTTGCACTAGGGAAGATGGTTTGACTGAAACAGAAAGAAGATAAATCCCATGTTTGTGCATGATAATATTAAAAAATGAGGTCATTAAACAAAGTGACAACTTCAAAAGGAAAATAACCTTGACAACAGGGAGAGAGAACTGTTCTCTGTAAAACTAACTACACACAAATATTCTTCAAAGCAGGAAATGTGGAAGTCCCATACCATTAGTGTGGCTGCAAACCAGTGCAGAGGTAAGGCAAAAGAAAATGAGTCTGTCCTAAATTTGAAGAGCAGGTACAGGACGAATCTCCAATCATACAGCAATTCTACATGTAGAGTAGAGCATGTGTACTACTTATCTATTTCTCTTGATCATATCAATTTTTAAAGAAAGAGAAAAAGGGTTTGGACAATATGTTTTCTGGAACTTTAGCTTTATTTCTGCAAGCCAGTTACAAGATCTCTTACAACAAAGAGCTTTAAATTTTTAAATGTTGCAAGACATGAACAAGCAACACTTTCGTTAAGCTGAAGTTTTGTCTATCAGCCTCCAAGAAAACACAGGGAAGAGAGGGAAATGAAAGGATAAGACAAGAGAAGGGTGAAGCATTTGCCATCCATCTCAATGAAGCTTTTTAGTTAACCAAGGTATCTATTAGCTTTTTAATGGAAGATTAAGAAAAGCAATTTCTGTAACCATAGAAAAATGAACTGTTTGATGCAGTTCTTGGGAGTTTGACTAGAGAGAACTGCTGCATAGGATTCAAAAAAGGCAGTTAGCTAAATTGGACAGCTTCTCTGAGTGCAGCTAGCAGATTCTTGCGGGAAAGCAGATATCTTCCTATGGAGCTCTTCACACACAGGTATTTCAGGTCCTGTGTCAGACTACCAGACTCTACAAGGAAATATTAAACACAAACAAACAACCCCACAACAAACAAAACCTAACCATTATTCCTTCGGCTGAGTCTGTGCAAGAGTATATCCCGCAGCTTTCAGGAACAAGGTATATGCAATTCCCTCCCTGAAAACAGGATAAAAGTCACACCAAGTGCCATGGTGATCTCTGGATAGTGTAGGACACACAAGCAAGACAGATCCACAACATATTTCACTGTCTGTGACACTGAACCTAATTTTGCCGTTTATGACTTTAATACTCTCTGAAGTTTACACTGGTGCCCAGCTACAGCCTGAAGTCAAGGTGAGATTGGAAAGCTCCTGTAGGAGAATTTCGGATGCTTGAAAAGCATGGACAGAACAGCATACAGGTTTAGTTGAGATGTCATATGGTGAGAGATGTAGAGACAGATACGTAAGTTGTGGGGGAAAAACTTGTACAAAAAGATATGCAAACTCTAAATAAAATATTATTCAATCAGTTTCTCCCACTTTTCTATCTTGCTCTCCTGTAGCTGGGACACCAGCAAGACAGGCAGTTCCCCTAGAAGGAGTAGCTTTGAAGTTTGATGGAAAACTCAGTATCAATAGTACTCACAATGAGCTCTTTCTTTTTTTTCAAAAAAACCCAACAATTTTGCAAAAATTTCTAACAGATAAGAAGCAAAAAAAAGTTGGTGGCCATACGGCATCTACAAAGTGCTTCTGTGACAATTTTTTTTTTTGATTGAAAGCTTACAGGAGACGTCACAAAGGGATACACAACGACTCAAGTTGGCATACTAATGACATCCTCAATATTTGCATTTCTGATTTTACGTGTAAAAATGCAGCACTGCATTTATCTGTTAGCTTTGCTTTGTTCAGACATAGTTTACAGTGCCACATTCCACCTCATAAGGTAAATATTTTAGTTAGACACTCTACCTTTGTAATAGCTGTGAAAACCTTTTCCAGGATAGCATTAGGTTGAGCCTTCTGTGGTCCGTTGGCTTGGACTTTAAGGCCTAAGGCACATGGTTTAGCAATGAACCTGTGAGAAACAGAAAAATGAGAGAAGAAAACAGGTGAAATCCTTCAGTTATTCACTTCATTACTGTTATCAATCAGTGACATGTAGTAAATGAGCAAACACTATACCCCTGCCAACAAAAACAATGCTTAGTTTTACAGCTCAAAAGCAAGCTCCTATAGGCAATTACATCACAAAGTAAGTAACATCACTTTGAAGGATGAAAGGAACTCCCTGGAACACATGAAACAGAGGATTTTCTTTCATGTTGTGAAGAAAGAGATTAGAACAAAAGCACGATAGGAATGCCTCCTAGAGAAGTACCAACTAGTGAGAAGAGCAGGGCACCTTGTAGAGATGAGGAGCATATAATATTATCCTCCAAACACAGCCGTTTTTGTAAATCAGTTTCCAAAGTAGTTACTGCCACAGGACTCCTTTGGCACATTGGAATTTCAGAATCCTGAAAGGCAGCAAGGGCTTAAGCTGCCAAGTCAATACAATTTTCTAAAAGCATAAAATTTACATGGTACAGAGACGCAAGCAATGCTCTGCCCTTCAAACTCTTCTGCTAAAATAGGCGGCCATCCCAAATCCTAACACCAATCCATAAGTTCTCTGATACGTTTTAGAGTTGAATTGCATAGTTTACATTACATTACTCAAAGACCACTACTCTACTCACGAAAAACTAAATTATTTGCAACTATGAGCCCAAATCTGGAATTGCCATGAAAGCTACAAGCAATGTATAGGAATCACATTCATACATGAACACTATGAACTTCTGCCATCTTTGAACGATATAACTTGATTTCATTTAAAAGGCCTCTGTTTCCTAAAACTTCATTTGCCAACAAGGACCAAAACAACACTTGGTACTTAAGTAGTTACACATTTATCCAGCTGAATGACCACAAGCTATTAAAAATCAGCAAAAACTAAACTGCACACGAGCCCCATTTTAAGCAGTTATGAGCTACAACTGCTGCTTCTGCCATGTTTAAGACAGCACAGCTGATTAAAGGGAATTTATTCCTAGGCAATGTTATAGCGGTTACAGCAATAGCATTTGGTAAAGAAAGATGGGTGATGCCAGACCACCTTGTTTTTCTAGAGAAAAATTCCTGATACACTGACACTATTCCCATATGAAAGGCAATTCTATAGCATGAACTAATGTTCATGACAGTTGGAGAGAGGGAAGACAAATATCCAAAAGCACATGCAATGTATCAATGATCTTACTACTTGTTCCTAGCATGTTACAGAAGAAAAAAACCCTTATACTCTGCAAAAGTTTGGTGGCAATCTAAATTGATTGCAGATTGCAACCATCACACTAGCTCTATAGCATCACCCAAATTAAAGGCATTGCATCAAGTTTAAGTCCTCTGGTTTAGAGTTAAGACATTTGACGAAACCAATTTCACTGCTAAGCTCAAGAAGGCAGTCCCGTCTTCTGCTCATGAAAGAGAAGCATGCAAGCTCTGTATATTTTAGATTTAAATACACTATAATTGAGCTACATTGGAAACTTGTATGTTAGTTAAAGTATAAGCTGACAAAAGAAATTAAAATTATATTCTTTAATTCAACACAGCCATAACCAAACCAGTGCTGGTCATTGCTGTTAGCTGATAACCAAAAAGATAGCTGAAGAAGCCAATGGAGTTTGATTTCAGAAGTTTACAGCTCTACGAAGTTCTAAAACACTTGGTCGTGTAACAGCGGGGCTCAGGATACAGTATCTATATCCTTGTTTTGTACCAAAAAGCTGAAGAACAGTTTTAAGCACAAGTCTTCATTATTAAAGACAATTTAAAGACAATAAAAGCAATTTCCTGAAGAGAAAGCAATAGAGTCAGACAAGAGTCAATCCTTAAAGAGACAACAAAGGTGATGCCAATCAGAGTTAAAGCTAATTTTACAAAGCAATAAAAGGAAACATTTAAAAGCAGAGGGGCAGAGGATGCTGTAGGTAGAGTAAAAACAAAAGAAATAGAAGACAACTGCAGCAGCAGCAGCTTCACGCATTTACGGAGGAACCCAAGCTCAGCTTCCACCACCAACAGCGAGATCAAAAAACAGTCATGAAATAAACACAAAACTCAAAATAAAAATTGTTTCAGATGGATTTTCCGTGCACTTGTTAAGTCAGTCTCCTCTGAAGTAAGACATGATTTGGGAGTTTTTTGTTTATTTGGAGGGTATGGGGGTTTTTTGTTTGGTTACGTGGCAGGAGGGTTGTTTGTATTGGTGGGGGTTTTGTTTGTTTCCTTGGGGTTTTTTCTGTTGTTTTGTTTGGTTGTTGTTCTTTTAATAAAATACATCTTTTAACGTCTGTTTTGCTTTTCTCCGACTCCTGAGTGAAGGATTGTGATAGCCATGATATAACTCCAATAGCAAGGCAGTTCCCCAAACATGCTAATTTAAAAGAAAAAAAAGCAGATAAAAAGTCCCAGCTAGAAAAAAAAAATCAACAAGAAGCAATTCCAACAAGTTTCATGCTGAGCCGATCTTCATTTAAATCGAAGCAAACCAGCTGGGTTTGCTTAAATGACATTCTTAAAATTACATGTCATGTTAATGAACAGCCTAGATAAATCCAGGACAAAGCACAGCCCCAGTGTTCTTTTTTAAAAAAATTGTAATATTGATGCTGTACTCATTACCTAAAACAAAACACATTTTCTAAACACAAACCTGAGCTTTTCTGCCTTTGCTACTTATATTTTTCACGTGCATTGGAGGAATGGGCTCATGACTCAAAGCAGAGCTCGTCCACAAGGACAGCAAAGCACAGCCAGGACATGTACAGGATACACAGCTGCAAGACACAGGATTATCTTGGCCAGCTATGTCTGTGATGAAGGGACAGGGAAAGCTACAAAAAACCCACAAAGGTCCTACTAGGATACTCAAGAGAAACAAAGCAGTTTTAACCAAAACATTTTATATACCTGCAATACTGAGCAGGTTTGACCACTAATTCAAGTATGTATGAACCAAGCCTTGTCCATGTGATTACTTTTGGTGGAACTTGTTAAATATGAGGTGTTTTTTATTTTTCATACAAAAATGTAACCAATTCAAGCCATACTTTACAGTATAAAAATTGTTTTTCAAGGCTACAATAAAATTTTAAAGTAGAATTTATTTAATAGGATTCCAAATGTCACATCAGGTGTCACAAAAAATATCATTAACATGATATTTTTCTGTCATAATTTAAAGTGATTCATAAGTAAAAAAACCAGAATTAGTGTTTGATACATGTACAAACTATGAGTGTTTTGTCAAATGCTGCATTTCTTGAAAGCACTATTCATTTTTTCCATTTCTGCTAGCACTGTGGTATTCAATTCCCTAAGCAGTCTTAGTGAAACCCATGGGACTATTTATTGCATAAGGTACTGCAATTAAGATGGAGCAACTACTGTGAAAGAGTAAGGAGAGCGGAATTGAGTACATTGACATCTTTTCTCTTTAAAACATGGAAATATGAACAAACACCACACTAATATCTCTTTTTCAATGGATTTCAGTACAGCTGAATTGAAAGCTGGTATTCATTTACACAGAAATTAAAGGACAAACACATTTTTCCTGAATGCAGCCCCATCTATTCTGGATCTAGAAATGAAAGACTAACATAAACAAGGGAATTAAAATCAGAATCCAAGAACATTTTAAAACGCAGGTTCCTCATTCACAGTCAAAAGCCACATTTAAAAACCAAACCAAACCAAACCAAACCAAACCAAACAGCCGACAGCCAGGCAGTTCAGATAAGGTGGGTTACTGCAGAGCACCAGAGTGGAAAGCAGGGAGCCTTTGCAGGCCCACACAGCCCAGCACGTGCCCGAAGGCCGTATCTGCGTGCCCCGTACCCCCTCAAGGCAGGCACTGCTCGGCTTTTTCGATCCTGTCCTTCTCAATTCACTTATTTACAACAGCAAGGCCTCCTACTCCAGCCCAAACTCAGAGATCAGTTTTTCTCTAGAAAGGGGTCAGAAAACCCTTTGCAAAATGATGCCCCACCTCCTCCACGGTATAAAACGAAACATCATTTCCACCACAAGTGTATCAGTTTAACCAAGTACCATTTTGGGTTTCCCCAGGCAGGTGCAATACTTCATGAGGGAGACAACAATCCCACCTGACCGCCAATGCTGGGGAAAACAACCCCCCAAACTTGCCAGATTAATTTGAAATGTCACCTCTCACAATCCCTGGAGGATGATGTTCACTCGCACTTGCAAAGTTTGCACTAAATAAATGGGATTTTTTTTAAAGTACCACATGAAGGATGAGAAGAAAAGTAAAATGATCTTTTTTTTTTCTTACTACAAATCAAACAGCCCTACTTGTAACATGTAATCTTTGCTCTGCTTCTGGGCAGACACAGATAAGTAAGTCTTTAGTCATCTGGGGAACTGGGCAGGTGCCTGTAGGGCCCTCTGATAGCATGTGAATGTAGTGTTTTCACACCAGAAGGTCATCTGCCATTCCTGAGCTGACCAGAGTAGCTGCCCTTTAGCAAATTCATGTCTGACAGTTTCTCAGCAGCTCTGAAGATATTTAAACCACCACAGAGTCCACAGCAGGTAAATAGGGATTACAGCTTTGGGATTTTTTAAACAGCCTAAAAAGTCTGCATGAATTAACAAGGCTTTCCAAAGAGGGCCAAAAAACCCCAGAAAAGCCAGCCAATCAACCAACCAAAAATTAAGCTAACAGGGCTAATGAATATTAGATTCATTTAATTCATGCTCTTTTTAATGTATGGAGAGACACAAAGAAAATAAGGGCTTCTTCTAAACCATCAATTTTAGAAATACCACTCTTCAAATAATTGACAGTGTTAGGTAAGTGATGCATGTTAACCAATTACTTTTGCAAAAGGATAAGATTATCCATTCAACAGAACCTAAATCCAAACAAGGGTGGTTGATACAGAGGAAAAAGGCTATCTTATACTTCTGCACTTAAAACTGGCATATCTAAAATAAGTTATGGTCAGAGGGAAGGATCTGCAAGAGTCCTACCAGGTCCCAAACCCAGCAATAACTGGCAAAGTAAGTTTAGATTTTTTTTTTCCATTTAGGTACATTTCATACCACAACTTAATAAATCTTTTTTTTTCCTTGCAGTATTTTAAGCACAGAAAGTTTCTTCCCTTACTTAAGCAACTTTATTTTGTGGCCGACTTCAATACAGAAGCCCACTCAAAAATTTTCATTAGTGCAAGTGAGAAAAGCTAAGCCAGACCATATTTCACACTTTCCTAAAAAATCTTGGTTAATCACAGCTTAAATCAGTCCATTTTGTCATTCATTTTTATCAAAAGTAGGTCACATTATGGACCAACAGACATGACTAATGGCATGTTATTACATATCAGCCATCCCCTAACTAACAATCCATTTTCTGAGAAGATACCTCAGCATGGCACAAAGGATCTGCACAAAATCACCCTGGAGATTAGCATACATGACCTCCGCTAACAGATAAAAAGTACCACGAAGCAAACAGGCAGGACATTGGCTACAAAGCCCCCATGTACCCTAAGAATATGCAGTTTTGTTTTAGCCTTTCATGTCCACAAAAATATTTGAGTTAATTGCTTGTCAATGCACAATGAGAGCTTGGGTCTCCTCCTCCTGTGCTGAGGATGCATTTACGTGGAGTATTTGCAAAAACTGTGGTGAATGTTAAAGTGTGCAGCACATCTCTGAATCATCCCAAGTATAACTAGATGATCTCCAGAGGTCCCTTCCAACACCAACCATTCCGTGATAACAAACTCCAGTTAAGTGGTAGGCTCTGATTACATACATATAGTATCTCTGTGAAACTGCTAAAAACTCACTCTGGCATAGTTCAAGTGGTGCTTGCATAAAAGGGTGCTCATGTTGCTAACACCAGACAGCTATGAGCTCCAAAAAAAACCCAAACAAGTAAACTATTCCATGCCAATCAGGATATCCACAAAATCTCATCGTTTCCCATCAGTATACTTACAAATATCAGGGAAGGCAGTTAAACCAGCAAAAATTCCTCTCTGTGCTAAAGATGTACACAAATCTGATTTGAACAGTCCGGCTCCTTCTTTAAAAGTGTGATGCAAAGCAAATTTTCCAAGCTCACCTACTTTATGCTCACTAAACACAGATTATTGCAGGAATTTATGATTACAATTGTCTAACTTGTTGGACATTGCTTGCTGGTTTTTAACAGAAACAATCTAAATTTGCTCTAAGGATGAGTAAAAGCAGAAAAGGCTTGTTTCTGGGCAGATGCTCAACCAATTTACTGCCACAACACTCAAAAACAATTACTGAATTTGTCTTGTTATTTTGGTATAGCTGACCTACTTAACTCAGAAGTTACTTGTATTAGCAATAATTAAAATAAAACAAACAACACCCCCTACAAACCCCAGAAAAATCTTAGTAGTCGTAGGACAAATTCAGTAGATAAACAAGGCTGTCACTTCAGTATACCTATCCCAGCACTGGTTTTGGCTTTATGTTTCCCAACAACTTACACTACAGAAGACCCAGTGGGATACAATGTCTGAAGCACAGGCAGGGGTCTTAATGCACATAATCTCACCCAAAATGTATGTACACAGGAGAGTAAACTTCACTGAATTTTTTTGGATGTGCTGAGAAATGGGTCAAAACTCCCACAGCGAAACCTTTTCAAAGGAAAGAACCTGTCTGCCCAAGCAAAAAGCCAAGCACACAACTCTGTATGACAACAAGAGCCTTCTCCCGCTGAGCATCCCAAGTAGCGCCTCAGAGGGCAGTGGAAAGGACAGCACAGAGCCAACCCTTCCAGGGGGACCTATTCCCAACCCTCCTGAAACAACTTCAGAAAAGCACACATATGCACCTGCCTTTCATCTGAGATGTTCAGTGCTTTTCCTTCTCTTCTCATAGAGATGCATTAGCTGTTATGCCCACACCAGCATCATCATCCCATACCTCACATTAAATTATACAAACTAAACACTATATGGTGCGATCCACCTGTGTTTCCAAAAAACAACAGCTAAGCAGCTTGCAAGAGAATTCAGCTCATAAAATTAGTGAGGTTTTGTCTTTCTTTTCTCAAATCAGTAGACAGCAGTCATACCCACTTATGGTGGCGAGTTTTTAAGGTGTTTTATGGCTGTTTCTTGATCTTAGAAAGTCCCTTGCCGGAGCCAAGAAAGATTGGAGATGCCTGCAAGTTCATGTTCAGGTTGTTTATTTTTTCTTATCTCATGGTGTCTGGAGCTGGCCAACAGCGACCTGCTCCACCGAGATACATCGCAGGAGTGACGCCTAAGAAGGCCGTCTTCACCTTTTTATCTCTTTTAAGAAAACCAACCAAGTTCTACAACGTATTATTGTTTATCAATTTTTCCCAATTAATTTCTACCTTTTCTTGACATGACAGTGCTACCTCCACCAATACCCATCACCATCATCACAGCAGAAGATGGAGGAGAGAAAAGAAAGAAGAAGGGGAAGGGGCACCGCCCTTTGCCCTCCATGTTTGCTTTTTTCTCTCATACCTCCATAAATCTAAAACCTACATTCACCCAGTGATAAGATAAGCTAATTACACATTTTCTTTCCGTTTTGTATTTCTTCCCTCAGTGTGGGTAGCTTTCTCCAAGGACACGGCTCGAACATAGAATTCTGGGCTTTCATCTCGAGTTCCAAGACTGTCTGGTGGGGCTCCAAACCCCCCTGGACAGTCAGAGGGATACTCTGGGCTGCCACACCCACTGGATGGGAAAAAAAAAAAGATAGCAGAAAAATCATTGCTTTGGAGTTTTTTCCCTGAGATTTTAAAAGCTTTTTGTTAGTTTTGACCCAACAGACCCTTCTAACAAGCAGACATGTCTTTGACCTCAGCATTTCTACAAAGTATTCTAAGTTTCATTAAAAGCCTTAGAAAAACCAACCATAAAAGCAGCCAACCAATAAAAAATGCAAAAAACCCACAAACAAACAACCCTCCAAAACCAACCAAAAAAAACCCCCTCCACCAAAACCAACAACAATCACCCACATCCTGCTACTTTTTAAACACAGAGCTGGGAACCTCCTTGAAGAAGAGGTTGGTTTGAAAAAGAAGATTTGAAATCTTTCCTAATAAAGGCCATTGCTCATCTTTCCTAACAAAATTCAAATTACATGTCAGGCTGGCAGTAGAAAACGCATCTATTCCAATACTTGGACCTCTCAGAGGAGGCAGGGCTGGCAGAAGCTTGCAGTGCCACTGAAAGCTACTGGAACTAATGGTCTGGAATGAGAAACTGCTCATCTATAAAAAGAAGTGCAATGCAATACTTTACTGAGTGCAGGTGTGTGCTAGGATCTAGCATGGGAAGGGTCCTAGAAGGCAGTGGTGGCAGAAGCCAACTCATTGCTGCACATGGGCTCTGCCAGGTTTGTTCCATGGACCAGAGGGATCTGCCAGCTGTAGTCAAGTACTGCCACAGCCCCTGAAATGCTACTGCACCACTCCCATGCATTTTTCAGCCTTTTAACAGAAATTATTCTTTCCTGTAATATATCAAGATAGATCTAGAAGACAGGCTAAAGAATAGCCCTGCACCTGTAACACTTGATTCAATAGGAATACTGACATGTACACACATCAGCTGTATAAAACCACAACATCGCTGCTTGCAAGAGCAATGCCTTATCTTCAGAAAGGTTTTCATAGTTTTGCATCTGGCAAATAGAGTGCCCTATAAATTCACATATTGTCTTAGCAAAACAGCATTCAGCATCAAGTGTTTTCTTGCCATGCAAGTGAAATTTGGTTTTACACAGATCAGCTTTGGAGAAGATTTGGTCACAGTAATCTGCTTCAGGGCAATAAGACTCATGAACTTCCATCCAGAAGCATTTTCACATAATAGCAGGTTTAACTCTACCCAACAGTCTGTGAAAGGTGGCTGTGTAAAAAACCAGATTTGGTATCTGTACTTCAGCTTTCAGACTTAATGGTTAGTACAGCACAAACACACATAATTTTAAGCAAATAAAACAAATTATCCTTTATCACTCAACAGCAGTATAAGGAAATGCTTTGTCCTAACAGAGTTACTTTTAAGAAACACAGCTGATATGAATGACCCATACCTTTCTTTCAATCACCATAAAATTGTTTCATCTTTGCAGTGGATTTCTCACATTTATATTATCCTGCCTTTTTGACTGAACATACACATCTGAAAGACACATTTCCTCATGGTGCACAGTTTAAAATACTCCCATTTTCCAGAGATTTTGATCCAATAATAAAAACCATGACCAGCAGCATGTTTCGCTTGAGCTACTGTTGCATACCTGCTAGCTCTCATCACAAGCTGCAGGCCAGACCCCACTGATCATGGACCCAGTTCCAGATCCTGTTCACACACTCTGCTAAACCTTTTTGCTCCAGTGAGCTGGAAAATCTATTTAATCCTTTCTCCAGGTTAGTTCATAACAGGACTGACTTACTGCAGAGGGTGTTCAGCCACCAATATGGGACCACCCCAGCCCAGCCTCTACCAGCAGTGTTCCAGTTGCTTTTCCAGCCAATATGTTACCACAAAAATGGGGCACAAATAAGGCCAGCACCACACAAACATAAGTAGTCCCGTTTTCCAAATATGGAAGCAATTAAAAAAAAAATATATATATGCATAAAGTTATAAGCATTTCAGTTTCTCCTTAAACTCTAAGACCGAAGTCAGGAGGAACTACATGCTCCAGAATAGCAACAAGCACTACACAAATGTAGACAAAGGTCACAAATAAATATTTTTGCAGCCAGCTGTCTAATGCTTTCTTTCTTCGTAATCTCTAAAAATAACGTTTAGTCACTCTGTAACTTTCCAAGCACAGATCAGGCAGAGGGAGAAGGAACAGAAGGCGAGATACATTCCAGTCCCTCCACCTCTCACACATGGTGCCTTCTCTCAGCTGCCCTCCACCAGCATCACCAAGGTTGTAGACGGTCTGGACAATACAACTCTGAAGGTATCACTCTCACCCTTTTTGCACCAAAATCAGGACACACAAGTCAGGGTCAATGGTTAAATTCAGTCTCCAAAACTGTAGCCCACTGCTAAAGGTCAGTGAAGACAAAAATATTCTCCCAACTTCTAGAAAGTTGCAGCTTAGGGACTTTCTAGACCAAAAAAGGCATCTTTGCACATAGCAGTCCCCAAAGAGCTGACCCTCCCTCCCCAAGCTGCACTAGTAGCTCACTGAGCCTGTGAAAATTTTCCACAATCTATGGCAGAGCTCCCCAGTGTAAATTCAGACTCTGTGAGGATAGAATCATCCCACTTCATTTTGAACTCATTGCTGGGCAGTTTTGGTTTTGCTTTTTTTATTTCTTGCACAGGGTAAAAATGAACAGTCAATCCCAAAGTATCCTTTGTCACTCCTGACACTACAGATTTCCTACTCTCCTCTGCCACGTTCTAAAATACAGACCTGACACGTCCCTTCATTTCAGCAAGTGTGGGACAACCAAGGCAAAGAATCAACCACAAAACATCTGCATATGTAAAAGCACATGGTCCAAATGGGATTCGATGCTGGACAAGGAAAAGGGCAGGAAGAGAGCACAGAAATAAACAAAATCTGACAATTTTAAAATCACAGTAGGTTACCCTAATACAATGACACTGTTCTAATCCTCCAGGCCCTGAAGCATTACTTTATTTTTTACCTCGGTCACATCTTTAACATGTGAGCAAAAAAAAATTTTAAACTGTGAGCAATACCTGTGTCTACAGTAAAGGCACAGCCAAGGCATGCCATCCACTGGCCTCTTGACATGTACGCACACTTTTAGTGCAGTTCTCCTTCATCTACCAAGGAAGATTCCAAGGTGCAAAAGAAACTGCAGTTACCTGCCAGTTGGGCAAGACCCAAAGGTTGCTAAGTGGCTTATAGAAACTGTCTAAAGAAGCAAAAGTCTCAGCAATCATTTTGATAAATAACATAGCTCTGCCCACTAGAAAGTCAATGCTACTCCTCCAGGTTCCTCCATGGTGGTTCTCAGCCTGATCAGCACATGGTAACTTGCCTCATCAATGTCCCCTTAATTTCTAATGTATTTGCCTTATTCTGATCTATTTACTACCAGAAGGCCAAATAATGAAGGATGTTGTTAAAAATCCCTAGCAGTCACTAACAACAAACAGTCTATCTGATACTATTACTAAAGACCTTACCAAGTGACAGAACAGAACCTGAAGAGTTCAGCAGCATCTTCCTGGAATATACTAAGAGGCATCTGAAATGTTGGGAAATTATATTGTTCACCAAGAACAGAAACTCATTAAGTTATATCAGGTTAGAAAACATTTTTTGAAAGCAGAGAAGAGAAATGATGCTTTATATTCAATGGGACATTAAAAAAAATAATTTAAGTCCTTAAAATATTTCAGTGCTTGAGGGGCACAAGTATCCTACCTCCTGTCCTGCTCCATGGGTTGTGCAACCAGGCCCTGAGCAAGGGCAGGTGCTGCAAGAAAGATGAAGCCCAAACCTCTGTCTGTCTGCTCCAAGCGCGCGTTTGTGTTTGAGCAAATGACCCAGCCTGCCTGCATGACTTATAGGCATGCTCTGCTCCTGAACATTGTCATCACACTACCTGGGAGCAGCAACAACTTCAGGTCTTGAAAGCACACACCACAAAGTATTTAAATATTTGTAATCTTTCTCTGTCCTCTTGTGAGTTCAGTTCCTGTACTGAACTCACAACTGGTGGGCTGTCATGGCATATGACGGAGAGAATTTCAATATGTGCCTCAATCTAATGGGCAAACCACTACCTCTGGTGCAAATTATATTTCTCCCTACCTCAGGAGGCAGGACATGTTTCAGGAACTTTGCTGCTCTGAGTAGAGTGCTCACACTAAATCTTTATTCTGTTCCCTTTGAAGAGGGAATAGGTCATGGATACCTCACTCCAGGATGATTGTACTTCTGTAAGTACTTGAAATAGGGATGGTTGGTTTGACTTGGAGGTTAAGCTTTGATTCCAAGAGTTAGGTCACAAAATCATCAAACCTTTTGCAGGAGTTTCAAGAAGAACCAATTTTCATTCTAGCTGGCAGGTATTAATCACAAAAAATGATCACAGTGGTATTCATTCACTGTATTTTCTGTATGTATAAGAACACATACATATGTATACTGAAAAAAACATACATATATAAAGCATATGTAATGGCATATATTTTTATATATGTGTGTATGTGTGCATTTTTTATATATGTGTGTATATACAATCAAACTTCACCATAGTGTCTGACTACTCAAATACAAGAATTAGAGTCTTATTTCTTTCCAGACACTTTACACAAACTCAGAACAAAACCCAGTTCCTAACTGGTACAAAATTCTGGTTCCTCAGTGTATTTCTAATTAGCTACCAGTACAAAAAGATAAGAGATACATGTAGATATTCAGGAAACCTATTCCTAAAGAAGCATGCAGCCAAACACAATAAATTATTTTCCCTGTTTTATCCTTAAATTGGTTTTACTTAAGAAAATAAGGACTGTTAAAATTCGCAGACAGAATGGGGCAGGCTGCTCCAAGCCATTCCTACCTGCCCAGGCACAGCACCCTAAGCAGGGGCAGCCACCTGAAATGCTTGGGCTTCCTCTCCCACACTTGACCCTCTCTACCACTTTTACTGAAGCCACAGAAGAAGCAGATTAGGGCTTCAAGAAACTGAAGACTATCACTGCACACCACCCGAGATGAGCATGGAGCTTTCAGCAGGATCAGTGATCTGATCTGATTCATTTCATCAACACAGCATCACTAAACTGAGACATTGACAAACCCAAAGGTGAACTCTCTAGATGCTCAAGCCAAGCCATCACAGGACCATATTCAGATTCTGCTTTGGAAATCTGATTTTGTATTTCTTTAAAAGCATTCTCTTCTGAGAGAAAGGATTAAAAAAACATAATAGGATACTTAAAATTCAAAAGATTTATTATAAATTGTTTTTTTGAAAATAAGTGCTTTAGCAAAAGATTTATTAAAATACCTATACGAATGCTCACACCTGAAATCTCAAAAATCAGATGGACCCCTTTTGGGAAGTAGCTTTCATCTGCTATGATCATTAAATATCATATGGACTGACCAAAACATTCAACGAAGAGAAAAAGCAACTAGGTCTCACTAGCTTTCAAGTCTTCCTTTATATTTTCACCTTTCTATTCTATTGCTGAATTTTCTTAATGTTTTTTTGTTTGATTGCCAGCTCAGCAGGACACTTTCAGAAAGGCAGAGAAGTAATCTGGAAGGCAGCTGCAAATTGTATGCAGAAGTGCAGAACACCCAGCCCTCCAGATGAGTTTAGTGACCCTCTGACCCTGTTTTGGGGAGCCAGGGAAACTAGCGCCCACCAGAGTGCAGGATATACTACACTGCAGTATTTGAAATGCAGAGCCTTATGTTTTCTGCCCTCTGCACTAAGGCTGTCCTGAAGCAAAACCTGCCATCACAGGCAAACAATGAGTCTTGCACACAAAAAGCTCAAAACACAGCTGACAGGCATCTCATTGTACCCCTAATGCATGATAAACAATTAGTGATCGGACAAAACAGTGCAAGAACAAATCCTATTAACTAATAATAGGATTTGTTAGCGGATCACCCAAACGACACTTGGGAAACAACTGCCTGGGCTGCTGCAGCCAGAAACCTCAGCCAGGGAAGGGAGCCATGCCACACGATGCACTGGTGAGCTTCATGCACAGCTACCAAGCATCCAGAGGAGCTCGCTGTGCGACAGCAACACTGGCCCATCGCTTTTGACAGCATTTGAACACGCTGCAGCGTATGTCAAACAAAAGAAAAGAAGTAATCTCATCTCTTGGGTATTTCTGAATGACTTACACTTTGGATCATAGTTTCTTTTAGCTCATTACAAGATTTTTGTCCCCAGCTTTGCATGCTACAACTTCAAATGATACCTGACTAAAGGACACCTGACTAAAACGTGATTCCCTAATAGGATTGCAATATAAATGCCCACCTCTACCAGCAGAAGGAAAAAAAAAAAAAAAAAAATTGGGCAGGTGGGTACTTGAGGGAGCCTGCCACTGTAACACTGTCCCCCAGTGGTTGCTATTAGATGCCACAAATAAGTGATGATAAGATAGTAACACAAAAGGTAGCTTTTTACTATTATTACTATTTATTAAGAGTTTGAAAAAAAGGAGAAAGATGCCTCATGCTGAAAAGTAGACAGAGCGTTTACCTGCCCTGGCTGGTCACAAATTATTCGTAAAAGTACAGTTACTTAAAATCTTCAAGTGGCGAGTATTTGTTACTCTGTTTATTCCTGTTCAGAGTGCCATACACCTTTCCATCTCCTTTGGGTTATTAGAACTGTCATGCTTATTTATTTGTTTTAAAACACACCACAGTACATGCTGCTTGGGATGAAAACCAAAACTTGGGATGAAAACCAAAACATATAAATTATATAATTATAGAAGATTTTTACACAATTGTAGATCATCAGTTTAAAATTTTTAATGGCAAGAAACGTAATTTCTAAGATTATTCATTGAATAATTCTTGTTTAAGAGTACAACTAAAAAGAAAAAAGGAAAAAAAATTGCCTTTAAAACAAGCTGCAACAGCAATGTCAGGGTGCAATTTGCGCAAAGCAGCAGTATACATGCTTCTGAAGGCACAGGCTAAATTCACCCAACCACCAAAACCCTCCCAGCAGAACTTTAAACACAAACACACTGCCTTGTTGGGGATCAACTCTTCCACAGATCTTCAGAGCTCTTCCCACTGCTCTGGGTATTGCAGTAAACTGAGCATTCTGGTGCGCATGGACAATCATGAGGCAGCTCGGCCAAAAAAGCACGAAGTCTCTCCAGAACATTATCTAGTTTGTTCATCTGACAACTGAAATGGAAGCGACAGCCAGTCTCTCACCCAGCTGGGTTAGAGATTAGCCATGTGTAATATTGCTGCACTTGAACTGTGGAGTGCTATACACTTGGCAAGAGGACAAAGAAAGGAGGAGATGCACTAGGGAGGGGAAATACCCAGGTAGGAATTACTGCAGGACTCATTTCGAAGCCTTGCCCGTAACACTCTATTTGCCCAAGCAAACACAAGTGTTATAAACTTATAGCCCACCACATGCACTTGGCCAGTGTGCTGCCAAGACCCTCACACTTCCCTGTTGCATATATTCCAAAACACTCAGCATGCACATCAGTTAAGTATCTGCACAGTGCCTGAACTGCAGCAAGGCTTTGCAAGCACTGAGCACATAGTAATTACCAACTTTACAGAGAATCATAGATCGAACTCTGCCTTCCCTTGAGAACAAATTAGACATGACATCTACATCCAAGATCCACGACGAGGTATCTCAAGACCATAGCTCGCTTAGAGCAGGACTGGGAATGTCAGGCCAGCAGATACGATGCCTCAGAAGGATACTCAGAGCAGCTCCTGTGAGCAGGCACCTCCTTCCAGCTCCTGGGGCTGACAGTCACTTTCTTGACATGCATGTCAGTCATCATCCTCTAGAGAAATGTTACTGACACAGTCTGGCTCCCAAAGTGCATGACTGCTGACTCCACCAGCTACAATCAGGCACATGAAGAAAAGCAAAAGTCTTCAGAATACCCTGGACTATGGCGTAATCCCAAATTTTACTTTAGAATAGGAAACACTGATGAATTTATTCCATTGCAAGATCAGCTTCTACCTACAGGGGTATCTTTCCAGCTTCAGAGAGAAGTGCTTGCAAACCAAAGGGGGGTGGAAGAAGGAGGGCTGGTGACTGGTGTTACACCAAGGTCACAGCAGCATGCATCCATTTCCAAGCCTAACGCAGGGGAATATTGCTGACTGACACATACAGCCTGGCTAAGGAGAGAGAACCCCTGAGGAGCTCCCATGAAGCCTACAGAACTTCCCCTGGTTTAAGCACCGGGGAAAGAGCACTCTGCTTTGCTCTTTCCCCATCCCCATGAGGTCTCCTCCTTACCAGCTGAGAGCTGCAACTCTTGCCCCTTTCAAGAGCCTGTCCAGCTGGCACAAACCAACACTGCAGCCACAGCCAGTGCCATAAGAGAGCAGAGATCACAAGCAAACAGTGAGAAGCCGCAAAGCTGCATAAAGCTACATTCCAGGGCCACTGCCTATAGCACAATGGAAGAGAGCCTCTGGACAGAGAGATAGGAAGCCGGGCTGTGACCAGGAGGATGGTTTTACACAATATCCTGATACAGTTTCAGCTGTATCTCACAGCAGCTTCAGGAACAGATGTCAGTTTCCTGGTTTTCAGCTGGGTATGGTTTTTCTGTAGTAGATGCAAGTGGTTCAAGAACCAAACCAGTTACTAAAAAATGCAGAACAGGTAAAAAATCCCTTGTTGCCCAACATGAGAGCCATGTGTTCAGTTAACAAAGTGCTCTAGAAGGAATCCGTGATCAAAAGGAAGAAAAACATTATACATAAACCTAATCAGCAACTAAATATCCCCCTTCAAATATCTGTTGTAATGTTTATTCAGAACATCTGGAGGATCAAAGCTCTGGTCAAAGCTTGTCATGAATCCCCATGCTGCTGCAAAATTTAGTACTAATCCCTGGTGCTTCACTGCTAAATAAGGGAAGAGAAATAAACAAACAAGCAATCCAAGCAAAGGCCAGGGCAAGTGGTATAAATAGATATAAGAAAGCCAAATGATTAGAGATGTTATCAAAAGCTTTTGAAAAAAAGTCTTTCAGCCTCCATTAGCTTTGTGTGCAAAGCAGTACTACGTAACTCCTATGCAAAGTACAGTGAGTGTATTTCATATACTTAGTAATACTGCAGGCAGGACAAAAAACCAAGTATGTAATGTCATGCAGGAGAAGATCGAGCAGCAGGGCAGAATGCAGCAAACCCCACTGCAATCCAAGGGAGGTAGGTGCCTTCCCTTACTTCCACACCACACGTGCATATTTCATGACACTACATACAATGATGACAAAATGTGACATTTTAACACACCAAATTTGAACACTCAAAATCAGTGCAGCTGTTTGTACAGGGAAAAAAAAATAAAAGCTTTTCTAGAGCAGCAGTTTATAATTGAGTCTGTCTGCACAGCCATGCAGATCAAAAAAACTAGGTCAAATCTTTTGCTAGTCAGCCTCACTGCCATTCCTCCCAGCCCTCCTCCCCTTTAGATTTCAGTAGTTATTGAAGGAATCAATTAACAGACCTGTCATGCAGGTCTCAAATTGCTTCTGCCTGGTACATATCAGGGGGGTCATCTATGCAACTACAGATGGAAGGGAGAAAAATTAAATCATTATAGTCTTTCCTATTCACAAATCCTAATCCTAGAGCACGTGTACTCAATGCTACTAGGGTCCATTAGCAAGCAAATAAATGATGCGTGTCAGAAAATAGAAGTAGAAGGAAAGGGGCAAGAGGCAGACAAATATAGGCTAGAAAGAGGCAAAAATAGAGGAACTGCTGTGCTTTCACTTTTGCTGTGCTTGCAGCAAAACCATAATAGCATCTGCTGCTTTTAATGACATCTTGCTAGTATACTTCGTACAGCTCCATGGTGAACAGTTTTAGAAATCTCATAAACATCTCCATTTTGACACTAGATTTGAAAGAGAAACTGTAATACTAGGTTTATATCTACTCATCACCCTTTGTATGTTTAAACAGCTATTTTCTGGAAAAAAGGACTCACACACTGGAATTCATATATTCACTGTCACAAAGGCATTAAGCAGGTTTTTAAATCTTCACAAATGTAGGGACCAAGCCAGTCCAGTTGCAGCTTACTCATTTTTATTCATTTCTCTCCTTCTGTTGCAGAGACAGAAGGCATTCTATTCCATCATCATTAAAAAAAAAAAAAAAGATATGCCATTTTGTATCAGCCAAATACTAAAACAAATCACTCTTGAACTGTATTTCCACCACATGCAATATGCTACCTGACAAGTTCCTGCAAGAAGGAGAAGAAATCAACCTCCTGACTAACTGCAGTGATGGCCAACCTAACTGGTTTGGCAAGCCACATTATCACAACCTTCCTACAGTTGAATGCCACAGGACATTGGCTGACAGCTGAAGGCTGCGGGGGCCCAGTCCCAACTCTTACTGGTGAGCACCTCCTCTAACCATGTGGTGACAGCAGCCCTGTGTGCTGCTGCTGTTGCTGCCTTCCCTAAGAGGAGGACTGGGACAGCAGCCAAGGGACTCTAGTGGTGGGAAAGCAAGTGCTGGGGGCAGAGGGGAGGGTGCTGCTGTTAGGCAGGAGTGCCTTGTTCATTTGCTTTGATGGAAAATAATGACCACTGCGGAATGTGACATGTGCAGATCTGGCTGGCAAAATTTACAACCAGTCTTGAGCCATCTTAGTTCAAATCAATGGAAATCATAATTTCACTTTCCACACAGGTGCTATGCAGAGTTTCTATTGTGCTGCTAAAGCTTTTTTGTCCTCACCAGCAAACCCAGGACTATCACAGACCACCCAGAAAAGTCATTTGGAGCACACTATACAGCTGAATAGCAGACTACACAGACTGCATCCTAAATTCTAGAATGTGCACAGGGAGCCTTTGATGATTTTTTTGCTTTTACCCTTCCTGCCTTTGGCTAAATTCCTTTGAAGTTAAGGCTATGCTACACATAACTCATCTAAATCCGCCCCATTTAGCTTTTGTTTCTGAGTAGTATCTCATCTACAGCAGTTACAGTTGAACTTTTATAGTCTTGAATAATTTTTTGCCTTAACTCAGCAAGCCATAAACAATTATTGCCTCAGTACCTCAGATAAACAATTATAGAAATCCCGAGGAAAATGTTTGGGCTTTCTTTTTGACTGGTTGGTTCATGTTTGTTTCATTAGGTTTTTTGAAAGTGACATATTTAGAGGGGGGGGAAACATCTTGGATCTGAACCCAGGAAGACACCTGGAATTTGAACCCTCTGTTGAATGTATACTGGATTAGAAGGTAAGCAAAGAAATGGCAGTGATGAAATTCTTGAGGTAGATATGAGGAGCTGACAAAGCAAGGCAGGAAAAACGCGCATTTGTAAGAGTATTGCCAAAGCTAAAACATTCTGGAACCACTACATTGTCAGGTAGCAACATTCAGCATACTTACTCAGTTTTGAAACCTGTACTCTAATGCTCAGTATTTCTCCTCAAGCTGTGCTCATGCATGATGGTCTAAAACAGATCTTTTGCTTCTACAAAAATGAAAAACTCACTTTGTGTTAATCCTTTGAACAGTGGTGAGATAGTATGTCTGTATTTACCTAAATGATACTTCCTTCATTTATCTTTCATTTTTAAATACTACCCCAGAATGAGAAGCACGGTCTGAGATTCAAAAAGGTGGTTTTTCACGACTCTATTCTATAGATAAATTGTACAATAACTTGAGAATCTTCATTTCCGTTAGTATGGTTTCTTGTTCCACAATTCAATCAGAAACTGGTGCTGTTCTTTAACGATGTCTAGCAGAACAACATTGTCAACTATGTTTGCTTCCTGTATGATGCAAAGCTTACTTTTACTTCCAAAATACCAGCTGAAATTACATAAATCAAGCTGGAAATTACTTTTTCCTTCATTTATTAAAAAATCTACTCAAACTAACAGTTTATACAATTTAACAATAGCTCTCAAGAACATTCAAACTGTATTAAGTAAAGAAAGTGAATGTTTTCAATTGCTTAAATTCCTTCTGTTAGATCATTAATCGTATCTTATGACTGATAGTCTAATGACAAACTTAACAGAAGATCTCGCTTATGAAATAGGTGTTTCTCAATAAGGAAATAAAATTTGCAGATTTTTTTTTCCAAAGCTTCAATTATTGGGAAAATATCTATGAGTCTTTCAGAGAACAGTTCTTGTCCTTTATTGGGTTCTTGCCATAATGAACATCTGCTCAGTCTATAAATTAATTGCTGAAAACATCTTGTGCTTCTAGATGATCCAGGCAATCATAACTGTTCTGGGTTACTAGAGAACATTACCATTTCTCTCACACACACAGGCACACATCCCTCCTTACAGTACAGCATAAAACAAGAACGATTATTTGGCATTATTCTTAACGTCATAAAAGAAACTTCTAGTGCAAATCAAGCACACTATTAGGTTCCCTAGATGATTAAAGCAGTACTTTTGTATTGTGATAGCTTAACAACATGAAGGATGCCCTGCCTAGCTGATTAGAAACGTTCTTTATCTTAAAATCAAGAATCCTTTTATCAGTCCTGGTTTGCCAATAGCAGTTTGTCAGGCAGTTGCAATGGGCCAAGAAAAGTCCACTTTGGACAATTCATTGCAACTAACAATATTTCTCTTTCCCACAAAAAGCCCACAAGACTCATATTCCACCTACTTGCTCCACGCTCAAGGTCCCCTATTGTTCTTGGCTCACCAATCAGAAATTGGCTTATTTTTAATACTATTTTTAACCTCCACAGATGCAAATCACATTCCCTAATGACACTTAACATAAATCTCCTGTATTTCCTTTCAGTTCCCTTTCAGAGCAGTTCCTGCTCTCACTGACCATCCAGGGTTCTGGTGAATGATAAGGATCCAATCTATCACTAAGACGTTCCAGATGTAACAGTACCTGCATTTTCCTACCAAACCTGGAAGGTTATTATTGACTTAATTTGGAAAAAGAGAAGAAAGGGTGCTGTCCCTCCCAAATAACAGATCTCTAGATATCATCAGCAGAGATAAACAAACACCAGTCCATAATCATTTTGGGTCACATTAGCCAGCTGGCATCTCTTAGTTGTCATCTGCCTTCATTAAAGATTCTGCAAGAAGGTGGGGGAGATGCCTGGGCATGCTACACCCTTCCACATGGGGCGGGACTGCAATGACACAAACACTATGGCTTTCTTACTGCCAAAAAATAAAAAGTAAAATTTGAATTCTTCTTAAGAATTTTCAGGTCTGTTCCATGAGCAACTTCAGGCAGACAAGACATACATACATCAAGCCTCTTCCTTGCCTAGGATATGTGTTCTCATACAGCTTTGAATTTAGAAGTGTATCTGAAGGGAATAGTTGCAAACACATTGTTTCGGGTGACACAAACAAACAGGCATGCCTGGTTACACCACATTCTGCCCAAGTGCATAGACTTACATCACGGTCATGTTTTCTCCCCACACACTGTATCTTTAGTCCCACTCCTGTCTCCCACACTCCAGAATACACCTGTGTGCTCCTTCCAATTCTACTTCTCTGCCCCATTCCCACCTCTGGTCCTCAACCTCTCCATTAATGATTTTTATCTAGCAAGTACAGGAAGAATTTGGTGAGTAATTAGTTCTCTAAGCTTTAAATTTCAAGTAAGCAACAGAAGTGTCAAGATATTGAAGAGCAGCAGATTGTCACACCACAAATCATGTGGTTGCTGCACTGCACCTCCACAAAAATGATCTACATTACTCACTCTCATGAGGGGGTTGACTTGTCGTGATCTGTCATCCGAGATGCAAATATTTATTGATGGCACACAAGCCATTCCAACTTCTGCTTTTATTACTCATTATTTTAGCACTGTTAAGTGGCTTTGGAATGCCAAATTCACTCAGCCTGTTCTGCAGTAGGACCAAAATAACATTTAGGTCCTACTAACATTTTATCACTATTCTGTTTGTTCCATAAATAATCCAGCTGCAGGACAAAGATCTAAACCTAGAATTATAAACTGAGAGCTGAAGGACACTCCACTAGTGTGCTATCATCATAAATAAAGCCTAAGAGGAAAAAGCCCTTCATTAAAATTGCAACTATTACAAGATAATAACTTTGTAAGTAATTTTAATTTTGTGTTCTAAATACCATTCAGGTGCCAAAAAGCATTACTAAAATACAGATTTTTAATGGGCTCCAAAGTTTATTTCTTTTTAGCCAAATAAAGAGGACACATCCCTTTGGTACAGAGCACTGCCACACACAGCAGCCCTCCTCCACTCACAGGTCTTCATGCAAAGCATTATACCATGCTTAGTGTAGAAGAGCATCAGCATTTCCTTCTGCTGGTTTTTCACCTTTACACAGTCTTATTACACACAGCCAGTGACCCAGCCATCATATTATTTATTGCTTAGACCTTTCTCAACTTAATATGCATTAAGTTCACTTTATAGACCTGCATCTGAAAACATCCTTTCAGAACAGGCAGATAATGACCTCTACTATTACTATTGTTGTTAGTACTATGCTTTCAATACAATTTCAGAGGTAAGAAACAAGAAAGTAAAAACCCCAGACTGCGTATGACTCTTCTGGGCACCCTGTAAATGGATGGTAAAGCAAGGTGATACCATTAAAATTAAGATAGTCTGACAGCTTGCATTTTGTTATCACGAAGAGTTTCTTCTGTTTCTTTTAAGTAATAAGCTAGAAAATTTCCAGGCAAGACAATACTTAAGAAGGTGTTAAGAAGTAAAAAAAATCTAACTCTCCAATGGCTGCTAGAGCTTAGAGTTTTTTCAAAATTTGAGAATTTTCAAAACAAGATTTCTGGTAAGGATTCCCACAAGCCCTGCATGTTTTGTAGTTAATTTCACCTTCTTCCAGTTAATTTCATCTTCTAAAAACTTCTTGCTGTCTGTGATAGTTCTCACTAAACAATATGAAAACTTTTTAGAAGCAATAAGCAGTTACTGTAGTTATGCTCATATTATAAAAAAAGGATCCCAGGCCCTATAATAGATCACTCAAAATAATCAGCAGAAAACACAAGCACACTAATTTTTAGTCCTCTGCTTGACTGTAATACTCAAATTTAAACCTTCTGAGGTCAAGAGCCTCACTCTTTCAATGTCAACAGCAAAACCAGACCAATATACTTTTCACTGCTTTCCCATGGGCCAGAACTGTGGAGGATCAGGAGGATGCATGGCCCACTCCTGTCATTAAGTTTTCTGGTTGACAACTGCTCTTCTGTAGGCAAAGCTGAGAGGGAATATTTGCCAAGCCTTCAGCTGAGGAGAGCTCAGT
This sequence comes from Platysteira castanea, assembly GCA_013397175.1. NCBI lineage: Eukaryota > Metazoa > Chordata > Aves > Passeriformes > Platysteira > Platysteira castanea. The sequence goes on along the minus strand of VYXC01012087.1, from coordinate 2,196,783 downwards.
GAAAGGAAGCTGGGAGAAAATACAGGGTGGATCCAATGAATGTGCTGTTTATTATGCAAGTGTACTCATTCAGAGGCCTCTTTATGTCATTCAATATAAACAAATACTTGCAGCACTACCCGGCAAGGCAAAAAAAGCCTTGTTGCGAAGCAGAGTGGCAGACTTGTTGAGACAGTCCTGGAGGTCATCACTACAACCTGTTTTAATATCAACATGTACACACGCCCAATTGTACTCTAAATCATCACATGTGGAACAAACACAATGATCATCATCATAAGGATGACACTTATCTTTTTCTGTTTGTTTGTGGTCAGAGCTCTTAATAGCTGCCTCTATTGTTACTCTGGCATTGACTACAGTTTACACAGAACACCTGGGTTCACACTAAGCTACCTGTCACATGAACTGACAGCAATGTGGTAGCAGCACACTGCCTGCTAGGGCAACACCTGAATACCACCTCCAGGCCACCCTACACATGTAGACAGGAGCTACAACTACTGCAAAGATGTATCAGACCTTTTTCTCCACCATAAAGTAGCTTTGTGCAAGAGCAGAACTGAGGCAGGACACAGGAAGGTCCACAAGGTGCTTACCAGCAGCCTGGCACTGAGCAGCAGGCTCAGTCTTTACTCATTATTAGAGATGTTCTTGTTAAAGGGACCAAGGGAAGGAGTAGCTAGGCAAGCACATTGTCCCTTTCACTGCTCCATCACCCTACAGCATGCAGCTGCACTTCTTACTCTGTGAAAAAAAGAATAAGCCACTGTAGTTAACATCAAATGTTAACTAACCTTCTATGTGTGAGATTTTCTGACAAAATTAATACTTTATGGCTGCACACATACTACTAGTCCTGAAAAATGGAAGAGGGGGGCAAATGTTGCACTTAGTCAAGGAAAGAAAAATTCAATGCAAAAAAAAATTTTAAATATATTTTTATATATGTATATATAGGTATAGAGATAGAATTGTTTCTGCTTCCTAATTACTAAAACAGCAACCTAAATACTAGATTAGATTACTACAGTACTAAAACTCCATGGTTACACATGACCATACACAATGTCATAAAATTTCTGGTCTTTCACAGAAGTTATATGCTGATAAAACACCAAAACTCAGCAAAAGCTGATTTCTGATTTATATTGGCAGAAGATCAGACTCAGGACGTTTGAGTAAATAAATTATATTTAAGTGTACTACAGATCCTCAAATCAGTTTGACCACCCTCAAAGAAACTAACTTACACCACCAGCAGACCTTACTGTATGCAAGTAATCCAATAAGACTGTGTGACAAAATTCTCTTTATGCATATAATACAGTTTCACAAAATTAATGCCCTTTTTACATTAAAATTCATCTAAGAAAACAAATGCTAATGCTGGAAGACCAATAACTAGTCTGATGTCTGGACTCCAGGATGTTTCACAGGAAACTCTGTGAGTCACTGGGCAGGGAGCATGAAAATCCCTGATCCTTATTTTATCATCTGTGACTTAGGATTTACCAGTCCATGTGCACCAGGCAGGCTGAACCATCACACAGGCCTAAAGCTTTGCAAGAAGGTCACAGTAGCCCTAAGTGAAGTTAATACAAGTCTGAAAAAGAAGGCAAGATGCAAGTGGTAATACCTGGATTCCAAAGACTGTTTTTATATATGAAGATGAATTAATCTAGCTTTTTTTATTAAATTTCTACATGAGAAAAAGAAGAAAAGGTACGATGTTGGATACTACTGCCTTGGCTCTTCATTCCAACAAGCCTTCCCCAAGACAGACACCCACCACCATAAGTAAACAAAAAAGTCAAACAAAATCCATAATAACACCTTCTTATTGTGGTCAAGGTCTCAAGTCAGCCACAGGTATTCAAGGGAAGCAGAAGTCCTCTGTATATTGTACACAAAACACTGGATATGGAGACCTGAAATCAAGGTCCACTATGTGGTCCACCTTATGAACCGTATAGTTGGCAACATCCTCGCTTTGACAGAAACCTCCTCTATTCTCAATGTTCTCTTCATTGTAGTTTCTCTCAGTGTGCTGTGCTCTAGTCTGAAAGCTGGAAGAGGATGCCAGATTATTTAGCAGATGTCATTTTCTTAGTTAATGCACTTGGGTTATTTTCAAACCATTTTAAAAAAGTATTTCCTGGTATAGATACAGGCCTTTACAGAAAGAAAATGTGAAAGAAGCTGTGGTTTGTTCCTTATAAACACGTGAAGGGTTTTGACCCATACATTGTTCACCAAACTGAGAAAGATTCTTGATAAAATAAGGATCAGCTTGAAACCCTTGAGAGCCCTTAAAAATAAGTGTAAAAGCAGATGCTTCAAGGTAAATTTGAAGTTTTCTTTCCTTTGAGACAACTTGCTTAGGAGATTTGTTATTAGTATTTAAAGCTCTAAACCACTGTGGTTAAACCTCAATATTTCCACTGGGAAACAAAGCAAAACACAAGTAATTCTTATGTGATGGATACAAACTGCTACGTTCTCTTCAAACCTCGGAGTCAGCTCTCAATGGAAGAGTAAGCAAGAAGTGTTCTATTTCTGCTAGTGCACTTTCCATCTTGACAACTGAAGTAAGTGTCAGCCTAGAGATTCAAACTCTTGCCACGACTCTAACAAACCATCAGCCTACTTTCAAGAAAATCAACCCATTAAGAGGTAATTTTTCCTCCAATAAAACACAAAACAAACAAACAGAAAAACACAGTGAAACTTTCTGTGTACAGATACAAACTGGTTAACTCTGGTGAAGAATGTCTGCTTCTGGAGGCTGGCAGTGCTATAAAGATCTAATTTTTATCTCTACATCCTTGTCTTGGTAACCAAACCCATTTATCAGTGTTGGCTGAAAGTCAGGACATCTGTTCCTGATGAAATTTTGACATTTCCAACTTTCCATTTCATTCCAAACTGGAATAAAACCAAGTATTTTTCATGTTTTCTATAAATGCTCTAGAAAATAACAATTCCAGATTAGCACACGACAGCACCTCCAATTAGGAGATAGTATGTATTTCTTGTGTCAAATATCAAACTGTTTCATTATCACCCCATCAAGTGACATTTTGAAATATCTCATTTTCTAGACCAGTCAATATTTTACACTCACTCCTTATGCCTATTTAATTTAATGATATTTTTAAAAAATAGAAAAAAGCGCATTGCATCAGAGTGATATAATGCCACTGTGGTATATAAATTATTCTCTGTCACACACACATAGAAATATATTTTCAACTATGCATTTTATTACCAATATAAAGAATTAGTGAATGTGAAACTAAAGACTGGCTTCTCTCTTTTTGTCCCATAAGTCTGATTTACTCTTATTAACTTGAACACAAAGGGAATAAAATCTTTTCCAGTAAGGCATGTGATTTCTGTTTTCTGTCATCTAAACACCTTTCTGTGAATTTTTTCAAAATCAAAATTATCTTAAAGATATTGCAGTGTTGAGAAGAAACAACTTAAGTGGAACAAAACTAAAATTATCCTCAAAATGGCCTGTTACAATCAAATTTCATGCTGTAGGAGACTCAAAGCATTGATCCTAGAAGAGAATGTGTTTATTCCAAAGCAACTCACACTTCATTTAGGATACCCATAAGGTAATTCCCGTCTTAGGTAGGGGAGGTCCACATCTATTTCTCAGTTTATATCCCATTTGCTCGCACACCAGACTACAATAAAATAAAAAGACCCATTCTACAGAAAATTGAAAATCCAGATGTCCATTCAATCAAATGTTATGTGCTCTGCCCTAATTTTCTTCTGTAGGCTTACAGTGAACTTCAACTTAATCCTCTCCTATTCAGTTTTCCAACACAGTCTACAAACTTCATCCAGACATAGCTCTCAGGAGCGCCCTGGAGCCCTGCACTGATGCCATTCCGTGAGGTTTATGATTTGACACAATTGCCAACGTTGGAAGAGACCTCTGGAGATCACCAAGCCCGCTGGATGGCCCGTTAGTACAGGACCATGCCCATGTTTTTTGATTACGTCCACAACTGGAGACTCCACAGCCTCTCTGGGTAGCCTGTCACAGTGTTTCACCATCATCTCATGAAAAAGTTTGTTATGTTTAAACGGAATTTCCTGCATATCAAATGCTTGTTGCCTCTTGTCCTTTCACTGTACACCACCAAGAAGAATCTTTGTCCACCAGAACTCCCAGGACTCCATCTACAGTTCAATTTGTCATCATCACAGCAATGCAATCACTGTTAATTTAGTACAAGTGTTGTAATACTGGGAAATGTTTGGCGCTGGAACTGTTCATATTTTCAGGCTACTCTCTTATCATATCAGTTCTCACCCTTCTCTCATACTACTGTGTGGGAAAACTTGACAGATAAGAATCAACCACTCAATTACCACTTAATTATTGCTTCAATACAAACACAACACGTTTCTGCTTGTGGTCTAACCACCTGCTTTTCTTTTTCTCAACAGTTTCTTTCCAACACGATGCCCATAACAGGAATTAATTATACCCAACTGGATCTGATCATCTCATCCAGCAGCATGCTTTGGACAACCACAAGTATTGAAGCAGGAAGTTTAAAATCTAATGGACAAATGCCGAAAAGCTTGTCAACAAGCACATGTTCATGACCCACTCATTTCCTAGAACTTTGTTTTCAGCAAAAGCAACTGGTCTTATCAGTTACAAGGGGGATTTTGGTCTTGGCAAAGCACTGATCTTATCTGCTATAGCAGCGCTTAGGAGAGCCACAGCCCTGACAGTCAACTGATGGGAGGCTGGAGCCCTCCAGCTCCCCAGCTGCACAGGTCTCCTCCTGGCTGAGAAGTGCTACCTGAGTTCACCCACCACCCCAAAAATCTCTGAACTCATTTCCATTTCATATAGATTTCATTTTGTCAGCTTCATCACACTGTAATGCCCACTGGTTTAGAGTAGCATTCCACATTTACACTGCCCACTTAGAAAGTTTCAGCAGTTGCCATATCAAGGCTAATTTCTGTGCATCTTAAGGAACATACCCTGTTCAAGCAGTTCCCTTAATAAAAGCACACCAAGCAGTCTATCTCCAACTACAAGGCAACTGCGTCTCCGCAACAGATACATCACACAGTCACAAGAGACACAAGGAACAGCAAGCAAAAGGGATATTACAACATACTACTCTGATCTTCCTTTCACATTACTTCTGTGATCAGGAACTGATTTTGAGCAGGCTCTTTACTTTGAGCTATAGAGGACAGTCTTATTTCCAAATAAGCAATTCCCTGCCACTGCAGGAAAGCATCTCCCATTAGCCTAGGCAGTTTTAGCTCATTTGTACCATTTCAAGGTAGACAGTATTGGTGCAAAAGCAGTTTTCATATTTTAAAGTTCTGTCAAACACCATAGGAAAGTATAAACTGAGAGTACTCTTTGCTACCACTCTCGGTGAAAAGACGGGAGTCGCACGGACATGATAAACAACAGTCCCAGTGGAAGTTCAGGTATCTATACAATGTCATGTAGATCTGAATTCAGTCAGGAACAGAAGTGAAAAGGAAGTGAAGAAATCCCAATGCTGAAGGGAGGGTTTCAGCACCATTTCTACTGTGCTTTTTTCTCTTCCTGCTTGTGGAACTAAAAAATACTAAGTTTATCTCAGAGGATGGCAATTGAGCAGTGAGTAGATGTGATGACACCACGTCATGTTATTTCACTACTGATAAAAATAGAGCTACCAGCTTTTGTAAACGATGGACGAACACTACTGCATGCACAAATACTCAAACAGCCTCAAGAATGTAAGATTTTATGCCAGTGAACACATTCCAAGCTCTAACTTGTTTGTGCACCAGTGTTCACTATGTCAGCTAGATTTATTTCTTTTTTATGTAGTATTATAGGTTATTGCCCTCATACATACAGGAGAAACCAATACAGCAAAGATATTACTAAAAGGAAGCTTCTACCGCACTTGCACTGAGAAAAAAAATGCAAGAGATTTAGGTATTTTGCTTTAACTATCCTAATGTGACCTGTGAGCACAAAGAAGGCTTTTCATCATTTCAGACCAAACTTTAAAGTGCATCATTTACTACATAAAAATGAATTTTAGGTTAGTGAACCTGAAAGATACTTCATTAATACAGGGTAGTCTGGAGAACCTTAGCATTTCATTCCTTCCTGTGCAAAACGTAACTTGGATTAATAGCCAATATACACATATATAGGTATCTTACATATTAAAAAATACATAACATAGTTAACTGGATGTTACACTTCTTCACAATTCTTAAATTTTCTTGGTAATTGTACAATTACCTTGAGAGTTAAAATTTGATTGTGCTACATCAGTAATACATGAGGCTTTACAATCGCCCAGAAATATTAAAGCTTAACAACAGCAGGATTTGCTATTAAGAGAGGTATTAACTACATAGGGAAAAGAAAATTACAGTTTAGTCTCTGGTTTTTGTGCAGAAGTCACAGCTTTGTGTTACAGGTCTACCTGAAAACCATCTCTAAGATTACAACTGACTGTGCTAAATACTCCAGTTCTCCCACCCTGGCTGCAATTTGACTACTTCAGAATAACCAGAAAGGCATTGCCAGAAACTGGTGGACACCATATGGTGTAGAGTTAGTCTTCTGTAAGGACTATGTGCTAAAAGCACTTCCTCACAGAGGAGAGTTCTCAGCACACCTGATTGTCAGAAACTGCTCACCTTAAAGCAAGACATAAGTGATTCCTCCTGTTTCAAATGATCAGAGACCCACACATTTCCCTTCCTTTCCCTTGACCTGGATGTCCCCCAAAATCTGTAAGTGCCCAGTGAGTGAAGGAAGTCACTCTGGTGGGAGACACCAAGCAATCAAGCTCTTAGATGAACAACTCCAAGGAACTGTTCATACACATCATATGCATCTGATTGTCCATAAGGCATTAACTACAATCTTAAGCATACTACTGGGTATTATACAAGGTTACATCACTTACAAAAGCTATATACTTCTATGCTGTCATTTTAACTTTCTTCTCAAAACTCCAAGACCACTTTGAGACAGGCACAGAAACACCAAATGCTAATAAACTGTCAACCTATTGCAGGCATGGGATATTTAACAACTTGAGAAAAAAGAACAAACCTCACCCCTCCCCTCCCACATATGGTCAAATAAACACTGTTCAGCTTAGGTGTCAACCCTGTTGACAGAAACAAAGATAGATTTAAGGGAACAGAATATCCCAAATGCCCATTTACCAAATATTTTGCATGGACTAATAAGACACTGGTCTGCAGATGTGTAGAAAGGGGCAGCACACCAGAAGCTCTTCTTTTTCCAAGAACACATCCCTGGCAAATGCCTGTTAATCAGTGACAGAGGCAGAAGTAGGAGCAGCAAAAAGAGACATAGGTAATTTGGATCCAATTGCATGGTTACAGGAATCCAGGCCGGAACCAAATTGGAGTTTCTACCAGTAACTGGAACCTGAACTCAGACAAAACCCCATTAACAGTGGCTCTGCCTCAGTAATAGGCTCCCAGCCCACTAGTGACCTGTCACTGAAACCTTTCCATTAGCAGAGCTGTGGTTTAGCTGTCATACTTCTCTCACATGGATATTTTAGGAATCAGTTTAAGAGCACTCTCCTCTGGAGCTCAGCATACATTTCCCATTTAACTCCTAATTTTAAGATTGACACTAACGCCCATCTGTAAATGGCCCTATACGAAGGACATTCAAACAGCATGCATTTTATCCACTCCACCTTCTCTCAAAGGAACACTCTAAGCTTAGGTGTGAACACATGACAACATTACACAACAGAGATGTGCACCAGCCACTACTGGCAGGATCAGCGTGCATGACTTGACCTGCACTGGGCTGAGCTGGTAAGACAGACAGGCCAAGACAGACAACAGCTCTCCAGGTAAAACAATCATTTTGCTGGGAAGTATCTGCATGTGTTAGTGGCTGAAGCTCAACCCTGCAACCTTAGGAAACAAAAAATGGTTATACAGAGAAAAAGATAAATGACAGAAAATTAGTAACTTAAGAAAATACAGAGAAATGGATAGTACAATCAGCAAGATACAAATGCATTTTACACCTATTTATTGTTAAGGCTCTATTGTTACTTTTTTAAAATAAATAGGTTTAAAGTTGAAAAGAAATAGTTTTTTAAGTTATTTTCTTTCCAGTGTCTGTCTTTTCATAGAAGTTAGCAATTTCGATATCCTATTCAACTGCAATGGAATTAAGCATTTAGTAAGTAGTAATCATGCAAAAAGAAAAAAGCCCTACAGGTCATCTTATGAAAAAAATAAATTATACTAAAAAAAAGAGAAAGAACTGAGAAAGTTATTGTCACTGAACATATGCATCCACTTACAAGTGAATTACACCTGAATGATCAGATTTTGCCTAACACATAGGGAAGGAAGAAAAAAATCTACAAATACTACAGCCTACAAAAAGGTTTTGACAGAAATAACCATCAGTGCCCCACCCAACCTCCCCAGATGAGGTTTTGGGCTGCTGGAAGTGCAGCAAGTTTGTACACTCTCTTCCAAAATTTGTATCCTGTCTAGCCTCCTTTTTGTTGTAAAAAACCGCCGATACCAGATGTCCTAGGGAGTACAAAAATCAAATCTGTATGTATTCACTACACACCAGAAACTCTTGTAAGACTCTATGTATTGTCATCCAAACGCATTTTATATTTAGCAAAAAATACATATACATGCCCATATATCATGTCACCCAGACCCACTAGGAATTCTACTATGTCATATTAAATGAGAGTCAGCTGAGGTTACCTTTGAGGCTGAATGATCATTATAAAAGCAAAGTTTCATATAAAAGCCATGAATTTCCACATGCTCAATGTCTACAGCATCTTGATTGGAGTAATAGTAAATGATGTGGCTGGTTCAGTTCAACTCAGTGCAGCTGGAGGGCTGTTGCTGTGTATAATCAAGCTATCTCTGACCTTGTGAGCCATTCCATCAACTGCAGAATATCAGCCTTACCTTTGAGAACTGCTCCGCATCAAGGCCAGATGACAATAAAAGCAGCGTAAGCCTAGTTTGCTGATTCATGGAGTGATCTCATTAGATCTGAGCCCAAACTGCTGCTTACAAGATGAGGGAAATAAAATATAGTGCAACTACAGTGCAAAGATGAAACATGAGTAACTTCAATAGATGAGCCAAATGTGAAGAAAGCAGTAATATCAGACTACTTGACTCAGAAGATTGTTGGACCACATCAGAAATCTGTTTAGTCAGGAATCCTTTTGGATTATTCAGTCAACTTCGCCCTTGAGAGAAGTCTCTAAAACAGAAGTGTTACCATCCTGCTTTGTGTCCAACAAGCAAGCCGATTGCTGAGTGAATATTGGTTTTGCATATGCACATACTCCTCATAGAAGACATGCTTCGGAGTTTAGGAAAGGATGCTGCTTCTGAGCAGTGAGGTCTAGTGCAGAGGGAGAAGAGCCATGTTATCCCATAAACAAAAGAAAAATTGTATTTGCCCAGAATAACAGGTGTTCTTTATCTTTTTTAGGGCAATCAAAATTACAACACCCTGCTATTAGTAAGACCAGTTTCACTTCAGCTTTAACCTGTCTTTCCACACTTGAACTGGAAAGGATCCAGGGAGATAGAGACATATTATTGAGCATTTATATTATCTGAAGGCATTGTATAGTACAAGGGATACCCTTAATGGCTTAGGTGCCTTTAAAAAAAGTAGTAAGATACACAAAATGGATACACATTATGGGGAAAGATGTTCCCACATTACCACTGCATTGCTAAACTCCTGCTGTCTTCCAAATTACTAGGTAATACTCTCTCTGTGCTTAGTTATTATAGTTTTCTAAAATGTACTTTGTGTTTAAAGAAAGAGATGAATGAGAAGAAAGGGAAAAGAGAACAAGCTGTTAAAGTATTTTAACACCTCATCCATAACTATGATAACCTCAGCAGATACATCCACTAAATCTCATGCTTACAAGATTATACCTCAGACCGAATCTTATTTCAGGAGCACTCATCATCATCAGATCCACTTGCTGAAGCAATTGAGCATACAATTAGTGTTCTAATCTACACTTTCATTCAAGAGGGCTGGTCAGGGATAGCAGGACAAGGCAATCAATTAAAAGTAGTTCATTTGAAAGGACAAAAAGAAGTAAGACGTGTCTAGATTATTTTCTTGGCTTGGTTAGCTGATTCACCAAACCAGTAACAAAACAACAAAAATCCCAGTAGGATTTGTATTATAATCTGTAAATAATATGTGTATACGTAAAGAAAAAAATTTCCAAGTTCTATCATTTCAATTCCACCTGCAAATATGTACACACAAATACATGTGTATATAGAATATAAACATGTATGTCAACTTTTAGCATTGTAAGTTGTATCCCCCAAACATGTCAAGAACTATGTAAGCAAAGACATGTGAAGTCCAACTCCCCTAAACCGTATTTCTTACTAGTGTGAGGATTCATGAAGTTAGTGACCCTTCCTACAAAGCACAGGCTGTAAACCACAGTACTCCAGCAGCCTAGCAGTCAGCTGCCATGAAGCAGTCTGAAAATAATGGATATAAAATACATAATCAGATTCGTAACACCTTGTGTCTGCTTATGAACTGATGCTTTCTCCAGTGACCTAGAAACAGAGACTAGACAGGAGATAAGGAAATAAAGGTAGGTATTTATTTGAAAGGCCTTCAAAGGTACACCCTGGGGAACCAGAGGCTACATCCAAAACGTACCCCAAGATGGACGACAACTCACGAGTTCTTCACACTGTTATAAAGTTTGGTCCATTTGCATATCAGCATAAATTCACCAATTAAAACTTTAGCTCTCTTTAATTTCTCCACCTCTCTAAGGGCCCTAGTTTACACCTTTTGGGTCTAGGACAGCCCGAGTGCCCTTGAATAGCAAGCTCAGAGAAGCTTTGTTGTGTCTATCTGATGTAAGAGGGCAGCTAACAAACGACAAGAGACTTCAGAGTTACACACTAGGCAATACAGGATTTGAAAAATATAGAAGTTAAAACCTAAGGCACCACTGTCAGTAAACAGAATTACAAGAGCACCTGTATTACAATTAAGAGTATCTTAAAAAACAAAATCGAGAATACATTGATGTTACAAATACTACAGTACAGTCACAGATCTAAAATAGATCTGCAAGTTTTTTCAAATGCATTACAGAATTTATTTTTATTTTTTCTTTAACTGCTACCATTGCAACTGCTAAACATCTGCAAGAGCATGTTGCAGGATGCAGCATGTACATCAGTCATCCACAACTCCAGTTTCAAAAGAAAAACATGTTTTAATACACAGAAGAAAGAAAAAAATACCAATTTTAAAGATATCATTTCTTCCTCCTTCTAAATCTTGTATAATTGTAGACCTTTAACTGATGATATGCACGAAGCATTTCTGTAGCTCCCAACAACCAAAGCACAGAAATCTGAAAAAACTAATTAACAATAAGCAATAATAAGGCTTGATTGTTTCTCCATTTGAAGTCATACACAATCCCCCTGGTTTCATCAGGGGAAACAGGTCCAGTTGCTTTTTCTCGGCCTGCTTTAATAAAATGCTCTACATGAAAAATCCCTATTGTACCATACCGTGTGGATTAATCCCACACAAAACTGCCTGATCCTACTCTCACAGAGGAGTTTTGAAATTGATTTTAATTTTAAAAGGAAAAAATACATACCTAAGTATTTGTTAATTAAACATCTTTGGAGGTCTCTCACCTACCAATCAGGCTAGCAAAACACATTTCTAGATATAAATTTCAAAATCAGTCTAATGAATACATGAGAATTCAACAAAGTACTGATTTTCTCATCTATGTATAACTAACACTTAAAAATATAATGCATAGCAAAATTTAAAATTACTTTAAATGAATGAAGAAAAATAACCAGAGTAAGTGGATACAAACTACTACATAATCAGAGTAGCTTCTACAATGCTAACAACAGCCATATCAGAATTAGCAGAAATGTGAATTTAACTTGAGGCTGAAACTGTCTGACTTACTGTTCCTTCATCAAAACACAGTCCTGCTGTGATGCATATTGCAGTTCAGATGGCAAGAGATGAAATATCACGCACCCACTTTCAAAACTCAAGAGTACACATCATACAGCTTGCAAAGAAAAAAATTTAATTATTTGACATCATCTAAATACTTGTAATTGTACTAATTACTCCAGTTGTAACTATATCGCAGTATTTAACTCAATCGTTTCAATTAACTTTTCACAACCTCAGATTTTCAGGCAGATGACAACTTTTGCTGTGTTGTTCAGTAAATCTGTAAAGCAACACAGAAGTTAACAACAGCCTGTGACAGCTTGTTCAGCAAAACAAATATGGTCCTCTCAACCAAGCTAGGAAAACAGGCAAGTTCTAACCAGGGAGAGGGAATGCTTGGGAAATGTGAAGTGGTACCTGGCAGATCAGCTGTTTTATAATTTTTAAAGTTTTTTATCATTTTTAAAGTTTTATCATTTTTAAAGTTTTTTACAGCCCTTCTCTGGCATGTAGTAACTACCAGTTTTCCTTTATCTTCCTTGACTACCCTTAATAGCATGCCTGGGAAGACAACACTGAAAACACGTAGGTGTTGGCATAAGGAATCGTTCTTTTGTTCTCTGCTGTTGAGGGAACACCACCTTTGTCAGGCGGCGCAGCAGCGTGCGCAAGTGAGCACCCACTTGGCTTCAGCTGCGCCCCCGTGACAGGCGGCCCCTGCTCAGCATCCGCATGGAAGCACTCACAGAAAATACAGTCACTGCTGACCGATCGCAAGTCTGACGTCTGGTGTTAAAGTATACATATACACGTATTTATGTGTTTCTGAAACGTGGGTTTCGAGCTCAGCAACCTCGAAGAGCGGCGAGTTTGGTTCAGAGATGACTAGTGTCTGGCGCGTTTCATGACTGAGCTCCCACATCCTGACGGCCCCGGGAGTGTTCCGATACTCGACACGGACCGCTCACTGATACCATTTGCACTGGCCACGCCCAGCTCTGCTCAGCCCCGCTGCCCCGGGCTGCTCTAACCAAGAACTGCCCTTTCACACCTGAGGCCCATGCTGGCCAGCCGCCGCCGGCCCCCAGCTCCCCGCCGCCGCTCCCGGCCGCGCAGGGGACACAGCGCGGGCTTCGTCCGGGGTAGCTCTGGAGAGCGGCTCTGTGGCGGGGGCACGGGCAAACTCTCCTGCCGGGACCGCTTCCCGCCGCGGCCCGTCGCCACTGCGCTTCCTGCGGAGCTTTCCAGAGAGGGGTTGGACAGAACCCCCTCACAGTTCGCGGGTCGCGGGCAGGCGCCCCGATCCGCACAGGTGCCGGAGGACCCTTCTGTCCCCGCCCGCCGCGGCCGACGCAGGTGGCGGGAGGGCTGCGCCCATTCCCGGGCAGACCTCGCCTCCTAGCGCCCGCGCCGGGCCGCGGTGGAGGCAGCGAGAACGGCGCGCCAGCTGCCTCCCGAACCTCCCACCTTCCTGCATCGGGCCCGCTACGTGGCCGACCGACGGGGCAGGGAGAACGTAAGGGCACGTTAGGGCCGGCAGAGAAGCAGCGGCGGGGGAAGACGCTGGGCTGACAAGGCTCCTCAGCTGCCCTTGGGCCCGCCCAGTCCAGCCAAGCCGAGGGCGGCGCGGGGGGCTCGGCGTTACCTTTCGAAGAGCAGCCGGATCATGAAGATGCAGAAGGCCAGGGGGAAGGCGAGGTAGAGGTCCTCCGCCTGCGGGAAGGCGGCTTCCTCCGTGCTCTGCAGGTCCGCCCAGGTGACGTTGTGCGGCAACCAGAACCGCTCGTTCCAGAACCAGGCGAGGATCCCTGCCATCTTTGCTTTGTCTGCCGCGGCGCCCCTCGCTCCGCTCCGCTCTGCTCCGCCCGCGGCGAGGCGCGTGTGAGCGGCTGCCGGGAGAGAGGAGGATGGAGGCGTGTGTCAGCCCCGCAACCGCGGATGATGCTGCCAAGCGCCGCCGTACAGGTTCCCGCCCGGCGGGGGCAGCGACCGCCCCGCCTGTCACACGGCCGCGCCGGCCCCCATTGGCTCCCCCCCGCGCCCGCCGCTGCTCGGGGCCCCGCCGGGCGGTCCGGAGCCGCCTTCCCCCGCCCCTTTTCACTGCCAAAAGACCGCATCAAAGCCCGAAACCGAAGTGGCGCGGCTCGAGCGAGAGGGGACCCCGTGCCAGGGGCACTCCCCGCGGCCGAGGCTGCCGGCAGCAGCGCTGTACCCACCGGGCGTAGCCTCCGCCTCAGCGCCGGCCCGGGGCCCCGCCGCTCTGGCGGCTTCGCGTCGTGTCACCCACCCGCCCCTTCACCGTCCAGCCGGGCTCACGGCGAGCCTGGAAAGGCTGTCGCCTGATTGGAATAGGCAGGTGGCAGGAGTGAAAAGCCCCCTATGAACTCTGCACAGCCCTGCGGACCGGGGTCGGCTGCCGCAGTCCGGTTCCCGCGAGTGACCCCTGCCCGGAGCGCTGCTCCCGGCCTTCCCGGCTGAGGCGTTTAACCGGGAGCGGGACTGTCCCTGGTGGAAGGGCTCTCAAACATTCAATGACTTTAGTCTGAACGTGGGTGCAGCAAACAGGCGTAAATGTGGCATGGAAAAGCGTCAGAAAGCACACGACTCATCAGCAATAAGATTGAGGTTAGGACTGTGGCGTTGCATTCCTGGCTAAAAAAAAACCTTTTTGGTATGACATAGGTTTTTACTTCTGATTCCTTATCTCATTGACATGTCTTGGTAGTGATACACTGCAAGAGGAAAACTACAATTGATTCCACTACACTTTACAGCAGCTTTAGTATAGCTATAGGCAGAGGACTGTACACATGGTGGTCCGAAATTTGGCACACACAAAATTACTTCAAATAGTAAGTATACTGCTCCTGTAACATCACTATTTTGTCTGCCGTGCCTCAGTTTATTTTAGATCGCTTCCGTTTTCTTCCCTGTATCATCCTATTTTCCATCAGGCTATTGAATACTGAGACATAGACTTCTGCCCATGCCATACTTCAGAGTTTTATCATCCTGCTTTTATACATTATACTAACTTGCTCTTTTCGCCCCGCTGGCTCTATTTGCCCTTCCTGAAAAATTAATTGCACAGCTTCTCATGTTTGTGCTGACATTTCTGTGCTGAATAAAATCATAAATCAAACCTAATGCTATGGAAAACGTCACATCAATTTAAAGGAAGCAAACAACTTCTGTAGATGGAGGTAATTTCCATCTAGGACATTTCAGGGATGTTGCAGGAAATGCTTTGGCAGGATGGCTGACGAGCCATGCAGGTAAACCTGCCATTGTTTTGTTGATGAGACAATTTTCTAAGTGTGTGTATTATTATTTGAATTCAGTTCTTGTAGCTGCTTCTTGGGGAGAGAGTACAGACACTTAGTCCTTCAAATTGTCTGGGAAAAAGTGTGAGTTCTAGCACCACTGCCAGATCTTCCTGTCCCCATCTCTTCCTTCACTTTGTCTCAGGATTCTTCTCTGACATGAGCTGTCAAAATCTAGGGCTTTGCTGTAATTTCTGTTCAGAGGGAAAGCAGACCATCAGTTCCACACCCCTAATGAAGATTTCCTCACATAAAAATAAGATTTTTTGGGCATAAGAAAACATTTATTCACTCAAATCACTAAGACTACTTTTATCCAGTACCAAAAAATTGCCTATCCTTCTTCCTTCCAACTTCCCTTCCTTGTTCTCACAGTCAGATTTCACCCCTTTTCCAACTGACCTAGAACTCCCCTAGAATTTCCCCTAGGAGCTTATCTTTCAGCATGCTCTTACAAACACCTGAGCTGGCTCCTGCACATACACATGTGCCCCTCAAATCATCTAGATCACTCCATTTTCTGAATTGACGTGTGTAAGTGAGTTTTAAATGGAGATATGAGGGCATATCCTCAGATTTACCTCAGAGGCATCAACTTTGAAATCTGATGTAAAGTTCTTTAGATATCACTTTAATATCTGTCAATACACAGATAACCATTTACTTCATTAATAATTGTGTTTAAGGCAAAGGTATTTTTAATCAGAAAATCAGTGTCATTATCCCACTGCTGAAGGTGACCTGTCTTTTTGCAGCCTATTTCAATATTCCAGTCAGTTTGGAAGTACATTCAATATTTATGTCTGTTTTCATTCCAATAAAGTAGTTATTTTCCAGTCAGTACTGAGACTCACAAGTGCTGGTGCTTAGCTTTTCTTATGTACAGATAAAGGAAAGGAACAGATCTTTGCAAAGTGAACCTAGAAACAGTAGTAATCTGATGATGCACAAGAGGTTAATTCCTGCTGAACAATTAGTGTAATTGATTTCTGTGTCAGACTAAAATTGTTAGGACCATAGATCTCTAGGCGTATCTGAAAATGAATGACTGTTCTGAAATGTTTGAAAGGATGACCAATTAAAAGCTTTTAATTGAATTCAAGCTGTAGATGTAGCCAAGATACAGCTATGGAATAAGGATGTCTGAATACTCTGCTTTGAAGGGAGATATTACCACGGTGTTTTTTTTCCTGCCCCCTAAAGTTGTAATATCACAAAATGGAGCCAAAAAGAACTTTAAAAATTGTGGTTTCATATGTGGTCTCATATCTTGAAGGAACTTACTCCAGAATAGTGCTAAAACGTGGCTGTCCTAAAAGAAGGTAAAGGGCTGAACCTGAGTCTGGTTCCTCAAAAACCCAGCCTGGGCACTTTGTAATTACTAACAAGGGTTATTAATAACTAAACAAAACCAGATACACTGATTCTCTAAAAGTTGCTGAACTTCTGTTATTATTCCAAAAAGGAGAGGAGAAAACTGACAGACTACACATTGCTAGTTCAAGACCTTGAGCCATATTGCTGGCCACCTGGACGAGTTTGTCCACCAAAACAGGAAAAGCTGCAGAAAAACCTCTTGATTTTTAAAGGATTGCTGAAGAATTGAAAGCAATCAGCCAATTTTTAAAAAAATCTCATTTAGTCTGCTGTATTTCTGGAGCAGCATCAGGCTTGCACGTAGGCTACTGTGATAAGACTCTGGACCAGTCCCTTTAATGAACTGGGTAGTACAGGTGCGAATGACACAATCCACTGAGACTTCTTGTTATCCAAATCTGAACTGGATTGTTCCTAAGCAGAAGAGATGGCTGTGGTTGATCCTTATAAAAGCATTAGCGCCAGTCCCATTTCCATAGGTCAGTATCATTAGACTGCTAATGATGTGCTGAGCAGAAGGGCCAAGACATGCTTGCGTGTTGTGTGACTGCTCTGTGCCTTCCTGGGGAAGATGAAGGACCATGGGCACGGGGGGAAGTGGCAGTGCAAGTCATGGCACTGAGCTGGCATTCTTCTAACGTCTTCTACCTGCTGGTCCCAGCAGTTCTTGTGCTCCCTTCTAGCTTCTTGTACTACTAGTTTTGCCAGCTTTTCTAATAATTTCACGTAAGAATCACACCAATAGAGCAACAGTCTTCATTACAAAAGCTGTGCTGGGCCAGTCACATCAGTCCTGATTTGTGTGTGGGATTGTATTTGTCTGAAGAGACCAGTCTGGCTTCGCCCAATTACCAAACAACGTGCCCTGAATTCAAATCACTAGCAGAGCTCTGTGTAATAGCACTTAAAATATATCAGTACAGAGGTGTACCCAGGTTACATTACTTTGCAGCCTTCCAAATGTTTTATCTTGGCAAACAAGCAAGTTTTGTCACTTGGAAACACATGCCATGTATTTGGCTGAGGTGGAAAGATGTGTGTACAAATAGCCCTAGCTGAAAGAAAGGTTTACAAACCTTGGGATAGTTTTTGCTTTGTGCTGGGCTCCAGTTAAAGTCAAGACCTGAAGCTGAACGGCCCTGTGAGGACTGTTCAGAACAGAGAGGAGGAAGTCTGAGTCACTGTATGTCTCCATGCTTCCTTTGTCTTCATTGCTCACTTTCATTTGGCTTCCTGCTCTAGATTTCTAAAGAAAGCGTGCCAAAATGTATGTCCTAATTATGATACCATCATAATTCACTTGATTGCAATGTTGCTTAACTACCTAAATGTATTCTAAACTGAACTAGGTCCAGTCAAACTACAGTAAGAGTACTCAGTCTTCCATACCAATTTAAAATCAATTATCCTGAAACTCTTGTAATGAGGTTTGCACAACTTAGAGCAAAGACTAGCAGCTGGAAAAAGTGCGGTTTTATCTTAGATACACTGTGTCACTCTTAAACTGGCCCTGCAGAAACATCTACTTCATGCCTATTCTCGTGGCCTGATTTGGGCTATAGAGTCACTTTAGAATTTATGTAGTAAAGGGACTTTTCAAACCTGCTTGATGTCAAAATGTATTGTACATTGTATGCATCTTGTCTCCCCAGCATCCAGACACACTCTGTGGGACTGCACACTTCCAGTAGCCAGGCCTTGTTTCCACATTCAGTGAAATCTGGGCTCTGACCACGCTGGTGTGCCCGACTCGACAATGAACATGCAATCTGGAGTCTCTGCCAGCTTTGTGTCAGCTGTGAGGCGACAGACAATACCTGACTCTTTGTGCAGTGAGTGCACTAATCTAGCACAAAAAGTCAGCTACTACAGTGCTGACCTGTCATATCAGTTTCAGGGAATTCTCATTGTCAGTGTGAGCTTCTGCGAGATCAGTACCTCCCAGCTCTTGGCTGCAAGCTGTGCTCCAGTCCTGGCAGCCTGGGAGTCATTTGCTGTCTTATTAAACCACAGTCCAAGAAACTCCAGAAAGTATTGTCAGAACTAAATTTACTTATTTACTAGTCATTTTCAGACAGCTTCCAAGGTAATTACATTCTGCACAGAAGAACATTCACCTGTTCATCTCAGTTTTTTCTTCAAAGCTCATTTAACATCACTGTCACAATGTCATCCAGTAGTTACTTGGTAAAACTTTGTGTTCATATCTGAATGACGCCAATGCTATTTAGTACTTGGTCTTAAGACCCCTATCTAGATATAAATTACTATTTGCCTAGGAGCTAGAGGACAGTTAACTGGCTGGCAAAAAATTTGTATTTTTTTATCACAGATTTAAATATCTTCCTTATGAATTTGACTATACTTACATCACAGCTGTACAGAATTTTATTTTCACCCAAAATATACAATTGGTTTGACTGAAACGATTGCTAAATTAATGCTGAATTTATTAAATTAATATTTTCATTTCCCTAAATTGTCACACATATATTTTGACATTTTTAAACTAAAGCATCTATTTTTTATTTCATAAGGACATTGCAAGAATAAGGTTATTTCTTTTTTTTTTGTGACTTGGAAGTAAAGTATAAATCAAAGGACAGGGTAAAATAAGACACATGTATGATACACATTTATCTTTAAAGCTCTAGATAATAATTAAAGATTCCCTTAGCTATACTGACAGTGTCAAAATTCTCAAGATTATAGGTCACACATTATTGCACTTAAATCAGTTAAATCAAAAATGTACTAGAAAGGTGAAATAACTCAACGGGGCACACTCCCTGCTGGGGTAACTATGACTATTTATGCTCTGTAGTGAACGTGACAACTTGCTGTGTCCTGGAAATACAGTCATAACTCCACAAATGGAAGCTGACCATCTTATCTCCTCCCTCTGATACAGACCACAGCTATTATGGGCACTGACACAGTAGATTAGTTAAGCATGGCTTTAAGCATTTTCTGAGTTAGAAATACAATACTCTGTTTCTGTTTTCTCTGGTTTTGTGGAGAGGCAAAACCAGGGAAGAACACTTCAAGTTTTCCCAGCTTTGTTTCAACCCCAGCATATGTTTGCTCTTTTACAAGTCCGTGATGGATAACTAATCAACAGAAAAATGAGAGTACCTTCATCCTAGCTATGAAAAAGGGATTGCTTTTATTCCTCCCATGAAAACAAAAAGCACCAACATACTTTGTGTGCCAGATCATGTGTATAGGTACTATATTATTACACAAAACATTATATTTAAATTGTATATTTAAACCTTGATTTAAATGTTGTATTTAGTCTTCTACCAGTGTCATCATTTTACCTTTTCCTGTGGGTAACACTCCTCCACTTAGTGGCTGCAGCCCATTGGTATTCTTCAGAGCCTTTGTCTCCCTCCTGATACCCAAAGCTGCCATCCACCCTGCGAGTCAGCTGGTCAGCCCAGGCTAATAGCTGCTTTGTGTCCAAGCACAGTAAGCTGAACACAGCAGCAAAATCTGTGTTCAGGGATTTATCTCTCCTTCAATTTATTCTCATCCACAGTGCCTTTTTTGGGATAGAGTGGCTTAGCTATTTAGCAACTATGTTTTTGATAAAAAATGTTAAGATTTATAACTGTCAGTTCCAGCATCCACGAGAGGAGATGAGAGGGTTGTTCACCCTCACATACTCTTGCTGTGTACAGAAATAGGAAGCCTGCAAGGATAATGTAATATAAATATGAGTACATTGCTTTGTGCAATAACCTGGTAAGCCTGCTCATCTGGGAGTAAAGACCTAGAGGAATCCAAGTCAATTTATCCTGAGATGTACTAGTAAAAGAGGGAATAACCTCAACTACCCATCCTGTACCCACTGACCACGACACTTGTGATATACAGAGCATCAGAACAACCTTACTGTTGTTCTGTTTGCTGTTCGGGAGAGAATTTGTACCGAATTTAATGCAATCAGTATAATTAATGTTGTATGTGTTTAAAAAATCCAGGCAGTTGTTACTACCTCACTGTTTGATGTATAAACTGAATACTGAGAAACCAAATGAGTACAAAAGGTCCTCACTGCCAGACGTGTTGGATTGCCAGTGTGATACTAGACTACAGGAATTCACAGCAAATAAGCTGGTATACTCGTGTTGATGCTGCACAACATCTCAACACAACACTATTTCCAAGGGCTCAAGAATAGCACCATAATGATGTTTGGGGGATATTTACTGGAAGGACAAGGCAAAACTGAAGATTTTTTTTCAAGGATTTTTCACTTCACAGGGCTCCAAAGGAATCACTAAGATTGTTTTATGGCAACCTCATTAAGAATTAATTTATCGAAAACATATGTGCAATGCTGGCTTTATAAATGTTTGAACAATGAATTTATAAAAAAGATCCAGAGAAGATCAACCAAGAGGAATGATTTTTCCTGGATCCTTGTTACTAAAAGTTTTCTTATTTGTAGGAAAGACTGTATTTTCTGAAGTAATACTTTGTCTTGAAAAGGTAGAATTGGCTTCATTGCTAGATGATTTTTTGTGAGATTTTCCCCATTGCATTTTATGCCAAGAGAAAGAAAGAGATGCTGAAAATTTGGACTCAGTTACTTATTTTTCTCAGGTGTAGAGGAAAATCCTGGTGTGATCAAGGCTCCTCCTGCTCTGTAAAGTGAGGCTGATTCTAATGTGACTGCATCACAGGCATCCTCATAGAATGATATGGAAGGCTGCAAAATTCATGATTCAGCTTAGTGAACCCAAGAAGTACTTGGAAAGACATGCAGATCTAAGTTTATAATCTGCATATTTAACTATATCAACATTTTATCAAGCAGGACTAAAAGTGTTATTAGGACTAAAAAGGTTATTAGAAACTTATTTTTAGCATAACATATGTATGTAGGGTTGAGGTAATTTTTTTAGAGAATATTCCAAACCTATAATGTCTTTGTCTCTTTTGACCTAGAAGCCAGAGTTCTTAAAAGCCCATAGTATTAAGAAAATAACCCACTTGGTATTTGTGGTTTTGTGGTTTTATATCATTTGCGTACAATCACAGAATGGGTCAAGTTGGAAGGGACCACAGTGGGTCATGTGGTCCAACCTCCCTGCTCAAGCAGGTTCATCCTAGAGCACAGGATTGCACCCAGAGGGTTCTTGAATATCTCCAGTGAAGGAGACTCTACAACCTTTCCTGGCAATCTGTTCCAGTATGAGGTCACTCACACTATAAAAAAGTTCTTCCTCATAATCAGGTGGAACTTCCTCTGCATCAGTTTCTGCGCATTTTCCAACGTAGTCCAGGATACCATTTGCCTTCTTGGCCACCAGGACTGGCTGGCTTATGGACAGCTTGCTGTCCACCAGGACCCCCAGGTCCCCAGTCTGTACTGGTGTATGGGGTTATTCTCCCCCAGATTCAGGATTAAGAGATCCTGCATTTGCCTTTGCTGCATTTCAGTTCTCATCTGCCCATCTCTCCAACCTGTCGATGTCCTTCTGAAGGGCTGCACAGCCCTCTGGGGTATCAGCTGCTCCTTCCAGCTTTGTGTCATCAGTCAACTTGCTGAGGAGGCATCTATACCTTCATCCAAATCACTAAACAGTACTCCAGTATCGAGCCTTTGGGGACCACAACTACTGACAAGCCTCCAACTAGACCTGTGCCACTGATTATGACCCTTTGGGATGTGCCATTCAGTCAGTTTTCAATCTACCTCACTGTCCATTCATCTAGCCCACACTTCCTATGAGGATATTGTGAGAGACAGTGTTGAAGGCCTTGCTGAAGGCTTTCTACACTGTTGCCAAAGGTCTTACAATCCATTTCTGAAGTCAGTGGCAGTTTTGTCTCTGACTTCAAAGGAAAATTTATCAGACTCATAGAAAAGGCAGGGGCTGAGCTTATTATTTTCTCTCTGTCATCAGTTTGTTGCTATTTTGCTGTAACTAGTGTGCATTTAAGCTTCATATAAATTGGAAACAAAAAATAGCAGAAGGCTATTTTAACTGATTAGGTGTACCATCTAATGAACTTCTATAAAACTGATCTGAACAAATCAGGTACACCAATGAATAACTTTCTGGAAATTGAATTTTGGTGGAGGGCATGCTTTTGCCACATGCAGCACTGTTGTACTATATCATTGATTTCAAGTTAATGGTAGACATTTTTGAGGCTGGTGGTCTTCATTCCAGACTAACTAAATTCAGGTATCACACTACATGCTGATCAGCACTGCTGCAAAACACTGCTCGTGCTAATGCTGCCTCCTTACGCTGGCTTTTGTTGCAGGACTGAGGAAGCCTTTCCTTCTGCACAATGAAGGAGGCCAGGGTGGAATTTAGGAACTTTGCAAACATAAACTGTGTATTGAAAACTACTTTTTGTTAGCTAACCTGCTTCATAAAAGACCAGAAGAAATAACAGCTGCAAAAGCTCAGGAGCTTCCCTGGTGGATGAGGTCCGTATCAAGACAGCTAAATTAAATAGGAGTACTCTGAACCAAGCAAATGAAGGTAGCTGAATAATATCAATTAACATTGGCAGACTTTCTTAAAAAAAAAAAAAAATTCCCCAAAGTTTCAGTCAATACAATGGCTTTTTCTTGGAAAGGATACTCCATAGGGAAAGAAATAGTATAACTGAATTTTAATCCTAACCTTTTAACTAGCATTCTCATCACTGTCATTATTTGCTATTGTTTATCAATAAAAGAGGCTTTCATTTACTAAAACTCTAAGTAATTAAACCTCAGGAAGAAAATGCTGCTTCTAGAAATAAGAACTCATCACTGAAACAAATGAAATAATGCAAACCACAATGCACTCATTTCTAACTGTGCACTTAGGATATCAGCAGAGGATGAAGATGCAGCTGACTTGGCCCCAAAGTGTTGGTAGGAGGAGTAGGAAAGGGAGTTAAAGGGACATCATTTTAGTAAGGTAAATACTATCTTTCTTTATCCTGTTGCACCTTCCAGTGGATTTGATCACCAAGTACAACTTACTTTTGTTCTACTCTCGGGAAGAGAAACACTGACATTATTACAGCTGAACCCACATCTCTTCAATGAGGTCAGTGCTCTCCAGTCTCACCACAACCAATTCAGGTTCTTCAGTCTTCTTTTTTGGAGCTCAATTTATGCTGCTTGTGATATGCTGTGGCCCTTACGAGTGGGGAACAGAGCTGCTGTCTCACTTATGGAACAAGATGTGCCTGCACTATAACAATTTTTTTCAGGAAACAATAGAGCAAGGCAGGCAGTGTCCTGTAGCTATATAATTTAAAACATAAAAACTCTTCACTTGAGCTGTGGTTAAGCAGAGTCAGACACACAGAGCTGCATTGAATTCCAAAATATACCACCCCTCAATTTGCCTGTCTTTAAATAAATGCCACTTACTTAAAACACATTAATGCTGTGTTGTGTTTTTGAAGTCCTCTAGAGGACAGCTTGGAGGGCAGGATGACAGGACAGGACCAGCACAGTTCTACCATTTTAATGAAAATATTGTGTAGTTTCTACCTTGAGTTTTCACTGAAAAGCAAAATAAAAACTCTCTGGCATGTTATTTTTGGGTCATATGCTGTACCTTCCTGCTATGTGAATGTTTACATCCTGTTTGAAGTCAGTCAGCAGGTACAGTCACAATACAACTGATATAATCCTCTGCTTGTTTCAGTATGTATGCAAGATTTTCCCTGTGCCATAACAGCATGTTTGATGTACTTATTTCACTACAATAGTATTCCATAAGCCAGTCTGAAAATAGAGGGTCCAAACAAAGTCTTGGGATTAAACCCTCAACACATCTTGTAAGATTTATACGCTATAGTATAATGACTCAGGCTCTGTAGTATTATAAAATGTAGAAAGATCCCACTTCATAAACACTAGTATTTTGTCAGCATCTAGGTACTTAAGTTTTAATGGCTTTTAAAATTAAAGGAAATATAATAAAATAGGAAAATCTTTCCTGCTTTTCCTTTGGTAAATTTAGTTTATTGTGTTGAACTGTGTTTCACCAAACGTATTACATGATATAGAGCAAACCGAGGAAGAATTAAGGAATCATAACACTGAGCACTAAACAAAGTGCAAGTATCTGCAAGGATGGGCTGAGCTAATAACAATGTGGATAGTCACCATGTGAGGGAGCATTTAATGTCATTTTGTGAACTCCTTTTAACCACACTTGGCAGTGGCAATTTTCTCCTTTTATTTTTACTCTACCAATCAGTAACAGTAGAAAGACCAGCAGTCAGTGCATTGCAGGTGTTCTTTTGTAGCAAGATAACATTAATTAGGCATTTAAATCTGTAATTGCTGTTTATTTCCTTGACTTTCTGCATGAACATTTTCTTAATACTTTCTTTCTGCAGACTTTTTATTACCTTCTAAGCCATTTGTTCTTTCTCACTTGCCTGCCTCTCTTCTGTTCTTTCCTATGTACGTGGTAATTTTCCCACTTGCTTATTCAAACTCAATGTTCAGTAAATTTAAGCCATGAAAATACGTATCTTTTTACTGCAGTATTATTTGAGACAGTTACTGTGTTTATTAGTGCACTCACAGAATTATGATGTTCTGTTTGATTTCATGCTGGTTTGATTACTAGATTATCCTAGGAACCAAAAGAAACCAGCAAACAGTATAGAGGTAGAAGCTGTTTCAAATAGGATTTAAGAGGGTACTAAAATATGCTTTTAAAAACACTCACTCAGAAATGTTGAAGATAGTTGTCATGTTTACCAAAACATTCTCAGCATGTTTAGTCATTCCATAAACCAACATAAAGCAAGCATACATCTAATACTGATTGGATGTAAAACAATACTACCAGATTTTCAATTTTAGGATGGAAAAAGTTACCAGCCATAAGGAATGCATATTGCCAAGGAGATAAATGGATTTGTGTTTTTTAAAACCTCATCTTTCTGGTTTTTTGTCTACCTCAGCCTTTGCTGTTAATTCTGCAAAAAGCTGAGGTAACAGTGAAAAAGAGTGACTGAAAGGTGCATGAGAAAGGCTCCCAGCAGCAGAATTTTGTTGCCACTGACTTCAGAGGAGGAGAAAGCAGCACTAGCAGAAGCCTGAGCTCTGACGGTAACTCTGATCGACTCAAGGATCAGGTGAAGCAGATATAAAGGGAACTGCACCCGACAATAAATTATTTAAGGGTGATAAGGCTTCTGTCTGCCTGGCAGGAGTAGAGATCAGTGGCTTGTCCACAGCACAGCACTTACCATCAGGGACACTTCATATGCTATTTCCCAATCTAGTAGCTAAAAACAATACAGAATTATCTTATTGAGCCATGACTTGTGAATGAGATTTGCTAGTAGAGCAACCACTGAGTGCCCCTTTTTGGGTTGTCCGTAATATTGGGTGACAGCTGACAGTATGTCTGTGTTAGCTGTATAGAAGTACTGTAATTGGAAAGCAGATCCACCTTTGATTAGCAGTTAGTTGTTCCCCTTTTGTAACAGAAATGATAACACATTTCAAGTGAATACCATGGTATTTTGCAGCAATCTGTTAATAGCAAATTTCTTCTCATCTTGTCCACTGCTGTTGACACACATCAGTATGGATATTGAAGAAAAGATTCTTAACAATCTTTGCCTTCACAGGCTAGCCATTAAAGGCCTTAAAAAAAAGTAAGCATAATTTGAAGATACTTTGGTGGTTTTACAAGTAGGACAAATGCATCTCTGTACATGGCTCAAACTGCATACCTATGCCAATCAAATCCCACTATTCTTCCCCTGGTGCAGTAACCCATACTGTGCCAAAGACCAGTTGTCCATGAGCTTTGACTTCTGAGTTTACTATTTTTCTAAGTTTAATATTCCAAATCCTTAAATCCTGTGACCTTCTACTTTTAATAATTCCATCTTACTTTTAGTAATTCCATCTTATACAGATGACTCTACAGCTGCTTCTCTGCACTGATCTAATCCTATCAATTGTGCCTATTAAGTCACTGGATGTATTTCTTTCTGTAGACCTACTATAGGATTGTGAGATAATGACTAAGAGATCCTTTTGTCACCATGAGTTTTGGCCTTATTTCACAACACATTGATTCATGCCTCCTCCATCATTTCATTTAGCTGTGGGTTTCTAGTTCTCCTTGATTTCAGAGCTTCTTAAAGGAAAATTTTATCGATTTTAAGACCCCTCCTTCTTAAAAAATGAGCTATATGTAAGGAGATGCACAAAGGAGTGTAGTGTTATAAATAACTCAGCTGGTGGGACAAGATTTCTAAACCAAAACACAGCTTAGTCTTCCTGCAACTCTAAACATCATAAGCATCCCATTACTTCTGAAATTCTATTGTCTCAGTGAAGCCCTGCTACCTCCTTTAACCTTAATTTTTACATTTTAAAAATAGCAGAAACAGAATACAGCACTTTTTGTCTTCAAGGACAAACAAGGGACTGCATTCCTCTTTTTCTTGAGGCTGAATCTTAACTAATTTCATGGGGGAAAAAAGAATACTGTAATGAACTTATTTTCCAGCCTGAATTCTGAATTACCTCACAGCATTCACCACAGCTGGTCTCTCAGTGTCTCTGTTAGTTATGCTTTTTTTTTTTCTGATATCCTTGAGTAGTGTGGCTGATAACCACATCAGGATTTTAGCAGTTCCAAATATTCTCCTAGTCAGCTAACCACATGCATCTACAACTCTCCTCATTTGCCTGGTTCTGGTGACAGCTGTGTAGCTCTGAAATGCAAACCAGAAACAAAGTATGTGTGAAATTGTATGCAATCCACAGCAACTGGAATCAGAACAGTAGGATCCTACTTTCGCCGGGTGCCACTAGAAACAAGGGGGACAGCATGGAAGCAGTAAATTCTGCTCCCTGTTAAAATATTTGGATCAAACTATCCTGATCCATGCTTCCGTGACTGCAGACAAGGTCACGAGTCCTTCATTCTCAGTTTCTGCTCCAGGCCAAAAGGACATCTTCCATAGTCCTGCACTGATTCTCGTACTTGTGGGCTGGCAGGCAGCAGCAAACAAAATTTAATGAGGAAGGGCTGACACTGAGTAAAGAAGAGGAGATATAATGCATATTCAGAAATGTGCAAGGAAGACAAATGCACGAGAAATAGGAGTTGGAGAGCTGGTTGGTTACATGCCCCAGCATTTTCTGCATAACTGGAAATTTATTGCACATATCCAGGATGGTTGTATCCTGTTCCAAAGCCCCCAGCTTATCAAGCCTGGCTGGGCGGCCCTTGCAAGTCTGAAGTCAGATCTGAAAGAATCAAGAAAACATACGCCATCTGTCCTAATGGCTTGAACACCAGAGATCCAGGACTGTAGATCAGGGATTAATAAAAAGAGGAAAGGCACTTAACTGGTGAATTTATATTAATTACAGGCAAAGGAGCTAAGGATACAATTTTCAGGTCATTGCATCTCTGCTATTTCAATGGCTGTAGGGACTTAATCCTCATTTACCTTGACTGCACATTGTATGGGTTAATTGGCATTTCTGCATAAACTACTATATATGAAGTATGCTAGTAAATTTTAAGAGTCGTTAAAAAGTATTAACTGCTTAGAAAATTAGTAATATATTAATAACTTAATTCTGAAAGTCATACTGCATTTAAACATCAATTTTAAATCACTGCAAATTTCAGCAATAAACACCTGCAAATCACCCTTTCTGAGAATCAGCAAAAAGGCCAGAAGCTAAAGAAGATTAGCAGTTGGAGGAAAAAATAATTGACTTGCCACTCCATTATGCTTCAGGCTTCTAGACTGGGACTTACTGAAAAATCAGTTTAATGCACCTTTAAATTCTTTGTCTTCTGATGCCATAACCTGGAAGAGAGCAGGCTGTGGCTCATCAGGCAGCTGAGAGGGACAGAAATGATGTCTTGATTGACTTCTACCTGTCACTGCTACAAGGGTGCCTGATGCCCCACCGCAGGGGTGGCCCTGGGAGAGCAGCTGGCTTTGGTGCAGCATAGCCCACGCTGCCTGTCCTCCCACCTAACCCTGGGCTCCCACAGGTGCTGCCCTCCTGCCTCCCGTACTAATGGCAGGCGGGCCAGCAGGGCACGGTGCCGGGGGTCCACTCCCTTTTGCAACGCATGATGAATGAGGAGTACACTAATTAAACGTAAACAAGCAGAGTCACACCCTTCCAGAGAAAACTGCACACTGCAATGCCACCTGTATGAACATGCCAGGAGGGAAACATGCCTCAGGGATGAGCAACAGCTGCAGCCCACATGCTGCCCACATGCACCAGGTTGTGGAAGGCACAGTGGGACTGTCCCACAGTCAGTCACTTTGGTGGACTCTTGTAGGTGTCATTACATGTCAAAGTTCTTTTTTGTGACAGATTTTCCCAGGAAAGAAGTTGCTTTACTCCAATTACTTTGCACACATTCTCATAGCAAAGACAGAGTCTTCTCCTGGGGCATTCCTCCTGGCTTCACACTAGCAGACAATATACTGAAGAATGTGCAATATCTACCATATGTTAAAGTTAACCCAAGGGCTAGATGTCCAGGAGAGCATTATGAAAAATTGAGGCCACAATTTAAAAAAAGCCAAACCATCAACCCTTGGGAGTCTGGTAACCATGTTCTAGCAGGAAGGTAGGAGGCTGGTAATGATATTGTGTAACTCCCTGGAAGTCTGAGCCATGTGGCCCCACCTGTAAGCCAAACTCTGCTGTTTGGAAATCTGGCCTCCTTGTTCACAGGCTGTGTGGAAAGCGAGTGTTGCAAATAGTCAGCTTTCTGGCATGCAGGAGTTTCAGGCAGTGGCATTTGCTGGCAGCAAGATCATATCCATCTTGCCAGGCTGGGAACGGGGAGAAAGGGATACCCCATCATGAAAAATCCTTCAGTACACTTGGCAGCTGTTATCCTTATGTACCCCGTGGCTATGCTTACTCTGCTGACACTATGCTAGAGAAAGCTTCAATTTAACATGCACTGTTTATTAACACTTTTTCAAATCCTAGTGTAAACCAAGCTGTGAAAAGTTTGCAGTCATGAGCTGGTTAAAATTAACCCTAGCATAAGGTCCAGGGTTTAGCTTGAAAAGCTAACAGCAGATAAACCACAGACTGTCACTGTACCAGAACAAAAGCCGTTACTGGGTGATTGCTCACCATTTAAATGCCATGCTAGGAATAGTATAATCTGGATGAAGTGTATTCATTCTTCTATGACTGCTTCGCTTTGAAATACTAATATAACCTGAGCAAATTGTACTCTGATGTGTTTTGAGACATCTGAAACACAAATAGTTTCAAACTACTTCCTTCTACCTGCAACTAGCCTGCTCCTCACCGAAGGGGCTCCTCACTTAAAAGGAAGACTGTCCCAGCACCCCGCCCTTGTCCCAAATACAGAGCAATCTCCCTGTGGAAGAAAAGCAAAGATACCTCAAAAAGTCAAACAGCTACAGTCAGAGGACACTTCCCTTTGACACCATTCTACAGAGATCCTCTCCTGTTTGAGGCTTCAAGATATCTACTGCACAAGAAATCCTGCTTTGCTGAAAGAACCTCCCGTAATCCCTTGGCCTGCTGTACTTTGAGACCTGCAGGAGGACAGAGCAGAGGCTCTGGAGCAGATCCGAGCTGATGACTGCAGGACACTGAAGGAAGACATGTCGTGTCAGAGAGAGATATGTGGTGAGAATCCAGCCCAGAGGGTTCAGGGCAGATACAGCCTTTGCAGGTGGCCTGGGAGGAGGCTCTGCAGCTCTTCTGACACATAGTGCAGGCCATCGCAAACAGACTTAGAGGCACGTTCCACCCTTCTAAACTAGTGTCTGAAATTCATCATCAGGAACATGCTACTTTAGTATTTTGTATTGTGATGATTGATTGTCAGTGCACTTAAGGCAATTAACACATTTCCAAAAGGTATGGTCAAAAACTTAGTATTTTCATTTCCCAGAACAAATCAAGAACTTGGCCTCTGAAGCAGACCCAGGCTTCCTTTTATCTGCCAGAAATAAGTACAAGGTGTTTCAGAAGAATATGTAAGACCTCTGCAGCCAGCATATGAGGGAAACATTGTGTCTTCTATTCTCACCCTATACGTGCTTTAGATTTCTTACTGATCTATTGGAGATTTTGTAAATACCAAAAGATACCTTTCAGAGAGCTTTAACCATAGTTACAACTCTTCTATTTGTTATTTAGAGAAACTCTGGCTATCACTTGCCAGCCTTCATCATTTTCCTCATGCTGGAGGAATACAAAGGTTATATTAGCTGTCCAGTGTAGAGCCTCATTACTTTTGTATGCCTGTTCTTTTATTTAATTGAAGGTTGCCTTGTTCTTGCCTATAAAAGTGCTGCAGACAGAGTAAGTTCATAATATTATTTTTATATATCATGTTCTTATTTATCTCCACATTAAAGCAAACGTATCTTATATTTTTAACTTGTCTCCATGTAAGAGTTTTTCCATTCCCTTGATTCCATTCCCATCTTTTTTTTGATTCACCTTTTTTTTCTGAAACCACTCTAACTGGCTCTGTGATATCCTTTTTGACATGTAGTTAGAGACCATGCAACTGATGCTGCAGTGTCAATACAAACAATGACAGGGTTTTTTTCCATCACAGTGTATCTTCTATTCTCTTCTTCCCCTTTAATGACTTGTTTGATCTTTTGGCCACCAAAGATCACTTGTTTGATCTTTCACCCATGGAGGAACCTGCAGTGATGCTTCATTTTAAATTGTAAATTAGTTTGGACTCCTATTAGACATATGATTAGTTTAATTTTTCACTTTCAATCTACAGTAGATTGTATATCTCAGCACTGAAAAATCTATTCTGTCTCATCTGATAAACTTTGAAGAGACCCTTTTTAAATATACCCCTCTCTTTTTATAAGCTATGCTTACTCCTAGGTAATTTCCTAGATGACAGACTTCTAGATAATTCCATCTTCTTTTCTGTTGTGGAAGTAAGCTGGGATGATAAAAAGAAAACAACTTTTCTTTTTAATACTTCTTTATTTACCTTTATGTTACAATTTAACAATATAAAAAGTGCAAGAAAGTTATGAGTTTGGGGGGGATTGTTGGATAAGTTTTTAAGGCTATTTTAATACTGTCTTTTTTGGCAATTATGGAACAAGACTGTTTGCTGTAAGATTTTTAAAACCATATTTAAAAATTTATTTAGAAACCCCAGTAAATCAAGTGTATTCAATTAATTAAAGATACCTTTTTTTCCAACCTTTAAAAAAAGAGGCAAATAACCTTTTATTAGTTACCTAAATTAAACATAATGATGCTGCTTTATTAATATGTTAATGGGAAGATTCTGATAGTTTCAGTAACACCAGAACGTATGTGCTTACCCTTCTTGTTTGATACTTTCTGGCCATATCAGCCATGAAAAGCCTTCAATAACACTTGTGTGAACAATCTGATCAAAGATTTCTTTGAAACTGAGAATTAAGTGCTCTGTTCTGCACAAAATTAACTGCTCAGTAGCACTTCTCATCATGAGTACCCTATGAAATACTTTTGTGAAACCAGTTTAGCAGAGCTGCCTAACAACTGGCCACGTAAGTACTTCTATCAGAAGAGTGAGTTCCTTCTATATCTTCATTTCAGCTTTCAAAAATTTACTTCGGCCTTTCTTTCAAATAAGTTCCACTGCTGTCTCAAAACAGAAGATTAGCAAGCTACTTAAATGCTTGCAACCATTTATCGTTGTGTCAGGAGGAAAAATCTGTAAAAACATAGAAAAATGATCACTTGGTTAAGATGTAAGAATAAGAAAGGGAACCAGAACTAGCTTGAGAGCCAAGAAATATGCATTCATGTTTTTATGTCTGTGAATGGAACACGACATGGCCTTAGACAAATTGCTTCATATCACTGTAGTTCTGCTTCCTCTCCAGCTGTCAAACAGGGATAATTTTAGTCTGCAGGACAGGAAAAAAATGTAATTTCCACAGTAAATAGGTAGTGTGGTAGTGTATAATATTACTGTCAGAGTCCTACAGTCCACTAGGACTCTTGGTAATTAGTCCTGAAATTTGGATCCCACGTGGATCCAAATATTCTTGGTCTGTGCAGAGTTCAGGCACCATTTCCAGCTTGATCTCTTGCATTTTCAGTGGAGGCAGGACCTGGCAGCTCAGCTCTTCAGTGTTCTTAAACTACCCCTGGGACCTGCCTGTATGACCGTTAGAAGTGTTTTGGTGACTGACAAGCGGCTTGATAGGCTTGACCTCCTGTAATACTAACTGCACATGGGAACTTTTCACTCAGTTATCACCCTCGGTCATACCAGATTCCTTGATCATGGAGAGCTGAGGCCCCCGGGACACTCGTTAGAAGCACCATTACACCAAGTGAAATCTCTTCAAATAAAGCCCCCACGCACCTCCAGAAGCATCTGCTCTGGTCAGTCTGTGCTTGCCTTCCTTGTGAGCTGATCTCCTGATTGGCTTAGATGAGAAAACTCCCAATACTGCCCTGCAGCCATCAGCCACTGAGAAGAAAAGCATCTCCAAGGATGTGTCCTTATGCAAGTCGGTTACCACCTGCTCTACACCAGATGAAAAGGGAATTTTATCTTCCAGCAGCCTAATTTAGTGCATATTGATGCAGATCTTAGTGCTCAGACCAAGGGTGAAACAAAAGCTGCTGTCATTCTGAGTATCTCAGTGAACTTAGTCATCAATAGCACTGAGGACCATGATAGTGCTGGGGAATGGAGTCAAGTGTGTCTCATTTTCCTGTGCTTCTCTTGCACAGTTTTGGGGAGGAGAGCTCAGCCAAAATCTCTAGAAAGGTAGCATTGATCCTGCTGCCACTGCTGAGCCTTCCAGGTGTGCAGCACAATTTTCTCTGTCAGCTCATGCTTAGAACTGACACCAAATAAAGTGACTTTGAGTCAAAAATAATTATTTCAGAAGGAACTGTTTCGCATCCTTCCCCTTCCTTCTGTTTTTCTGTTCTCACAGTCTTCCTACAGCAGCTGCAGGTAATACAGTTGTTGGTGTTGCTGCCAGAAGTCCCTCAGGAATCTAATCACTGATTTGCAAAACTGATGCTGTTTGACTGTAAAATTTCAAATACTCGTCAGCAAGATGCAGCTTGTCTGCAGTGATCAGCACTGTAACTTGGAGCACCATTCATGCTCGCCATGTTAAAATGGTATCACTGAACTGAAAAGCAAGGTAATATGATGGCAGTGAAGGGCTTGCCCTTTATGAGTTTGACCACTCATTCCAGAGTTTTGGAATATGGAAAAGCTGCCTACAGTGTTGACTTAACTAATAAGAAGACGGTTCCTCCTGTAAGGAAGCAATGATTTCTATAGAAATGTGTAAGGGTTGGATGTATAGAATCAGCTGCAAGATAGTTACAGCTTGTTGCAAATAAAGGACTTTAAAACAGGCAGCCTCCCAGAACAAGCTTCTTTCTGGACACTGATAAGAGCAGGGAAAACTGCCCTTGAACATGCAGGATTTATTGCTGGAAGCAGGACTGCCAAGAAATACAGCCCACACAAAACTTCCATCTGGCTGATGATACTTATTTTCTTGGAAGCTTTCTTGCTTATCTTGTTTATTCTCCTTTATAAAATGCATTAAAACAGGGAAATCTAAAGTTGACTTTGAACTTCACTTGCCACGCTGTCTGGGTCCTGCACCAGTAGTATACCACATTCAAATGAAAGAGACTTCAGTGATGATTCTTTATCGCTAATAGGTTGATACAAACTTTATAGCTATATACACTATATTCTAACTATCTTAGCAGGATGCAACACTGATTTTGGATCTTATTAACATGGGAAACCAATTATAGTTTTTCCTTCCTTCATATACAACAGGACAAATACACTTCAGGTGACTTTTATCATCACTTTAACCTCTTGTTTGTTCATGTGGTTTGTTTATTTGCACAAAGAGTGCTTGTTTTTCATGTGTAATAAAATTGTCCCAGATTTGATCATGACATTGAAAAGTCGAGAACTCCAGAGATACAGTACTGGTCCCAGATAAATTTTTTGATTGTCAGTAATTTGAAAAAAACCCTTTTATTAAAAATAAGACTTGGGTATAAATTAATGAGATGGTCTATCACCCCAGATCCCTGTGTTTCCATGTAATTCTTAATGGCAGTGACAACAGTTCCTCGTAAGTCACAGTACAGAAGACATGTGGGGACAAATAACTTAGTATTCTATTAGCTTTTTTCACCCAAATATTAATTAGGTCTCACTGTACACCTCAGGATACCTTAATACAATGAAAACAACTCAAATGTATTGTAAGAGATGTTTTAAGGAAGTATCTTCTGCTACTATTGTTTTAATATTTTGTTGCAACCATGAGGTAGTATTTCCTCTTGGAAGTATTTGTGCATTGACATGCATCCAATTATATTAAATCTCATATCTCAAGGCAAAAATAGACTCTGAAATTAAAACTAAATAGTTGACCTTGAATACACCTTCCATATTTTTATATGTAAATTTCTCCTACTTACTGACAGACTCTTACAAAGATATTTTATTAACCATGTTAAAATGGATATTCAGAGTCCTTTTAAAATTGTCATTACTGAAGACCTAATTCAGTATCTCATGTGTTTTATTACATATATCTATCTATTTCAAAAACTAGGGAGGATGTCTATTCTCTCATGGCTAAATATAAACATCCTTTTGGAGGTGACACAAGTTCTTTCATTTGCTGGACTGTTCCAGAGGGACCTTGACAAGCTTGAGAGGGGGGCTGATGGAAACCTCATGAAGTTCAAGACAGCCAAGTGCAAGGTCCTACACCTGGGTTGTGGCAATCCCAGGCACTCCTATGGGTTGGGTAGAGAAGGGATTGAGAGCAGCCCTGTGGAGAGACTTGGGGATAATGGCTGATAAAAGATTCAGTGTGAGCCATCAGTGTGTGCTCGCAGCCCAGAAAGCCAAATGTATCCTGGGCTGCATCCACGGGAGTGTGGGGACGGGAGGGGATTCTGCTCCTCTGCTCTCATGAGACCCCGCCCAGAGTACTGCAGCCAGGTCTGGTGTCCCCAACATAAGGTCATGGAACTGTTGGAACATGTCCAGAGAAGGACCATGAAGTTGATAAGAGGATTGGAATGCTTTCCCTATGAAGACAGGCTGGGAACGTTGGGGCTGTTCATCCTGGAGAAGAGAAGATTGTGTGGAGACCTCATAGCAACCTTCCAGTACCTGAAGGGGGCCTACAGGGAAACCAGAGAGCAACTCTCTTTTAGGAACTGCAGTGATAGGACAAGGAGTAATGGATACAAATTGAAAGAGGAAAAGTTTAGGTTAGATACTAGGAAGAAATTTTTTACTGTGAAGGTGGTGAGCCACTGGAACAGGTTGCCCAGGGAAGCTGTGGATGCCCCAACCCTGGCAGTGTTCAAGACCAGGCTGGATAAGCTCTTGAGCAACCTGGTCTAGCGT
The DNA here is from genome assembly GCA_013397175.1 of Platysteira castanea. Lineage (NCBI taxonomy): Eukaryota > Metazoa > Chordata > Aves > Passeriformes > Platysteira > Platysteira castanea. The sequence goes on along the minus strand of VYXC01012087.1, from coordinate 2,160,544 downwards.
GAGGTGTCCCTGCTCGTGGCAGGGGAGTTGGGACTGAATGATCTTCAAGGTCCCTTCCAACCCTTAACATTCTATGATTCTGTGACTGCCCTATTGGTCATACAGTTCATGTATAAATATGTATCAAGGACACATATATTAATTCATGTGTGCACTAAACCCTGTATTTTCCTGATGACAGAAACATCTTTTCATCTTCAGTAGATGCAAGATTGAACCTTATTATCTGTGCATTAAAAGTATAATGTTTTTTGCTGAATATATATCTGAGTAAGAACTTGAGCTTAATGCCATTTGGGTCAAATGAAATAAAATCTTTCACTATCTGGATTGTTCAAGGTTATTATGTCCTACGATGGCAAAGTGCTATTTAAGGAAAATTACTCTTTTTTTTCCCAGTATAAAATAAGCTCATTGATCTCCCTCTCTATATATATAGCCTGAAAATGTGTTTGATTTGAAAATCACTTAACATACAGTTGTGAAATTCCCTGTATTCTCTCCTCTGTGGCACTGCAGGATTTGATCTATATTTAATGTTTAATATTTTTAATTAAGATCTAATTTCACTAGGATAGATCTTAATCCAGAGATGAAATGGAGCACACTGCTGGGAGAAACTCATAAAAACACAGAAATGTGAGTGGTGCTGCCTCATAGCTGGGTGAGTTCCTCTTGCACCTCTCCTCTTGAATTAGTTTTCACAATGAGTACTTTCTGGATGGTGCTGAGATGCCCAGATGGACATGGAAGGGGAACTTATACCTTGTTACAAGCAGCTGATTATCCCAAAGGAACAGCATCTTCCACATATTCAAGTGGAACAGACAACCCAATGTGTTTGACTTCACCCGTGTAAAAAGCTGTGGGGAGATTTCCTATTCTTTTCACATACAAACCTTTGAAATTAATGCTTACCAGGTCTGACCTATGTTCAGTGGCACTACTTGCATTTGGCCATCTGTCTGGACGGTTTTTATTTTTCTTAGTCTTTTTCTAGCAAATAACTTTTGAGCACAGCAGGTACCAAACCTCACTCTCCCTCCCACGAAATAATGTCTTCATATAGGAGGACTTGATGACTTATATCTGGAAGACTTAAGTACTTTGGAAATAAAAGCTGCATTGGCACAGACTGTTCCTGGAAGGCAGGATTTTACAGCCACCTCAGGAACAGAAGGTGAGCTATCAGCTAGTTTCCTTCTATTTTGAAGTGTAAAAGGACTTCTGTTCCCTTTAGGACACAATAAACCACTCTTTACTTTCTGTAATAGACACATTTTCTTATACACAAATATATTCTTGCCAGGACACAAGATTTTACTATTTCACCAATATTGTTCTAATCCTATTGATACAAACTCCTTCATAACATCAGTTTTACACGTTCGAATTAACTGGACAGGGACAGATAAGAGGCTAGGTTTTTTTTCTTTAGCTGCTGATGTGCTGCTGCTATCACTTTTCAGTTTTTGGTGCCACTGTTCAGTTTGGAAAGTCACGACTAAAATGTTTATATACCAAGATATGAAAAAATTCCTGAAAAATACATGGCAAGTAATGAGCAGATTTTACTTCTCTTGCTTGGAGCAGCATTTTGAAAACAAGGTGGGAAAGAGATAAGATGGCAGATGATTACACTGTGCTACTAAGGAGAACGAGCAACAGAGGTGGCTAAATCATCTTTCAGATCTCACTGGAAAGTTTCCTGGAGAACTATATTTCACAAAAAAAACCTACACTAGTAAATAATAGTCCTACACCTTACATGCTGCATCAGGTAGAGTTTTGCACCACATGGTCTAAAGGAGGATTACTTCCAAATAATTCTTTAAGTGACAGTGAAGTAGAATTTGAAAATGCTGCTTTTAGCTGAATTTACACACTTAGAACTCTAAGTGTGTAAATTTTCAGCTAATTTTTGGGCACGAGATGAAACCTCCAATTCCTTAAAAAATATTTTAAAAATCATCAAGAAATCTGCCATCAGATATACACTTCCTTGTATTTTGGTTTTTGCTTGTCTATACAGACCGGGCATTGGTTCAAGTTGTTGTCTCATACCTGGAGGACAGCATTTTCTGCAGTCTCTTTGTCCCTACATTTTGATTAGCCAATATTTTCTGAACTCAGATGACCTTTTCTATTTGTATTGAGGCATATAAAGTGGATAATTGTAGCAGAGGGAGAGAGAAAATAGTCTTTTTGGTGAGCAAGTCCATTCTCCTTTAAGGACCAACTGCAGCCTCAGTGAGGGATGTATCAGATTAAACTATCATGACAATTTTATTTTTCCAGGCATCTGCATTTATTTATTTATTTAAGGGAGAGGTTCAATTGTAGAAAGGGAGTAACAGATTTCTCAAAAAAAACCAGCTCCCTGAAACTGTTCTTTCTTGTGGATGTTTTCATTCTTCCCTGAAACAGTTAAAATATTTTAATTATTATTTGAACTACGAAGGTTCAGTGTCTCTGTATAGCCACAATAATAAGTATCAAGAGCAGGAAATCAAAACAAGAGGTAGGAATGACAGTTAATCAAGGCAGAGACAAAAATCCAGTACCGCCAGTTAATTTTTTATGCCGATTGATCACTTTTCGCTATGACGGAAGAGAAAAATTCCCACCTTTTAATTTGAATGAGGTTTCTAGGAAAAGGAAAAGCAAGAACTCACTAAATCTATGAATTAATTACCAGAGGCATAAAGGTTGATCAAAGCACAGAAAAGGAAGACATTTGAAACCCAGTGGAAGAGCATACCAATCTCTCCTTGGCATGTTACCATGGATCAAATGGGACCAAACTGGTTAAAAAGTAGGAGTATACAGCCAAAAGCTTGCCCAAGAAATCATATGAGCGATGATGTTAACTGACAGGAAATAAGGGATTTGCAGTGTGTGGTGGCTGCATCAGTTGGGGAGCTACCTGCTATTACCTAATGGAAGAAAAATATTTACTGAATTTTCCCTCTGTGATTTCAAAGATCATGCATGAAAAAAATCTGTATGTTTTGCATGTAGGAGCTCTTGTGATGAAGTAACCTATCTACTGCGCTGGAAGAACTGGTATTTTGTCAGTGTCCAAATAAGAGGTCTTACTGGTTGCAGATTTGTCTCAAACAATTTTTCACTGCTGCTCCTTTGAGACCACTGCTTTTAGTTGCATAGAGTCATCACCTGAACACAGAGCTGAGAATCATTCTTCATCTTCAGTTTCACAATTCTGTAAATTTTGGCACTTTGTTTTTAGTTAAGTCCTGAAGAACTCACTGAAGAAAACAAGTATTCCATGAAGCTGTATGACTTTTGAACTGCTGAAATAGGGTTAGAAGGAATGTTAGTGGGTTTTTCAGAAAAATACTAGGATCAAAGACCAATTTAAAAAAAAACATTGAGTCAGTAAGGGATTCTGAAATACAATCTGGAAGTACTTCCATAGTCAAGAGATTGCATAAATTCTTCTCTTCATTAGGTGCTTGTCAAAATTGCAGTAGGTATGAAAAGTACTGTGCTCTGATCCCCACAGACTACAGCATCCTTTTTAAAATCCGATTTTATGGAAAATGTCAGGAAGACAGGTGGGTAACCTACTTCTTGCTTCTTTGTGTGCTTAGGCATGGTGCCTCCCTACATTCTCTTTGCAATTTCAATATCAAAATGTAAAGTTCATATGTAAAATTGCTTTACTGAATACTTTTATCCAAATATATTTATCCAAAATATAAATACTACATACTTAGAAATTTCATTTAATACATCAAGTTTATACAAACAATTACCACTCCAGAACCATAGGAAAAGGGTCAGGAAAAATGTCAGAGGTCAAGCCTTACACATATTGCCCAAAGGAGTGGAGAAGGAGGGAGGGAACTACCTGCTTGAGTTCCCAGGAGGTCCCTGTTCATTGCTGTGGAGGTCAGGCAGGTGACAGCCATCTGACTGCCACCTCCAGCCTTCCTCTAAGGACTAAGTTGATTTGCACCCAAAGGTTTGATTTTCATGGCAGAAGTACAATGAGTACTGGTCTTAAAAGTAATCTAGGGGCTTCAATTAGTTTGTGACCATAATAGCTGGAAAAGACTATTGTAACATGATAGATTTCAGGTGAGAAGAGCATCTAAGGGCTTTTGGGTGCCCTCTGAACTAAAGATGACTAGACTGAGGCTTGGAAACAGTAGAAGACTTGGAAGATACAAATACCTAAGTGGCAATTGAAGGTAGGAGTGTTTAGGCAGCAGGAAGGAGGTCTCTGGATTTTAATGGGAAATTCAATATGTGCAAGATTGACTGTCACTGTACAAGACATAGAGAGGTTAGAAAAGTGCAACTAGAATGATTAATTGAGTTAGAGAGCATTATTCTGTTACCTGTGTGTTGAGAAGGTGAATTATATTATGTCTGAAGAAGGCACGTGCACCTTGAAGAAGAACCTCACTCTAGTAACATGCTTTGGTTTGATGTGATCCCCTCTGCCTTTTTAAAATACCTCTGTTATGCAGAGTAGTATCCATCCCCTGGGTTACTTTCTGTTTGCCTTCCCAAATGGAGCCAGTGCTGGTCAGGAACAAAAGAATTGCTTTGAAACATGACCTAGAACCCAGAGTTCTCTTAAAAAAAAATTCTGGGACATCCAACCCCAAAAAATTGTATTCCAAAACCAAAATGCAGACAAATGGCCAGAGACAGGTTTTAAATAGCCTAGGCCCAAATTACAGTAATACTGATTAAAATAAATACATGCCTTAGAATCATAGAATTGTTAAGAGTGGAAAATACCTTTAAGATCATGGAGTCCAACCATTAACTATGATTTTGGAAAATGAAGTGATTTCCATTTTCTCTTCTTTCCCTCACTCTCTCCAGCACTTGAGTCATAATAATGATGACTGGAACAAAAAGGGAAGTATTTTTCATTTTTAAATTTTATGACAGTCACTTAAGTTGCCATAATGACGCTGCAGAGAGATTGCCTGGTTGATTCTTAGATTTGTGGCATATGAGAACTATGTTGGGGCACTTCTTTCAGTAAAAGCCATAAACAGACTTAGAACATATACCACAAAGAAAAACTGGGGACATAATTTTCAGAGTTGGTAATTAATTAGAAGTTACTACCTCATTCTCATCTCCTATTTAAGTAACTTATCAATTTAAGTGTTACATGGTCCACAATTTCTGCTTTCTGATGGAAGATTTTATTAAATCAATAATGAAATAGATACAAATTTCAGCTCCATAATCCCAATTTTATTTAGTACAATCAGAGAAAAACACATCCCTGCTCTGTTCAACAGTGCCAGGTTGGAAGCCCTCGCAGTTCTCAGCAGTGCCTGGTGCAGTGCTGATGCCCCTGTCTTAAGGAGACTGAGTGAGCTCCTCCAGGCAAGGGCATTCAGTGGGAGCAAACTGCAGCTGCCCTGTTCCCCAAGCAGCAACTCCCACAAACATTGGCATATCTCAGCAAGTATACTGTAGGGTGGTGGTAATGGAAGGGCATTGTTTCTTGTTTTATATTTGAATCTGTTTTATATTTGTCTCACTTGCCTGTGCCTAAGCTTGCCCCTTCCCCACAGAGGAAGGAGGGCTGGGCTCTTCTGGGAGAACCCGGTGTCTGTGTTCTCTATCTCTCTGGGCTCTGGGGAGTGTTTGAAGTCCAAGGGTAACCTCTAGACAGGGGTGTCTTTTGAAGGAAAAATCAAAGCATTAGAAGTAGTTTGAACAAATAATTTAATACCAAATACTGTGTTTGAAGTAAGGTAAACTGTGTAAGAATATATCTTTTTGGTATGCTGGCATGAGAAGGGTGGATTTTTACACACTTCCAAAGAGATTTGCAAAACAATTATTTAACCCTCCAAAAAGAATGTTTGGAACAGAAGGTGATAGAGTAATTCCAGTAGCTTGCAACTTCTCTGAGTACCTTCACATTAGCAATCCATCTGGTTTTGTAGTTCTCTTACAAAGAGCTTTGTTAACTGCACTGGATACCAACTAAATCATGTTGCATGTTCATTATGCATGCACATATTCACCAGGGAAAAAAGCTGCTGCAAACATACAGTTATCTCAATAAGAGATAACTGTTATCTCAATACAGACTTTTATAAGACTTGTTTCAGGCATGTCAAATGTAGATATCCTTTCTGATCAAAGGAAAATATTTTAGATGGCAGTTCTCAGCATTCAGATTCTGCTGTTAACCTATAACTTAATTTTTTTCTAAAGACAAGGAAAAGACAAGGAAGGGACAAGGAAAGATGGCTTAAAAATCAGATAACATGCTGAGAACAGGATAAAGAGTATTATTAAATAAATAAAACAGCAGTGGGCTGACTACGCATTGGGAGAAACATTATATTGACTCACATTTTCTGACCAACGTTAGGAAGTGCTAGGAAGAGCCAGGCACAGCTTGGAACTTTCTGTATCCCCATGCATGAATGGAAATCTAAAAAATTTAACTGTAGTTACACAAATGGCCACTGAATTTGTTGGTTTGATTATCAAAAATTAAGCACAACAACATAACTAGTGCAAAGTGTTAACCTGCATCATCTTCTCTTCAACATTACCGCACTTATGAGGTCCTAAACTGTAGAGCTCTGTTACATATGATGGACCCTAGTCAAGGAGCACTGCTTCATCTTTGACTACAGATCCCACCAACAGCCCCTATCCTTTGCAAATCTGAATTCTAAGTGGACAAAACTGAGTTAAAACAAAGCCATGACTGTCAAGGCCTTGAGTGCATCACCAGGCAATGTTGCCTTTCAGGGATTGCACTGCTTGTGCTCAAGGCCCGCTCTGACACACCACGGCTTGGTGACCCGAACCAGCCTACTGTGAAAAGCTGTGAGACCTGCCCTCCTCCCCTGGCTGGGGTCTTGCCAGGCAGCCCCCTGCCACCGGCTCTGCTGCCTCACCAGCACCCATAGCTCCCAGATCACCCTGTCCTTGCTGCTCCCTGATTGACACAGATGTACACAGTCACCTTCCAGAAAGCTTCAAGTCTGGGAACACAGCCAATGCTAAAGCCAAACAGAAAATGTATTCTCCCTTGTATGCACCTAAATGCACGTGTGCTCGTTCCCGTATCCCTGGTCTGTGATAAGTCCCAGGAATAAGCCCGTGGGTAAAAGTAACCAAAGTTTATGGAAGAGTAAGGAAAGCTATGTAAGGAGTAAGGAAAGCTATTGTAAAGCTATGGTGGGACAAATATGAGGGATTACATCTTTTATAGAGCATTGATCAACCTACAAACCTACAAAGTGACAGTCTACAAGTGAAATAGGTCTATTTGCTTCTGATTACAGAGTGTCCCTGGCCCTGTAACCTGGGTGAGAAACATCAGTTCATTCTCTCCTTGCAATTTGGGGGTACTGCTAAATGATGCTCTGTGGCAGTCTCTGCAGAGACCTTGAAGATTGATAGGGTGGTGGAGCTTGGGACTGTGTTGATTCTGCAGCTGGAGGAAGCCTGTCTGCCTGCCTTGCAGTATTACTCTTCCTCCATTAAGTAAGTGGTTCAAGCATCCAGGCTAGCCAGATTGGCAACTTTCAGGGGCACAAGGTTAAAATGTTTCAAAACCTGAGAAAACATTAGCTCTTTCTGTTCTAAACCTCTCATTTGAAAGTAATAGTTTTTGTGTTTGTCTGACTTGTCTCTACAAGCAATATGAACATATAACTCATCAGGAGAGAGGAAATGTCACCTGAAACTTGCTGAGGAATACAAGATCAGCACTAATACAAATCAATACAGGTTACTTTCCTGATTCATAGTGTACGTCAGGTTGCGATTCCCATGGCTCAAGGCAGCCTGCCCAATATATTTATCTAGTGCTTGAATCAGTGCCCAGCTCTGCAGAACATAAGATTTTCATTTAAAAGTAATAGTGGGTTTTGAGGCTTGTTGAGAGATATCACACTGTCATTGGAGTACACAGGTTTTTAAGTGTATTTGGATGTGTGCCCTGAGAAGACAGTCCTACTGGTGATGGTGAATGAGCAGCACTATTTCCAGCTCGAGGTCATCACGGTCAGCAGGGACAGTTTCCTGAAGGGCGTCATCATTCATATGCTGGTGCATCACTTGTACTGTATCCAGTGTGCCTTAGACAGTAGGACTGAGTCCTGCACCTCTCACGAGTCACCTTTACATTCCCTGCAAATATACCTGGCAAATGTTTTCTTTCCCTTTCTTTTTTTATTTTTTTTTCCTAATCTGAAATATTGGTAGGTTTGGGACAAAAAATACTTAAACTGATTTAAGACTGTCCTCCTGATTTCTGACTAGTTCCTATATCAAGGCTTCACTCAAGTTACATAGCTGGATAAATATTTTACCAGAATCTCTAGGCAGATTTGGAGAGGACTAGTACTGTCTGCAGTGCAAATGTTAATTCAAGCAAATATAACCAAAACTATTTTATTTGTATTGCGGGAAAATCTTGTGCAAGCCTAAAGCAGTTAATTTTTTTTACTTTGGAGCCCAGAATCTAAAGCACTAATTAAAAGTGTAAGTCTTTATTATTTGATTTAAGACATTTGGAGGACAAGATCTGAATCCAAAAAGTAAACATATTTTCTCGATATACTCTTGTTCTAACTGTTCAATACAGCATTCATACTGCAGAATTTCTCAGAGAATATCAATAAATATGTACCAAATTTGTCTGAAAATAAAGCTTTTATGTTATTTATTTCATTAAAAATAGTAGCATTTTACTGCAGCAGAATAGATAATTCTTGCAAATGTTATAACTCCTGCATGTTTTGACTTTACATATTGCACTGTTTCAAGCAGCGAAATATATTTGTACATAACTTCAGAAGTACATCAAAGAGACAACATAAACTTGTCCCTTTAAGTGGGAGACAACAAAAAGGCCTTTACATATCTTCACTTGCTGGGAGACTTGGAAGCATTAAGAAAACCAAACTTATATTTTATTCTTTGTTTGACAAGGCAGCAAAGGAAATATTAATTTCTTTTGCCATTACTAAAGGCTACCATGTTTCTGCCTATTAGAGAAAAACTATCAGATTTAAAAGCGGACACAAACCCCACTGAGTCTTCCTTAACCATGGTATTTATACATTCTTGGAATACGTTCAGACATCTGCTGGCTAAAAAGCTAGTGGCAGAGAAGGGAGTTTCTAGCCCTCAGTTGGGGTGGTGTATACGACCATAGCAAAGTCCTCAGCTGTTTTTAATGCTTAAAATTTCTTTCTGGGCAGATTTTAAAATATATTAATATTTTTAAAATTTCATATGATAAATGGAGTCTGCTTAGATGGCTAACAACTTTAAAATGACAGTGATTCTGAGCTGAAATACCACTGCCACTATTGATACAGAAAATTCATTTGTTCTGCTTGTTTTATATCAGGAGATTTAGTGGTCTTCCCTCAGTTCTGCAGCAAGCCATTATTCTTACATCTCATTTTGTATGTGTTTGGTCTCACACCTTTCTGGGAGCTGGGTAAGGCTGCTTTTTCCTCTGACTGTCTCTGGTTGGAGATGACCTAACCTGTCCTCTCTGATACCTGTTCCCATCTCTTCTTCTGCCCCCAGCTTTTTCCATTGTAAGTATTCTAGTTGTGAGTTTTCTATCAAAAACGTCCGCAGGTTACTGCCAATGATTCATTGATAGAACTGTCAAATTATACCTTGTGCTATTAAATAACAGGATATGGCATCAATGTAACTGAATCTGACACTGTTTCCCTGCAATCCTTTTCAATAGGGACGGTATTACTTTCAGGGGACTTTCAGGATTCTAATAAATTAAGGGATAAAGATGACCAATTTTACTGTGATCTGCCCAAACTTGTGCCACACAGACTGCAACTTAGAGTATTTATGTAGCTAAAAAAGGCTGACTTTGTCAATCAGCTACTTAGGTGAGATACTCCTTTAGCATATTTTTTCCAGCAAATTGAGAATGTTGAATTGTGTATTTTTGCCATCAACATAGACAGGTCTATGAAAGATTTTACCCGTGCCCCCCCCCCCCCCCCCTTTTTTTTTTCTTCAAGAAATACTCTTTTGTCTCCACTGAACTTGTGGTGTGGCATATCTTGTTTGTTTTTTAAATCCACATATAGCCTATAATTTTTAATACATTTTTATCTTAAAGATCAGCACTCCCTTATCTTAAAAAAAAAAAAAATAAAAAATTAACATATGAGTAAGGTCTTGCACCAGAATAATTAAGTGGAGCTGGGCACCTCCTGTCCCAACTTGTGCTAATGGCTTTAGTTTTGTAAGGTGTGCGCATAAGATGTATTTTTGGCAATCACAGCCCACGTTTTGTTCAAGTCAGTTTTCTGGGGGTTTTTTGTTTTGTTTTGTTTTGTTTTGTTTTTATCTAACTATTATTTACCTGCCTGCCTTTTACTTCACTCATGGAAGCAAAAGCTTTCAGGGCTTTCATGACTTTTAGTGCTACTGTTACAACTATCTGCCAGTCTTCATAGATTTAGAGGTCTGCCACCTGGATTTATAGCTCTGCCACCTTTTCTCCCTCAAAACTGTGCTGTTTCTCAGTGCCATGTTTTCCAGCCTCTGCAGACTTCTTCCTAGAGCAGATAACTTCAGTTGTCTCAGCATGTCAGCAGGCTAGCCAAATTCCGGACTATTGAAGGACTGGGAATGATGTTTCTGTTCACATTTCCAGCCACAACCCGGTCAATTATAGGAAACTAAGATAAGGCCATAAAGGCACACAGCTTAGACAGGCTGCATATGTCCTTAGAGTTTCACTTTCCTTTGGTTAAAAGATATGGATGCATACACTTCAAATATATATGTAGCACATTGCTCAAGACTTTGTAATAAAGATTTGTAGTAAACTTATTTTAATTAAAGTGTCTCAGGTTAAAGACGTTAAAGAACTTTTAGCTACTGTAGGAAATGAGCTGATATCCCAAGAGTTTTTTGGTTTGTTATGGGGTTTTTTTCTCACTGACAGTACAGATTCAGATGAAAGCTCTATTTAAGTATCTTCCTGTTACCTTTTGTACTGTTGGATCACAGAATCAGAGAATCACAGAATTGTTAGGGTTAGAAGGGACCTCTGAAGATCGTTACCTAGATATTCAATTGTACCAGAGCTTCCAGGTACCCCATTCTTTCCACCAAATACCATTCTTGCTTTTTGGTTGTTACCCTGCAATATTCTCCCTGGATCTTACACATCCCAGAGCGAGCCGTGACTGCTGCCCCGGCTTGTAGCATCCTCTTCCCATACAGCTCTCTCTGGTGCCACTCAAAGATCACATCCCAGAACTACACCACTCCAGCTGATGCTCTGGCTAAGTGGCATGACCTATATCAGTGAGTACTTTCATATCAGCACTATGCCATGTGTTGGTGGTGTAATCACTGGTAAAACAAAGCTGTGCCTATGCTAGGACTTCTTTACCAACAGAGATAATTTGCATTTTAATGGCACCATTTCCTAGTATGTTTTTCAGTATATTGGCAAAATTATGCTTTTATATCAGTACAATAAGCACCCCTACATAAGCATAAAAACCAGAACTAAACAAAGTGTGGTTTCTGCAGCTATAACTAGTTTTGTAGGTGCAATTGTACTGGCCAGAGTGTCGGGTCAGAGCATGGACTTTGATTGCTGTATTTGCAGAAATCAAATGCATTATAGGCTGTAACAGCAAAGCCTGCTTAAGCTAGAGTAGGTGATGTTTGTGCACTGTTGATTCTACTACTGGCAAAGCTGGAAACAAAATTAGGAGTTCTGTCTTGGCATATTATACGTGGTGGTATATACTAAATGTGGGGCTTTAATGGGTACATCATCCATGAATAATGATGTCTACCAATTGTGTTTTGTATATTTTAACGATATGCCAGTAAAACTTAAAAAAGGTTGTGCCTAAACTGCCTAATTTCTGTTTCTTGTCTATTAAAAACACAATGTTGATTAGTTTAGGTTCCTGTTATTCTTGCATAAATTAGATTTTGAAAGAAAGCATAAAAACAATAAGGGATGCATTAGAAAATAATGTAATTTATAATACTACATTTAAAGCCTCTTTTTCTGAATTATACAAATGATGCAAGATCCAAAGCAATTGTTAAAGGTCTTTAAAAGAAGACTAACATCTAAATTTTTGAGTCAATAAATGATTTTTTTTTAATACTGTGAACATTCTAGGAGATACAGAGAGGAGAGAAAGGAAGTGTTTAGGAATTTTAAAGTACCTCCCTATTCCAAGGAAAAGAGACTTTTCTTTAGTTTGAGCTCTATTTTTAATGCCTTACTTGGTATTTTAATCTTCCTAGAGTGGAGGCTACTCATTTGCTGAGTTTAATCCATGTTGCTGGGTTTTTGTTTCGGACATTATTCCACAGCTTGTCTTATGTAGTTTCGTGCAGTGTTTCAGCACTTTATTAGAGTAGAGGGAATTAGACCAATAGGTAATTTTGTGAATTAAAATCTGAAGCTACACTGACAGTACTTTTGATCTGTCATATGACTCTGGGAATTAATAGTGGGTATGGCAGACACTCCTAACAAGAGAAACACTCAAGACTTCTTGATGCTAAGCCCATGTTGCCAGGGCTCTGAGCACACCATGTGGATTTGCAACCTCTTTCCCTACACCTAGAGTTTTACTGTCTGTACTCAAGCCAGCTCAGACATGGTGCTGCTCTGTAACCTAGGATCAAGGTGCTGTGAAAACAGCCAAGTTGCAAGACAGAGCTATGAGAAGCCTTGCCTATGTCCTCTGCTGTGTTCAAGCTCAGGCCTTTGCCTGTGGTTCTTGCCTGAGCAATGCTGTGGCTATGCTTGGTCCTTGTCCAAGCCTACTACACTGTAGTAGTGCCCAGCTTTGCACCCTGATGGTCCCGACCTTGCCTTGCTGACTGAGCTCTCTAGCTGCAGCTTGGACCTGCCCAGTCCCTAGACTCCCCTGGCAGTCACTGGACTGTTAGCTGACTCTGGCTGCCATCCCTGGGCCTGACCAGGCTCCTGACAGGATGTCTCCTGCTTGGTGTGGCCACCGGCCCTGCTGCCTCACTGGTACTTGCAGCTCCTGGCTTACCTGCCCTCCAGGGCAGCCCAGCCCCTGCTGCTCTCTGACATGACTTGCTCAAGCAGAAGCTCTTCATTAAACAACTTTCCTCCTCAAGGATGACCTAGACTGAGGAGTCTGCTAGGCCTGTAAAAGCCGAGCAAGCTGCCCTGAGAGACAGGAGCCTGAGCTTTTTACTATACTCGAGTTGGACTGGGAATCGTGTTGACTTACTTGAGGGGAAATTTAGCCAGCAGCACTGGAAAATTCAATTTCTCATTTGTAAATCATAATGTTAGAGAGCAATTATAAAATATGAACAAGGTTTATTTTGGTTTTAAGTGCCATTTTGATTTCCCAGGAAGCACTGCTCATCAGACCCCAAATTTTGTCAGTGGGAAAAAAAACAACAACAAAAAAATATTGGAAAATCTAAATGTAATCATGATTTTTTGTTCAGTGGTTGAGTTTCATACATAGGCACACTTATGGCACTTAGATTACAAAATTATTTCAACTTACATCCCCAAAACTAAAAGGAAAACCTTTAGATATGTTTAAATCCCAAGAACTCAAGCACTTCATAAAAATTGCTGGATTGAAGCTTGTAGCTTTCCAGTAAAATACAAACTGTTTCTTCCCTGATCCTAGAAAAAAAAAAATGAGCAAAGGCTAGGGTAATTTACTCAACTAATGAATAGCTTTTTATAATTAATGTATTATTTTGGTCATTCCATGACCATCTAAGAAAGCTAAAACTGTGCTTCTGCTTAAATGGTGGCATATCCTATTCCCCGCTACTGGCCACATTTTTCTCCCTTGTTTATCCTGTCTATCACTTGTTTGGCTGCCCGGTGACTAGCCAGTGCTTTCAGATGAACCAAACCAGGAACCAGCTGTCAACCAGATTAGATCTCTGATCTTGTGAGGCTGTGTGAAATCTCATCCTTAGAAAATACGTATCACACTCCCAGTTTTGCTACAGAGTTCTTTTATGACCTTTAGCAAATCCCTTAAGCTTTTTCTGTTTCCACTTGTGAAATCGAGGTAATTATATTCCCCAGTCTTTTTGTATGTGAAGATTAATTTATTAGAATGCATGAGATGTTAATATCCTACCATGATGAAAGCCATAGAAGTTCCAAGATCAAGTCTTTCATATATTTGAGTTTTATTCATTCACAGCCATGGAGAGTTTATTCCTGCTAAAAGCTTCAGTAAGCCAGACACCTCCACATCAACTTAATTATATTAAACTGTAGTGCAAAAGCAACAATAATATTTAGTTCACTGTCGTTTTCATGGTGACTGTATCCTAAATTCATTTGAGTAATCATAGTGAAAATTATGATTCCTGAATGTTCCAAAAGGCATTTGTTGCAAAAAGGCTATTGTTGCCAATACACAAATCACCAGCATGTAAATATTCTAAATGGATGCAAAATTCTGAATTTTGAATGTTTGAAATGTATAGTGATTGGTGTGCCATCATGATTTAGGTAATCAGCCACTGGGGCTCATGGTGCTGGAATGAGCTAGTAATATTTAGCTGGTGATTTTAAAGTTTTGGTTAGTTTGGTAGCAACAGCAAGTTAATGGCATCATGTTCCCATGGCCTTGTTTGAAAAACTGGATGGGTGGATCTGAAGGCTTAGCTGCAGTAACAGGAGTTCCTACCATGCAAAGCCAGCTGTGACACTGAGGAAAAGCTCTGTTGAAGCTGAGGCTGCATCTGCTCTCCAGCTTTGCAGAGAAACTCACCCAGGCTCCGTTATTCTTAAGTTATGTCTTCAATATGCCTGTCGAGGCTCCTCACTTTCAAAGGCGTTGAGAAAGATGTGAGCATTTCCTCTATCTGTGGCCTGAAAACCAGGTTAAAAAAAATACGTTAAAAAAGCTTTAATAATAGGCACGTTACCTATTTAACTGTGCATTCATTAGAGGAGAAAGGGAGGCTGAAAGCATTTAGTCTTCTCCCATCAGCACCAGCTGCTGTTGTGTGTCATATCTCATGACACTGTTTAAAGCACAGCTGTCCCTCACTGCTACCAAATCAGAGGCTTTCAAACCTTACCTACATAACTGCAGAGAGTTGTGCTGCTGTATGTGATACTCATACTGCATTTTTAGGTCATGTTTGGAAGAGAGGATGATTTTACTTCACTCATTTCTCTGAGGTAGACTAAGTGACAGTAGAGAGAAGAGTTCCTTCTCATTCTGGGTTAGTCTGTGGTAGGTTATATTGCTGTTTTGGTTGTATCTGCTGCCTTTCTATTCAGAAATAAAGAAGTTTGGGTGGATGCTGTCCCTTGCCTACACTACTAGCATACATACCATTACTTATAAACCTCCTGCTTGTATTTGATTTTATCTGTATCTTATGCTTATCTTGTCTTTATCTTAAGGTATGCTTACATTCAAAGTTAATTAGTTGGTCAACTATGATAACAACAATGTTGTTGTTATCATCAGTGTTATCTTGCCTAAATTCTGCAAACCTACAAATGGAGTCTGATTTTGCTCTAAACACTTTTTTGTCCCATCTGCAGAGGGTACTGTGTGGAATTTTCAAAAAGTGTGAGTGTGGCTTAACTCTTCTGCCATGGTGGCCTACGTGGTTTTAAATATTGCCGGTTTTGATTGTAACCTGACTGTGTAAAGCCTTTATTCACCTTGGAATCAATCATTTGGGCGGGACTGGACTCAGTGACCCAGACAATCTCATGGAATCCTATGTCTTCAGGCACTCAGAAAGACCAAATCACATTCAGACGGGACCATTCTGAACTGTCGCCAATACGGAGAACAGTGATCTTTACATGAGTCCCACCTATTTCTCTGGAACCTCCAAAGCCGGCAGGTTGCCGCTCTTCCCAGTGTCCGGAAAGCCTTGCGGAGAAGGGCGCTGCCTTCTGCCGGGGCTGCAGGGCCCTTTCCCGCCGCCTGCAGCAGGGGGCGAGCGGCCCCGCGCTGCCCTCGCAGCCGGCGCTGCGGCGAGACCTTGTCCCGAGCTGTGCCCTGAACGCTTCCCACGGCTCTGACTGCTTATAAAATTGCTCTCCGGGAAGGGTCCTCCTGTGAAAGCTGCTCATTTCAACAAATTGCAGAGTGCAGGTGCACTCTAGGAATTCCCCAAATTGTAGGGATTGGTTGGGCAAACCGGGACAATAATCAGGACAAAAATAATTATGATGGTATCAGATGTTAACCAGCAGTCTAAACAGCGATACGGCAGTAGCATCACAGAAATCCATGGCTCAGAAACGAACCACCTCCAACCTCCTCCCCCCCAACAACAACTGAGTACAGATGGAGAAACTGGCTGTTTTCCATCAATAGTGAGTAACCCATTTTCTCTGCTGATTGATTTGGCCTGTGCTGTTGCCCTTTTACTATTTTTTTTTAATGCTATTCCTGGCAGAAAGGTCTTGGCATTAAACTTAATGCTGAATGACAATTTAATACTTCCTCTCCCAAGTCTCGCTGACCTTTAGTTTTGTGGCAAATAATTTCTAATTTGTATATAGGAAAATACTTCAATCACCTAGCTTTTAAAATGAGATTGAGAGGAATCATTAGTTTAGCACAAAAATGTGTAATAATTTTATTCCACTGCTAGAAGTCTCTATACTAAGCTAAACTGTTGCTTGTGAGAAAATGGAAGTGCAGTGCACAAATATTTGCAAGTTGCTGATACACCTTCTGATGAATCATTAAGCAGTGGCTAGGACTTGTTTCAGCTTTCTCAGCAACACAACAAAATAGAAGTAACTTGCTTTCCTTTTTGGAATAACCTTCAATTAACTGAGTCCTCACTGAATTAACAACACAAAAAAATTTAGTTAGTAAAATGAGATTATCCGAAACTGAACTAGAGCTGAGTGAAGTAGCTAACCGGTGTTAGTTGTTACATGTATCTTTTATTGACTTTAAATCACACTGCATCATACTTCCTAACAATTTGTGAGGTTCAGTTCCTTTAGACAGTGCTATAGCTTTCCTGCTTGCATACTATGTTAGTTCTAATTACCTTAAATTCATTCTGTAGCAGGAAGTAAGATTTTGAACTATATGGAAATCTTGTGTTAGCACTCTTCTTCTCAGAACTCCACAAATCCTAAAATGCAAAGCATTCGAAGTAGAAGTGAGACTGTAGACTACACAAATAACTATTTTCTAAGTTACTTCAAAGTAAGTAAAATCCTTATGATAGCATTGAACACTTGACACTACTTAGAGAAAAATCCATACTATTAAGAGCAGTTTCTTTTTAACCCCAGGTTGTTTTTTTTAAAACTGTATAATGAGAAGTACTAGAGAAGTTTAATTATGATTCTTATTTGTTTAAATCACTTGGTTCTGGTTAGCCAAGGGGAGCATTTTCAACTCCCCTCAGTTGTTCTCCGTGGCATGAGCTGAGGCAGTGTCTGCACTGAGGTGACATGGTGCAGCTGTCCTACTCATCCTGGAGAGGGCCACTCGTCACATGGTGATTTAACCACTTAGCAGGACTGCAGCACGACCACCGATGAAAGCAAATGCTTTTTTCACGTCCTCAAATTCGAATACAAGTCATCTTGCAGCAGTAGGGCTCTCAGCAGTGACACTTGTGAGCTGTGCTCCAGAGCAGCCTGTGTGCTTATGCTATCGGCCTAACAGGTGCTTTAGCAGCCGCCACGCGACGTGGCTTCCCTCCAGTCCTCCCCAGTCCCGCGCTCGGCCCCGGCGGGGTCCGGCAGTCCGCGGACAGGGCCGTGGCCTGCACACGCTCAGCCCGCCGCCCCGTGCAGGACCTCGCAGCGCTTCCAGACGCACAGAGCATCCCAGCGAGCAGCGGGATGAGCGGGGAAGGACGATGGGCAGCGCTGCCGCCAGCAGGCAGGAAGGTAGGTAGGTAGGTTACGAGGCGCTGGGGAAGGCGGCGACCACGGGGGTGCACGGGGCCGCTCCCGCGGGGCGCCTCCACCAGAGCGCCCGCGCTGCTCCCTCGGGCGGGGGCGCGTCAGGGGGCACCGCCTCGCTCTGCCGGCGCCGTGCCGACACCGCCCGGGCCGGGCCCAGGCACCGCGCTCGGGCTCCGTCTCTCCGCAGCGGCGCGAGGCGAGCGGTCGGGGCCGGCGGCGACGCCCGCCTCTGCCTCCTCCCCCTCGGTGCCCTGCCTCCTCCCTCCGCCGGGCGGGCGGGCGGCCGCCTGCGCGGGCAGGGCGGGCGGGAGGCAGAGCGCGGCTGAAAGGTGTTGCTGGAGGGGAAGTTTGCAGAAGGTCGCCGGGTGCCTGGGCGCTCCGGCAGCATCATGGCGGAGCAGGGCGAGTCGCCGGTCCACGTCCAGCAGCCCCAGCCGGCGCCCGCGCCCGCCGCCCCGGCTGCCGGCTGGCCCATCTGCAGGGACGCCTACGAGCTGCAGGAGGTGATCGGTCAGTGAGCGGGGGCGCGGCGGGGCGGAGGCGGGGAAGGAAGGCAGGGATGCCGCGGCCGGCTCCGGGCCTACCGGCGCTCGCTCTCCCGCAGGCAGAGCTCGCTCACTGCGGCGGACGCGCCCGGCACTGCAGCGGCGGCTGCTGCTGCGAACTTTATCCGCCCGGCAGCGGGCAGCCCCGGGGGGCGGCGGCTCCTTCTAGAACCCGCCGCGCCCCGCCCGGTGCGGCTCGGTGGAGGTGCCGCTGCCCTGCATCGTCACTCGAGCCTTGCCCTGCTGGTTTGCACTGGGACCCCGGCAACTCCGCAGATGCGCTCTGTGTGCTTTGTGTGTGTCCATGGATGCGCACATGTGCGTGCATCCGCTTAGATTACTCTGCATTTTTTCCGGTGCTTTCATGGGGGAGATAAATCTCACCCGTAGATCTGCTGCTCATGTGACGACTCTCTCTTAATCAGTATATTTACGCATATATACATATATATATTTAAACTATTTCCTCTTCTCATTCACTATTTTATCTTGCTCGCATCTCCTTGTGCCCCTCCGCCCCATGGCCGTCGGTGGCACGTAAGGCCAGCGGGAGATTACAGCTTCGTTTTCACCCCAGCCAACCTGCTTTTGACCCGGTTTGCCATGTGAAGTTTAACCCGTCTGCTGGCCCCCTCACATGTCCCTATAGGAAGGGTTTCTTGGTCGTGTGCTTCAGCACTTTGTTCACATGTCCAGCTAATGCAGATCAGATGTGTTCAGTCTCCATTCCCTTTATTTGGATTAGGTTATTCTGAATTTTACATTGTGAAATGCTAACTGTTGTTGAAAATATGTGCGATGGAAAGTTTTTCATCTCTTGGCCTAGATGCTGCTTGTTGCTAATGATCTACTTTGGGAAAACTTGCTTTTATTTGTATGGAACGTTTTAAACTTGTAGCAAATACTGCAGATGGCAAAGACCAGCTCTAAGACTGATTGCTGTTTCTTACAAATGAGGCCACTTAAGTGAGAAAAGTCCAGGTTACTTGCCTGCTGATGCTGTTGATTATCTTCAGTATTATACCAATTCCTACTTGTTGTCAGGCTGACCAGAGCTGCATGTTACCGATCTGGAAGTTGTGTATACTCAGCTTTGTGATTAAGCTTTTTATTTTCCACAGGCAGAAACAAAAGAGTTGAGAAAAGTACCTTTTCCTTAAAATGGGATGGCTTTTTGTTGACCCAGGTAGTACCTTTGTGTTTCTGTTTGTACTTCCTAGGCTGTGAATAGGGACTAAGGAGGGGTGAGGGTTCAGGTGTTCAGGTCCCTGGAGGTGGCTGACTTGGATGAGTATTGAGCAGGTGTTGCCCGTGGAGGCCCCCCAAAAGTATGAGTTCACTGGACAGAGGACTTTGTCTTCCTCAGTCTGGGGAATGGATCAAACTTAGCCAAGTGGAAGTGATTCTACTAGCATAAAGGTGTATCTTTGCTGAGGAGTAGATCCCTCTTCTAAGGTGAAAAAGGCCTCAAAGGTGTTGGATTAATCCTTGTCTAGGGTGTAATATGAGTCATATGAGTTACTTAACTAATAGTTGTTTTCTCCTACAGTACCTGTAGAATGCCTGTGTGAGAATTTCCTTTACAAACTCCTTTCTACTTTATTCTTTCTGCTTAAAAGCATCCTAACTGCTAATATATATTTAAATATATACATCCATTGAACAAGTGGATGCTAAATTGGAGTAGCAGATACCAATCTGTAGAGAAACTTTATTGCTAGTTACCTATGGGTGCTCTTGAATATTGATATTATTTAACTGACTGCCTGGGGAGTAAATTGAGGTCAGGGTATATTGATTCAGATTCTTGGACACACTGAACTTGCCTGCTGTAATTTCGCTAAACTTAGTTTCTTCTATGACTTTCTTTCAAAGTTGCTAAGACTTATTTTGTACCACTTGACTAAAAAATCTTGTGCTTAATCAAATATGTCTTTTTTCATTACACATTGTATTTGTTCTCTTAATTTACAGGAGACTCGCTATGAGAATAAATTTAGTCTGAATGCTATTAAAAATAGTAAAAAAACCCAACCAAACACACTCCACCCCACTTTCTAAAAAAACCCTACCAAACCAAGGCCCCTGTAAATTCCATGTGTTTGACCACATGCTAACATAATTTCAGAGCTGTAGGATGAATGTTGTTGGTTTTATTGAATGTAGCAAGGGACTCTTAAAGAATTTTTTTATATCTGAGGGAGGAGAGAATGACACAGTCTGAACTTGGTTCAGCAGAATCCTTTTCATGGGCTGTGCCAGGGTTAGTTGCATTGTGAACAGGAGTAGTTACCACTTGCAGAAGCAGAGCTGATCACCTCTGGAAAGCACTACATACTTCTCCCTGAGGAATTGGGTAGTGTCAGTTCAGTTCAGTTCAAACAGCCCGTTCCAAGTTCAATGAGAAAAATAACAATACATTGAAGCCCCGTTGTGGGTTTGCAGGAGGAAAGATAAACCATTATGGTGTATCACAATGCTTCCCAAAAGAACAGACTCTAGATTCTTTGGTAACTAAAGCACAGATGCAGAATGGCTGTTTTAGGGATGTTTAAAAGTTTTGGTGGGGATAATAAAATGAAAGTAATTGTTGCTCTTGTGGGCTGTCTCCATCCCTTGGATTTAGCAGTTGGAGAAGTTCTAGTCTTCTTCTCTGTGAAAATACTAAGTTTTCTTACTGCTCATCTGTGTCTAGCCACATGCTATGTTGAAAACCAAGGCCACATGATATGGATTTCCAATGAAAAAGCTTTTTTAAAATTTTCTGTCTGTTGTATCCTCCATGATGGCTGGGAGATTCAAGTGTCTACTGAGGAGAAAATACTAGCTTTAAGGAGCGCTTCTTATGAGATGTTATTCCAAGTTTGGTTTATTTTTTAGGTGGTTGGCCACTTCTCTGTAAACTCTTTGTCTGCAGTTTAGTGATACATTTAATCTGCTCTAACAGGCAGCTGCTGAAAGGATCGCATTGATCTGACAGCGAACTGGTTCTTCTGCTGGGTCAGTTTTCTGCTGGATCAGATTCCCTGTTTGACTTGCTGCATGGCTTTGTGATTGATAGGTTTGATGCAAGGAAGAGGCTCTTCTGATTAATGCCTAGATGCTTATACTTTCTGCAATGTGAAAAAATCATTCTAATTGCTCTCTATAGATATATAAAGAGGAAATTTTTACATTAATTCAGATTAATACAGGTTGTCCATATACAAAAGCACTTAGAAGGGGATTCCTAATTGCTAGGACAGGAGGATCCAACCAACCTTCTGGCAGTAGTTACAGAGATAAGAACTGTAATTGCTATTAAGGTAGAGCCAGATTTAATTTAGTGAAGATCTGGGAGATCTAAGATTTTAATGCATTAAAATGCCCAGTTGATTTTAATATATGTGGAGGGGGTTTTGTTGTTTTTTGTTGGTTTTTTTTGGTAAGATGAATATGACTTTGATTAAAAAAAGCAGCTAATAAAAGCAATACCATGAGAGCTGTTCTTACACAGTTTGGGTTTATAAACAAATTTTCAGAATAAAATAACTGAAATAGATTTCTCTGAATTGTCATATGCATATATGAGGTTTTTTTTCTCAAAAGCAATATAAATCTTCACAGAACAAACATTTAAATGGTAATCAACATTAACACTTTATTCAATTTTCAGGTTTTTTAAAATTGTCTTTCTATCTTTCCAATTGTAATGAGCCCTACATCATGTGGACGAGACAAAGCAGCATTAAATCTTGGTTGGTTTTTTGTTTTATTTTGGGTGGTGGGTTTTAAAATTTTTTTTTGTTTTGGTCTTAGTATGATCAAGTGGCTTTGACTTGTGTTTGGAAAGCCACTTTGGAGTTGATGCTTCTCTGCCAGATGTAACTTGTTGTCATCCTGCATTGATGGAAGGTGGATTCTGTTATGGAGAAGCAGTGGATTATTTTGTGATTAGATAGGGTGCTAATTTTCATTATAAAATTATATTTTTCTCTCCTGCTGCAACTGACTTGGAAAATTAATTTGGCTAGGAAATAGCCAGAATTAGATTGAAATAAACGGTTACTTTTACGAGATGGATTGTCTATATTGGCTGCATATCACTGAAGAGTTACCTTAGTTGAACTTGTGTGTTTGTCTAGGGTTTTTTTCTAACTTTGAGCTCAAAAATAGCTTGTGGTTTGTTGCCTCATAAGGTGCAGTAAGTTGCTAAGTCAAATGTGTTGGGATTTTGAGTAGAACAAGTTACCATGTGAGACTGTTCTGCTGATTTTATGTTCTTATTGTAAGCAGCCTGTGAACCACTCTTGGTTAATGGCTCTGGGGTCTTTGGTGGTGTTTCCGGCATATGTTATTTACTTTTTTTTTCTCCCCTGCTGCATGTATTGCTAATGGCTCTTTGTCTGACAGAGAATAGACTCTCCTATATTTGTTATCAGAACTCTTCGTGTAGAGTGGTCTCTGATGATGATCCTTAGGAACCCATGTTTACGCTGGTGATGCTGTACGCTGTTTTGAAAAGCCTTTCTATAGTTAGAGGTAAAATTACAGTTCTGTGTTGTTGTTTGTTAATCAGATGCTTGTATCTCATTCACACTTTCCAAAATTTCTTATCCCTGTGCTTAATTAGGATTTTTTTTTAAACATTTGGAGGGCTTTCTTTTGCAGTAATTTTTATGTATGTGCTGTAAATTAAATCACACTGTGCTCAATGAAATACTATACTAGCAACTAAAGCTATGCTAAAATTTCATATTTGCTCTTGCAAAACCTCCAAAATTCTTGCATGAGAAGCTGCATAATTTGATAAGTAATACTTAATGCTGCCTAAGGTCTTTGTACCAAATTTGCAAAAAGAATGGTGTGCTTGCCTTAATTCTGCTCGAAAGTAAATTCTATTTCTTACCAATAGATCTTAAAAGTTACTACAGCAGCCTAAGTGTATTGTACATGCACGTACTAAATACAGGCTTTGTAACATTAATTGTAACTTAATACAACTGTAGCTTGACAGGAAGAGTTTAATTTTGTAAATTAAATTTTACGTTTTGGGAAATGGTTGAGATCTTCTGTCTGCTAAAAGCCATCTGTAGAAACTCTTGAAATATCAATCCCTATTTAGTATTTTAATAAGGAGTGGCTTTTAATTCAGTCGCCAGGGTAAAGGTGGTCATGGTGCAATTTAAAAACACCTTGTAGAACATTCACAGTGCTGTGCTGCTAATGAGGCTGTGCAGAGCATGAAGTTGTTAATTATTTGCTTTGTCTGCACATGGTAGTGTTGGGGAAGGGACTTCTGTCTTGGCTTTATTTTTTTTTTTGAATGAAAATGAACTTTCTGCAATAGAAATACCCAGAGTGGAGTATTAACTGTACATAGCTGTAGTTTTCATTGGTTCAAAGAGGTTAGACTTGAAGTGATTCAATGTTCAAACTTTGTTAATCTAGTTAATTTTTAAAAAAATTAACTCATGCAATTGGAATTCAGACTTGTCAAGAAAAAGTTTAAAAGATTACTTGTAAATTGTAACAAAAAAAAAAAAAAAAGGTGCTTCCTTGAGTTTCTCCTGATTGCAGGTAACCAGCATATAAACCTTGTTTTTAAGTTACCTTGTTGACTGGAAGGGTAAAGGAACATATATCAACACATCAGGCAGTTGGCTGGTGCTATGTAATGGTAATTTATAGAATATATGCTTTCCTGTTCTTCGAATCTTCCTACTTCCCTTTCGGTTAGCTCTCCTCTCCCTATGCTATTTCTTTCCCTTCCATCCAAGTTTCTTACAGGTAAGGCCCAATACCTCTGGTACCTGGAAAGTCCTGGTTCCACAGGAGTTGCTTGAGTGCTAGAAGAGGACCTGCTCTGCTGTAAGTGTATAGAAATTTGAAGGGATTGCATGATTTTGCCCCTTGCTAAGTGTTATAATAGCAAGGCTTTGCATCTTCAGAGTGGAACCACGTCTTGTAACCAGCATTGTGCTTTGATGGCAGGGGCCAAGTTCAGACGTGGGAGAGCTATTTTAAATTGAGTCAGATGTTATTCTGAAACAACTTAAGAACTGTTTTACTTTTTTTTCTTTTAGTGCAGAATCACTTTCTCCTAGGTCTGAGACCAGTTGTTTTTTTTCCAGAATCTGTTTGTCAAATGGAGCTTCTCTTTGTTAACTGGAAACAAAACCACATCTGTTCTGATTGGCTTGAGGGGAAAAAACAGTGAGCTCTCCATGCAAAAGAGATGTGGGTGGCTCATATAGCGGCTACTTGTCTAGATCATCTTTCATTTTTATGTGCTCTGCCTTGGTTCTCTCTTTCTCTTCCCCCATTTCACCTTCCACAATAGTTTGGAACTGTAAGGCAGCCATTGATACAAGCTTTTTTTTCTTCCAGTAATAATAGTAATTCTTGATGTTTAAAAAATGGGCCCTAAAATTCAAATTAAGTTAGCTACTCTTGTTAACTTACCGGGCTTACTGAAGTCACTGGGATACTGCTGAGCAGAGGTTGCAGAGGAGCACTATGCTTGCAGGACTTGGAAAACAGGTATGTCACTAGGACATTTTCTGGTGCCCAAAATTAAAAGTGAGTTTCTCCCACCCCCAAAAAAATCATACTTAATATATGTTGATACTACTTCTCCTATGTAAATAAAGAATGAACTGTACTGAATGAGTGGATTTTCCCTTATTTCTGCCTTTTACAGCACAATCTTTCCAGTAGGATGAAATCCTGACAGCTCTACTAGATTTCACTGTTTCTTGCTAAGTTTGAAGGTCTTTGGTTATGCACAAGGGTTGCATGGTTGAAGCTTGTGGGTGTAAGAACATTATCATCCAGCAGTGTCAGGATGCGGCGATGCTGGTATGGTATAAAATTCTTGAGGAAAGAATTTTCTCTCAAACTTTACTTCTTCCTTATAAGAAGGAAAAAGTCTCTCTACATATGCACATATATATCTATTGGTCTTTATATGCACTGTTCTAGGTTCTGTGTAGTTGTGGGATCAACTCTATAAGTGAAACAAGCAGTGTTGAATGCTTGTCTCTTGCCTTCTTTGATGGGGTTTGGCTGCTGTCCTCCCTTGCTGACCTTGGGGTTGTATGGTGCACAGTGCTTCTGGCTGGAGACCGTCCTTTGGTATTGAAGGGGTGCCTGGGGGACTGGGAGTGCTAGACTGAAAAGATGGGGGGAAAAACCCAACCCTGCCCTGCGGCAGAAAATGTATTAATGACAAAAAACGCGGGGAGGTTACAAAGACAAACAAGCTATCAATCATGTACCTAACAGTGCTGGAGGGATCTAATTTTTCCTGAAACTGCTGTCAAGTCAGAGTTACTTTGAGAGTTGTTTACCTTTCAGGAGATAGATATGTGGGGCATGGTAGTAAAGAGGAAGCACCTTAATCTTCATGGAGAAGTGTGCATGCTTCATGGCGTTTATGCAAGCTTCAGTTGACTGGTGACTGTTCTGTAGAAAATTTGTATGGCAGTGGTGAGATGCTGAGAATGCTGATGAAGATGGTGGGTTTTAAAGAGTCCCTCTGAACAATTCCCAGGTCCATTTTGCCAGGGTTGCTGTTTGTGACAGTCCTGCAGCTTGCTTGCAAGAGGAGCTTAGTGAAAAGTTTGATCAGTATTCTCCATTTGTCAGCTGAAGTAATAATTTTGTGTCATTAGTGGAGTTATTATTTTCAGTCCTTTGCCCGTGGTGTTTGACTAGGTGTATGGCTTTACTCAGTAGTTCAGTGAAACTTCAGTGTGATAAATTAGCTGTCTCCGTTAATCCCTTGTCTTTACAAATAACAATTTCTGAATCATTTTATTAGTCTGATTATTCCCGTGGACATCTAAATGCCTTTGAGGTATTTTGATTGTAAGTTAAATATAGGTGAAACTTGAGAATGTCCTATAAGGCTGATGTAATAATTATGTTACATAGCTTTTAAGCTGAGCTATGCTTGTGCACTTAGAGAAATTAGAATTAGAAGCAGACTGAAAATTTGAAGCTTTTCTGTATTCCTAATCATGCTTTCAGAAGAATCCTGTACTTAAAGGTCTTGAAGGTCAAGATCCATGTTGAATGTCTGTGTGCCAAGTATACCTGCTTCAGGGTAGTGGTACAAAAATAGTTTAACAGAGCAGAAAAATACTGTGCATTTGTTAATCATGGTTTCTGTTTGTTAGGAGTAACATGAACAAGATCATAAGCTTGAGCTATTACTTCAGACTTCTGACAAGTAACATACTTGGATTCAGAAGCATAGCCATTTAATTATAAAGTTTCTTTTTCCTTCTCGGTTTTTTGCTTTGAAGACATTTTATTACAGGGACTGAATTTAAGCTTATGATTTATTCCTCTTAGTGTCTTGTGCTTCCAGACTTTAAGCCACTTCAGACTAATAATAGGAACTTCATTAGAATTAGATTAGCATCACCTAATGAAAATTAATTGATTCGATAGTATTTATATTGCTTCAACTCTTCTGTTGTTTCATGAGAAGCAATATATGAGAAATAGATAAGTTTTCTGCTTGTAGTGTGTGGTCATAGTAGACTTAAATTCTAGGAGTCACGTTTTGTTGTGGTGAACTAGCTGAAGATGATTTGTAGCTCAGCACTGCTGTATTAATTAGAGGTCTTTATGATACTACAGTAGCAATACTGCCTTTGTTTTGGTAGATTGCTGTCCTTCATTCTCATAAGAGAAATGATGCAGTATGTGGTGACATCCGGAAGACTTGGAAAATACTGTATTCATGGTATTAGGATTGTTCCAAGTGACAAACAAATGAGAAACAATAAAATGTGCCGACTAAATCAACACCAGAATTTGTTTATAGTGCTACTTCAGAAATGAATAGTAACTCTTTTTTAACAGCTTTTTCTAGGCAGGAGATCTGACTCAGCATAACAAATCTTCAATTTGCCCTATTTGTATCAGGGAGTTCTGTGGAATTCTGATGATATCCTGGTAAGGTAACTTTTGGTTCCACAGTGAATACCAGATACCAAGTTCTCCCATAGTTATGCAGAGACATTTTCAGTGTGGGTTTTGCCTTCCAGATGTTAAGACTTGTATGCATATTGAATAATGCTTTCTATATTGATGATGAAACAATGGGGAGAATGAAATTATCAGAATCCATGTTTCTTTTCATGTGAGGATGAATAGATAATAACATGGCAGATAAAATCCGTAAATACTTAAATCGAGTCGTATCCTTCACTCTTTTTCATGCTTTTTGTTGGGAAAACGCAGAACAAGTATGAATTTGTTGGATACATTCATGTGCACTACTGTACATCCACCTATGTCCTTATCACGTGGCAGCCCTAGCACGGTGTGTAGGTCAGGAGCTGCCTCCTGCCTGCAGCGCGCAGGGCGGGCGGGTGCGCAGCACATCTGTGCCGCAGGAGCGGCAGCGTGGGTCAAAGAGCCCGCTGCAAGGTCTGTGCATGCTACTTTTTGTTTCTTCTTCCCTAACAAATTTAAAGTGTGAGTGAAGTTAGATTCTTTTTCATTTTGAAGGAAGCCAGAGTGGATCTGATTACAAACCAACTTTTTTGTAAAAAAAAGTTTTTCCACAATTTCTCCAGTTTTTCCACAACTGGAGGAGGCCTCATGTGCATCGGAGCTCTTCTTCCTCGCCTCTGTCTTCTGAGCTAGTTTAACAGCTAGGTTTTTTTCATTATGCCCAAAGAAAAGTATTCCTTCAAATCTCTTCAAATAATGAACTGTTACATGTAATGTTACTAATTTTTCAATGGCACATGTATTTTCTAGTTCTTAAGTTTGGTGAATTCACAAGTTACCTTTAAATGCTGATATGAAAGTGAAGGCATTTTGGGTATTCATTAGATGAGTACAGCTAAACACCCTCTTGGCTGTCATGCTATTTCTTGGTGGTATTGTATTCCCAATTCCTGGTCTGAAATTTCTGTAAATTGTAGTAAAATTAATATTGAAACAGAGTGTAGTTTATTTTGCCCTTACACATAACACATTTCACTTTTTTTCTTCTTAATATGGCAGCTCATATGGAAGATAATGTGATTGAAAGGAGAGATCATTCCAGGTATAGAACTTGACTTTTCACTGCTCAGTTCAGTTTCATAGCCTTTTGTTCATTAAGCTCTTGAAATGCTATACTTTAGTTACTTCATAATCACAACTTTGGAAACATGATAGTGAAGGGAGTGTGAGGAAAGCATTATTTCTGCAAACTAGAGCAGGGATACTTTATTTGCATTTCACATTTGATGCCCATTAATATATTATATGTTTTAAGTAGCATATTTTTTGAAAGATTCAACATTTTTTGGGGTCAGAACGAAATGTTCTAATTACTTGTTTGGTTTAGGTTCAGCTGAATTTATTAAGTTGTCTCTGTGGTTGGTTGTTCCCCCCCATTCCCTTCTTTTTTTGGCATATGTAAGCAGAATAGTTTTGCGATGCATGAGACACAAACTCTGCACAAGAGAATAAGATCTTATTTTCTCCAGAGAATCTGATAATCAAGCAACAGAGAGGCTCTTTCAGGGATCCTTGGCAGAATGATGATGGCACTAAAATGTAATTACAATTTAAGCTTTATTTTCTTAACCAGATATTATGTTTACTATAACACAGAAATTATGATCAGAATGGCACAGGATTTCTACAAACAGAAAGTTTAGAACAATTTATAAGTAGCATAATACAGAATTTATAATATGACAACTTAAGATTTCTAGTTGACTAGATCCTAACTTACAATTTCTTATCAACTAAATAATGTAGAATTTATAATACAACTTAACTTACTATTTCTAATCACCTGGACCATCTGCAGATTAGGTCAAAACCAATACATTGTTTGCTATATCAATATGACAATCATATCTGGACTGGAAGATGATATGAAAGATGAGAGTCAGTCCTCAGAGATAGCAGATGATGATGGAAGCATCTCTGGCCAGAGGGGTCATGGGTGTCACTGTCCACCAGCAGCTCGAGTCCAAATTCCCTACTCAGGACTTGTAAGTGCTTGATGTTATGGACAGTTCTGGTATTCTGCTGTTATGCTTCCCAGTGACGGGTTCGTCACCAGCACTAGGACCTGGGATGTTCAGTGCTGGTAAGGAAGGGAGTAATGGCCGTGGTGCCCAGGAATCTTGAAGCTGGTAGGGAGAAGAAGAAGAAATCTGCTTGGTTTTTCTACTTGGTTCACAGGACCTTCAGGGCCTGCAAATAAGGGAGAAAGGAATGAATATGTGACCCGTTCAGTCACAGAGAACACCTGCTTGCCTTATAAAGTGTTGTTAGTTACTCTAACCACATTACAAAGGGCCAGGAGCAGAACCCGCAGTCACACCAGTCTTACCCTGACATTTCCACAAGGCAAATTCCAGTTCGGATAACTCCAAAGTCTGAAATAGTGGTGATTGTGGATGTTTTTCATATAGACATTTTTCACCTATAAATAACAATTCTTATGAAGATGATTGAGATGTGGAGCAGAGCAAAAGGAATTTAATCTTGCGTAACGTTTATAATAGAGGGTTTCCCTAGACAGTTCCCTTTCAACTTTATTTAGATGACTCATCTATTTTAAAGGACAGATCAGGGAAAAAATAACAGCTATTGAAAATGGACTGCATTTGTTTAGGTTTTCCTTACCAGCTGTGATGCTGACATTTCCATGGTGTGGATTGCTTATGAATGGGAAGATGTTCTCATACCAGATCTGGAAATGATCTAGGTTCCCTGGGAGCTCTATGGCTAGCATGTAAGAACACTCAAGGCCATAAAGTACTTAGTTAAAAGTTAATTTTTGTGATTACATACACAGATGAGCATTAAGGTGCCTAGATTTTTGGCATCACTCCACTTTTCTTTGCAACAAGTCTGCATCTTTCAGTGTAAAGTATGAATGAGTGACTGGAGTATGGGCAGTTTCGTATTCAAAGACAGGCAAAAGAAGAGGCATTGTGGATGCACTTCTGAAAGTTGATCCTCAACTTTGTTGGCACACTATCTTACCCAAAAGATGTGAATTCCTTTGTAGGTACCTTCTTAAAAAAGAAGGCAGGAATGTGTTTTTGTTAAGTGTTTTGTTATTTTTGTGATTGATAGGGATAAAAGTTTTCCAGTGTTGAAATGCTCTGCACCAAATACAGTGTAGTGGATAGGAAAACTGGTAAAGGAGCTGGGATGCTAAATGTCTTACTACTGTAGCTTCAAAGGCAAGACAGTGCAGTATGTGACATGACTGTACAGGGTAGCAGGATGTGTTTTTTTAGTAGTGATGGTTTAGTTGTCCTGGTTTTAGTTGTACTGAACTTCAACAGAAAGTGTCATCTTGAGGCAGCACTAATTATTGTTTCTCCCATATTCTTAACAAATGCAGCAGCTTTATTTTTGGTGGTTCATTTATTTTACTTATAATAGAGTTGTACTAAATAAAGCCTCTGTGACAAAGAAAAAATTATCTCAGGCTGGGGTTTAACATCAGCACTTGCCAGTCTCTGTTAGGAGAGCTGAGGAGGGAGCAGAGGGAGGGCAGTTGAGAGGTGGAAGGAGGTAATGGGCGTAGTCTCCATTTTTTTATCCTCCCTTTCTAATTGTGCTTATTGACAGGTTTACTTGAGTGCCCCAAACGTAGTTAATGGTCATCCTTGGACTTTTCAATCTGATCTTAGTGTGTTGATGGCATTGTATCAAGCTGACAAGTGCAGAGCTCTGTATGCCTCTAGGCAAACGTCTCCTTAACAGAAAGCGTCTCAAAGCAAAAAACCATCACTTAGGCTGATATTTCATTTTAAAGATGAACACAGTCACTATTAAATAAACCTATATCAGATCTAAATATAGCTGGTTTCACTTTCTAGCCACAGATTTTTTTAAGTACCTTTGTCAGTGAGAATACAACTCTTAGAATTCTTTTAACCATGGCTGGTAGTGATAGTTGATTATTCTTCAGATAAGAGAGATGTTTCAGAAGAGATCCTGCTATATAGTATGTCTGTGCTCTCTGATGGAGGGAAGCAAGACTTGTATTTTCCAGATCACTGATAGAGCTTCTCTACTTTCTTGGGCAGTTTCAATTTTTCTTATTTTCCAAATAATTAGTTTGTGATTGACGCTTATTTGCTGTACTCTGGTGCTAGAACCCTTTGTGTCCAGGAAAGTAGTTCTATTCTCATGTGCTTTTGGAAGAAAATTTTATTCTGTTTTGCAGATTTGACAGGGAGCTATAACATATCAAACCTCAAAATACTTTGTATAGTTTACCTAGGCAAAACATCTGTTATAACCAGTTCTTTTACTATTTTAGTGAGGAAATAGAGTAGCTTGAAAAGCTAGGTCATTCCCTGCTGTGGCTGTTTTTCCTACATGTGGGGGTTTATTGCTGATTGTGAATCCCCCTGCCTTTTTCCTTCTCTATGGAGAATGTGATATCTGGTTAATGCTGAAGCTTGCTGTATCTTAGCCTTAGCACAGGTTGTCTTACTGCTTGCATAGAACTTTTCTATAGTGTATAATCATTTTGACATCAACATTTAGGCTATTTATGACTTCATTGCAATCACAGAAATATCTTTATAGTATGTTTGGACAGGTTTTTCTGGACTGTTTATGCAATGGGCTTTTAAAAAGTAGTATGGGGTAAGCTGGATCTCAGACTTTGTGTAACGTAATTTTCCACAAAAAGGTGAATATAACAATTGAATAACCCAGTGGTTCTGTAGCCATAATAGTGATGTTTTTAAATGTCCAACTGCAAAACAAATTCAATGAGGAATTAAAGAGATAATTGTTGAATGTTGAAAATGCAGAAGTAGCAGTTCTATCTGTGGGCATAGATTTCATGTAACACTTAGTGTATTTTAAGTGAATTATGTCATAATTGCTAGGATAAGCGAAGTAGTATCCAAGTGAGTTATAAGGAGAGAGATTTGATCCCAGCATGAATTCAGAACACAGAGTGGGCAGGAATTGTTAGTAAATTGTATTTATATGATTACTGTGAGGCTCTTAAGAACTCAAGTATTTGTCATGTGAACATGTAAAGGGAAATAATGACTCATTTTCTGTGAGAAAGATAAGTTTCAGAAAGATTTAGAGTTCCGTATGGAGGTGTAAATGAGCTTTACTCAGCTGATTTATAACTTATTTTTCATCAGTGGAAGTAATATGAAAGAAAGTGAGTAATATTGAAAGTTGTCTAGAGTATTGTGGGGTAAAAGCTAGAAACTGAAAGGAATTAAACATTCTTGGTTGGCTGTTTGTTAACCAAAAGTATTGTTTTGCCACCAACAGAATATATTCTTCTGAAACTGAAGAGACTGGTTCAGCCCAGTGCTGCTATGGAATATTCTGAAGGGCTGATTGGTTCATAACACATTTAGTAATGCTGAAAATATGCTACACAATATTGCATGCAACATACAGCATGTACAACACAGCTTTCCAAGCTTGTATATAAGCACAGGTGCTTTGTATATTACATAAAAAAACTCCACATGTATTCATGAGGAGAAATCTGATCTAGATTTGTGCACAGTTTTTGTGCACAGTTTTTGTGCACAAATGCATTGTGCTCCATGCAAAGGAATCCTGCAGTTACACTGTATAGGAATTACATTTAAGAATTACCTAGGGCACTCTTCTTCAGAAATAGGATGTTGTAGGAGATTAAATAGAAATGCTTCCATTGCTGCTTCATCCATTTTCATAGATTTTTTAATGTTTACTACTGGCTTTTTACAGATAGATACAATTTAGTC
Source organism: Platysteira castanea (assembly GCA_013397175.1). Classification (NCBI taxonomy): domain Eukaryota; kingdom Metazoa; phylum Chordata; class Aves; order Passeriformes; genus Platysteira; species Platysteira castanea. Next base: position 2,127,305 of record VYXC01012087.1, on the reverse strand, counting down.
TTGGATTGGAGACTGGTTTAAAATTTGTGTCCACTAATCAGCTACATGTAATAGGACATTTGTATATGTTCGGGGAGCAGAAGAAATGTATAAAAATGCATGTTGTATAGGTTGGTAAAACTTTATAGATTCCAAGATAAGATATTTAGTCTTCTCCAATTGCCCCTGCTGTCTAACCCTTCAGATACCTAGTCAACAAGAAAACCTACCGTTATCGACAAGTTTCATCCTCCTCTTCAGAAATTAGAACCACTGTAGTGTTGGGGAAGGTCTCCTTTGTTAGAGTGACCTAAACTGCAGAAATCTTTAAAAGAGGTTTGTGCTGAAATACTGTAGAGACTAGCACTGAGCCACTAAAAACAAGACTTGGTAGATCATTATGGTCCATTGAGGTTACCGACTTCCGTTTTTAAGGAGAAGAAGAAGATGGAAAAGAAATGTTTGTGATTTATTTCAAATACTGTGGCTGTGCCATGATAAGTGGAACGTGCCAGACCTTTTTAAATAATGGAATAAATGAAATGTCACATCCTTGTACGAAGGGTATGGGCATGTGCAATGTGCAAGTGATACAGTCCAACCATCTCACCTCACTGTCTGTCTTTTTGAGACTTGACTAGTGGAGAGTAGTTAAAACTAAAATGTTTATGTCACTTGTTGATCACAATTTTTCAAATATCTTTATTCTCTTTGCCAAGTCAGGTTCTGCAAGGGTTAAATTCACATAAAAAAAAAAAAAAAGGAGAGAGGAAAAAATGCGTTTATGTCAAGTTTAGAACAACTTGAAGGAACTTGTCCAGATAAGCCTAAATCCCAGGTGAGTATTCGTGGAGTTTTTATATGCTCTCTGTGAAATATGTGCAAAGTGGAATGCAGAAAACTGCTTTTAGGCTGCATTCTTTCAGAAGAGGTGAAGTGTGGCCATATGTAGTAGCTCTTGAGAAGGTTTCTATTGTGTGAACCCAGATAGTTAAAAGCAATTCTAATGGCTGTGTTGCATTGAGGACAGGATGGTAGGGAGTGCATGGTCTGTGGCATGAAGGGACAGGTTGGCTGTAAGGGCATGCTTACACTAGAGAGGATGGCGGCAAAAACACCAGGATAAGACCAAACCCTGACCTGTTGTCTGTTGTGAAATGGGAGTAGTAGGCATCTTGATGTGGTCTGAAATTGCATTATTTCACTGCTAACTTTTGAAATTGGTAAAGAGAACTTGTCTATAGCAGATTAACTTTTCCAGTAGTGGAAAAACCCCATTGTTCTTAGGAAGCTGGGGGTTTTTTTGTTTGTTTGTTTGTTTTGTTTTTTTTTTTTTTTGAGTCTGACCATGGGTAATCCTTTTGTTTTGTTCTTCTGCAGGAGACAGCTGGATGTAAAGGCTTCATGGTTTATCCAGCCTGAGCTTTCATTATACTGTATCAGTTTCCTAAATAGATAGTGGGTATTAAACCAGCCTGTGCTTTGGTTATGGTGTAGTTAGTATTCTCTGCTTTGAGGGTTTTGGAAGACTCATAAGGCACAATGTACCTGAAGAAGCCCTATCTTCTGACAAGGAATGGTTGACTCTAATCTATTCTATGCAATCATCTTCTGTGATCCTAAATTGTTTTGCTAAGTGGTTGTCTGTGACAATTTCGTTTCACTGTATGATTGAGGAGGTGCCCTCCCCCCCGCTTCCCCTGGTGGGAGGGAGCCCTGGGGGAACGCATGGCGGGACACGGGGTCTCTTGGACCCCTGCTCTCAGGTCACACATTCTCGGGCTCTGTTTGCTATTGGATATTTCGTGTCCCCCGGCCCGGGAAAATTGTGGGGTTTTTCCCAGGGCACCTGACTCTGGTTCAGGCTCCCAGCAGGGAGGCTGGAAGGAATAAAATCTATGACCATCCATGAGATATCGTGTCCCTGATTCCTCCGTGAGCCCTGGCTGCCTTCAGAAAGTTGCAGGAAACCTGACTGCAATATATGACAGTGCATTACTTCTGTAGTCTGTTAGCTCTCACCTGAAATGCTTGTCTGGGTAGTCTGGTTTCTAATAGCTGCTCCTCTGGAACATTTCACGCTTCTACTTGTTTAGCAAATGAGACAAAAGGAGTCTTCTGACCAGATGTGAAAGCTTCAGGTTTTCCTTACCTCTATCCCTGGTTGTTCACCTTGTGAGTCAGAGAAGGAGAGAACATCTTTAAGAGGAAGGAGGCGTACAGCTACTTAGTGTCTGGCTCCTCCTTCAGTACATGATACTGCTTTTCCAAACGGGTTTTATATGTACGTAGGTCCAACTGAGAATGAAGACTGCACAAACTGACTTTACTCTCAAACTAGTGTATTGTGTATTAGAGTATTAAAAAAGCAGGAGAAAGAAGAAACTAGATGTATTGGCTTTATTCTAAACCTAGAAAGCTTTTTGCATTGTCAGCACATCTTAGTAATGTGGTTAAGAACATCCCGTTGTAAGTCATCTCTGTCTGAGAAGAAAACACAGAAAAATGGACTTTGTTTTTGTAATTTAATTTTTCCAAAATGTTTTGAAGTGTTACTTGCTGTCATTTAACTTGAGGAAGCAGTCAAGATTTTATCCTGGCATTGGGTGAATAATTTCTCTGTGTGCTTGTTCTGTTTGTCTTTTTTGTGACCTTTGTATACAAATCTATTTTAAAAGCAAGGATCTTGGTTGTTTTCTACAAGTAGATAAAACTACTGGGGTAGATGTAAAAGATACATAAGGAAAATCTTGGTCTTTTTCCCTGTAGACTTAATAGCTAAAAATATTCTTTCTCCTGTTTCAATGTACATTTGTGTAGTCAAAGTAAAGAGGATTTGTGTCTCGATGTCTACTGAATGACGAATTCATTTAAGTGATGTAGATGAGTCTTACCTTGGCTGAATTGTGCTGACTTGGTGGTTTCTTCCTTGGGATTTCTTATTTAATTTTTAAAATCTCTGAAGTCTTTTATTACCTACATTACTGGGATTTTTAAGGGCTTTGTTCTGTAAGCAGACAGAACAGGACATGTCAATATTTGTCTGTGACCACATCCTGCAGAAACATGACTAGTTAGTCCTGTTGAGAGTTTTTTTTAGAGACTTTTTTTAAAAAGATGAGCTCAGAATTTTGACATGAAATTCATACATAGTTAAAAAGCTTTGTGATTTGAGTGAAAACATCGTGTGAATCAACAATACATGAAAATAGCTAAGCAAATAGCAATTAAAACATGCACAATAACTTTCAGTCATGAGGTATTGTTGGTGCTGTTTTCAGATGTGCAGAGGGAAAAGCTCTCAATTGTTCTTAAATCGGCTGGTAACTGAATCCACGTTTGTAGAGCTTGACAACAAAAGGCTTTTTGTTCACAATTTGTATTCATCTAAAACATGCCAAATAAATAGAACATAGTTTATAAGCAGGCCAATATAACATGTTGCTCAAATGATTTACCAGAAATCCATAATTTATATTGAAATATTTAGAATTACAGGTAGAAGCTTGTTGGGAGCTTTTAGATTTCTGCATGGATGAGCACAACGCAATTATTTGAGGAAGCACACATTGCTGTATTTAACATGGCAGCAAGATGTGCAACTTGAGCAAAACTCCTTCTGGCTATTACGTGCAATCGTTTCATTAATTTAGTGAGGCAGTACTGACTGGTGCAATGCCAGTGGGTGCCTGATAAAAGAAGCAACAATACCTTTTACTCCTATCGTTCACAAATAAAGCGTACTAGAGAAAATTATTCTATTCCTTTCCCCCAAATTTGTTCAATTCCTGTGGGCTTTGTTATCAGCATATTTTTGTGACCATATGTGATTTGCATGCCAAGTAAGCATGAATGACTTCCTCTGCTGGGCCATTCAGTAACCTGCATCTTCTCACTGGTGGTGTGATACTTGTGCTCTTCACAAGAATCAGCATGTTCCTTGTAGGGTGTTACTCTAGTCATGATGAATGAGCAGGAACACTGGTAGAACTGTAGAAGATTTGGCATGTACAGTTTACTGATTTTTTTTCTGTTCATCGGATAGGGGAACAAAAAACCTTGTTAAACAGGGACTGACCTGAAAGAACAGAAAGAAATAACATTGGATAAAGCATAGTACCCACCTCTCCATGTAACACTTCAAATTTTAGCAACCGTGCTAACAGATGTATCCAAAGACAGAAGTGTAATGGTTCCCGAACTATGAAATGCATTGAGGTGGTGGTTATGTCTTGATAAATAAGGACATCATTTTAAGTTGTTGACTTGGGAATTTTTTGTGGAGTATGGAAAAGAAACTTTCAGGTTTTTCTTTTCCATCTGAGAAGTGTGAAAGGTGTCTTGCTAGTGGAAAGATGTGCATATGGGGAAAGCACTGAAAAGGATAAACAGCAGATTGGAAGTTTTTTGTCAGGATGAGCTGCTTGTGCTGTTGACTGGTTTAACTCCTATTATATTAAGACTGTTCCTTCTCTGCACTTTTTCAGGTAGCGGTGCTACAGCAGTTGTCCAGGCAGCGCTGTGCAAACCCAGGCAAGAACGTGTAGCAATAAAGAGGATCAACTTAGAAAAATGCCAAACCAGTATGGATGAATTACTTGTAAGTAAATCAGGGGGCAGTATGTTACATGGAGACTTACCTTCTGTTTTGACTTTGTTTTTTGCTTGGTCTGAGAGTGAGGGTAGAATTTTACGCAGGGTGTGAGAGAAGGATTTGGAAATAATCTGAAAGACTTACACCGTTCCCTAAAGATATAATTTTCTAATGTATATTTTCTAAGGTCACAAAAATGAGATGTGCAAACTTGATACTTGGGATAATCAACTTGGGATAACTGTGGAAAGACCCTAAACTCTTGTTTTCTGGAAGCTCAATTTTTAAGAAATTACTGTCTGGTTGTCTGTCTTTTTTTAATACTGAGGAAAGATACGTTTTTCTTTGGTTAAACACTGATTAAAAATATGAAGGTAAAATTTAGTAGGTCTCCTTAAAATGTCTAAAGCACCTAAACATGTTGGATCGTTTTGTAATGATAACTTTTAAGGAGAAAAGGAGGAATGGCTACACTGCCATGTACACAAGGAAACTCTTGTTAAAGCTAGTAACACGCATTTACCCAATAGGCCATAACAAGAATGTTTGAAGAATGTTACTTGTTTGAGCCACTGATCAGAGAAGAAAGGGACCTGTAAGAGGCCATTTGTAAAGGAACTGCAAGAGTTTTTCCTCTGCACTGGTTATGGCAATCCAGACAAAGTCACAAAGAACTGTTAAAACCCAAAACCTATTGCTTTCTAATGCTCCTAGTTTGGTGCGTATAAGACTAATGCGTGCTTATATATAGGCAGCATAACAAGATTTGCAGGACACAAAACCATTCTAAAAGTGAGAACACTCTCTTCTGTTCCACAGGTTATACTACTGCCTAGAGACTGTGGGCTTTTTCTAATGCAGAAATTCCTGCCTCTGAAGGAAATGATCTCCTCAGCAGGGAATTGCCAGTGCAAAGGCTATCTTGAATTTGATACAGAGGGTATGGTCCGTCCAGTTTCTTCAGATAAAATGGCTTTTTTACAGTGGAGGACCCAAAATGCTCTTCCCCTGGTGATTGATGGCATTCACCTTCAGTTTATGTGACAGCTTGTATGCGACATTGTTGTGCTTTTTACGAGGATTGTGGTAGTGGAAGTTACTTCTGAGGTAGTGAGGATTCTGTCAACTGAAAACCCAAAAGATAAATTCTGAACTGTCTTTAAAAGAGAACAGCCCAAGGTGAGATGCTGTGCATTATGTATTAACAGCTACAGTCCCCAAAGAACATGTCTATAAAAAGATAAATACTAATAATAGTAACATAAAATGGTCAAAATTGGATCTTTTTGATTAGAATTTGAACTAATACTGGGAATTAAGAATTAAAATGTTACAAGCAAACAAGCAAAACCAGACAAAACTGCCAAAAATCTGCAAGCGAAATTCATGTGGTCTGGAGAAATGATTGCAGTTAGTTATCAGCTTGTAAAAAGTTACCTTGCCAAGTGCTTGAGTGTCTTTACTGTTGACATGTCTCCACTGTCTGTCAAATAAGGCAGTAGGTCTTGAATTTTTGGTCCTATACTGCTTTCTTTTGGTACGAAGACAACTGTCCATACCATCTTTTTTATTTTTTAACGTAAGTCAATTTCTGCTTCTCTGTGCTCAGATTTTTTTGTTTCTTTTATTTGTTGATCTGTTTTGATCTGAACATGAATTCTGGTTTTCTTGGTTAGGGGACTTAAAGAAGTGTGTACACATATGTGCATGTGTATACATAATGAACTTTTTCCTGCGAGGGTCAGTATACTGATGACTCAGTTCTATTAGAGAAACTTCAAAATTTTGTTTGAAAAATAGAGACTTTTTCTGGAAAAAGGCATAATTGACCTTCAAAACTCTTGTTGCAACTGTACTAACATTTTCATTTCAGTTGATAGTATTTAAAATGTTCTTGTGTTTTTGGCAGCATTTGAGTCTAAAAATTTTGAGTCTAATCAGTTTTTAATCACTTATTTTTCTGATGAAACAGTTTTGATTGGCACAGGGTTGTTCTAAAACTCTGAACGTGCTGTTTTTTAAAATGCTAGTGCTGAGTGCTTATGAATGCTGTGCACAGGCCCCCTTCACAAATTCTCAGCTGTGTGGCCTTCAGAGAAGTGGAAATGCATCGAGCCTGGTGCCCATGTAAGCAGACTTAGGATTTGGGCCAGTGTCAATTAAAATAGAAAGGCAGTGTGGGAGGGAGTTTAAATATTACTGAGGTTACACAAACCACCAAACTCCTGAAATTCGATACTCTGTTTCCTGCAATGTTCTGTGTTCTCACTATTGTAACCTAAGTGTAACTTAACCTCTTGGGCCAAGGAAAAAGTGCTGTCCTTAGCACTGTCCTGACTGGGTATCTTCCCCGTTCCTTTACCTGCAGTGTTCTAAGACAATCAAAAACTCAAGACTACAAACTAAAGAATGTTCTGTAGAATGGCTGTTTGACTGAACAGATTTTCTAGGCTGTTTGCGTTTTTGCTCTGGACTGCCCTGGGCGGCAGGCTGTCTGGAGGAGCCCCTGGCCTGTGAGGGGCTGTACCCGGGGGTCTGGGGAGGAGGCCCTGGGGACGCACCCGCGGGGCGGTGGCAGCTGCCTGGGCACCTGCCTGCTCGCCGGGAGCTGGGCCTGGCCGGGGTGCTGCGGCTGAGCATGGAAAGGAGCTGTCTTGCAGTTGTTTATTAACTATGTCACCCACCTGCCCTTAGGCTGAAAGACATTTTTATGCAGCTACTCAGTGAAACTGGATCAGGAATAACCTGGCTGAAAGAGGTTAGCTTTTAACCTGGGCATATTTCCTGGTGCAGCACACAAATGCCTGCGCTTGTGCGAGGCAGGGAGAAGAGAGGGATTAGGAAGAGACTTAAATTGCTGTTACTTCTTTGCTGCTGTTGAATGTCTAAGGTGACATGAATGTGAAGAAGGCTCCAGCGTGTTCTCCTGGATGTTCCACTGCAAGCTGCTTCCCTGGCAGTGTATTTTAAGTGAATGCTTTTCTCTCTCATCTGTGCGTATCATGGGCCACAGCCCAATAACTGAAGTCTGCGAAGGCTTACTATTCTATTTCTGATAGATTAAAATTGACTAAAATTTCATCCCTTATCTCTCATGAGGTGCTTTGTGTTTGTTTACTTTTGTTTTGCAAAGACTCTTTGAAAAAAATGTCATGAAAGCTGAGACACAAGGTGCCTTTGGCCATGGTTACTGTGGTAGCTCCATTGTTGGCCACGAGTTGATGCAGGGAGGTAAAATATTCAAAGCACTTTACAGTTAAAGATAGTGAAGCTTATCTCAGTCAATTAGTTACATTTCTGCATTATTAATGTCTGAGAAAAATAGATGAGGTGCATTTTTGCCAGTGGTGTCAGGTGGACTTTTTGAGTCACTGTTATATTACCAGCATAGGAAAATAATAAAGCAGTGTAAGAAATTAAATAGTAACCAGGAGTGGGAGAGTTACAGTTAAGGTTTGGAATGGGAGGGTGAATTAAAAACCTGAGGCAGTAATTTAAGATGACATGTCTTCCGGGAGAGGGTAATGTGCCCCACATGTCTGTCTACTGTTTTCCACCTACTATCTTCTGGGGAATGAGGGGGATCTGTCTCGCAAATTGCTCTTATTATTCAGGCTTACTGATTCTATATCCAGGCATTCTTCCTTCTGTGGTTCAGGGTTCAGAAGTTGTCTAAGGAGGATGACTTTGGACAACAGAACAAGCTGAAATGTGTGTCAAACTACAGCCTGACTTTAGTAGTCACCAACAAGCATCATAAGATTAAATCCCAGTCTTTAGTATATATAATTAACTTTTTATTAGAAACCAGCTGTGATTTTGAGTACATTGCAAATAATAAAAAACCTCTTTCAAACAATTGCTAAAATGAAGTTGAAAGTTAAAAAAGGCATTTGTGGCAGCTTTAATCAACCTAAGTGGGATCTGCATAGTGCCTAACTTGCACAAGTGCTGTTGAGTCAGAGAGAAACACTGTCCACCTCAAAGCAGTTGCTTTTCAGGGAGGGAGGAGAGGAGGAAGAGATTTTTTTTACCTGGATTGGCTTCCGCACTGCTTCACCCTCAAGGAGCATGTCCTCTAGTACCAGGGATGGATCAGGGCTCTGTGGCTGGAGGTGGAGAGGGAGAAGTAGGGTTGTGGCAGCTTAAGTTGGTCTGAGGCCAAACCCTCTGGTACAGAAGAAGCCTCATGCTCCTATGTAAATGATCGGCTGAAGAATGAGAGCGGCCAGAAAGGTGTTACAGAATGATTATGTGAAACAGTGAATAGAAAGAGGACTCTGCTTGAGTTAACAGATACAAGGCAGTCATTCTTAATGTGTACAGCTGTGGTGTGTCATAGATGGTGTTACTTGGTAGTGCCACGTTGTGCATCTGTTGGTGACTGTGTGTTCCTCTAGTCAATTGTTTCCTATCACTTTTGGTCTGTAATATTGCTTTTTCTCCATTTCTGTTTGATTGTGTAGTTCTGTGTCCACCTGTCCATCCCACAGTAGCTGAGCCAGTGGTGCTGTGTCCTTTGTCCGATGGCTTTCTTCCTCCTTTCCTACCTGTTCCCATTCTACTCTTCATATCCCCTTTGAACAAAAAATGCAGTAGATTTTGATCTTGTCTTGCATTTTGTTGTCCAGCCTGTACCCACACCGTCAGCTCTTGGAGACTACTCATTCTTCATTGCTTACTGTGAATTTGAGACTTTAACAGTAATTTCTTCGCTGTTCTCAGAAGAAAAGTGATGTAGCTATGCCTGTATCTCCTGGCCAAACTTCCCTCGTGTTCTTAGCAATAATGTTTTTTCTTGCATGCAGATCTTTAGGTAAAATGTTTTAATGCCTTGGTGCATACTCTGTACATGCTTTAGTTCTGTTACAGTATTTAACGATAGAAATTAATATTAGCAAAACTGATAGCTGGCTCTGTTGTGTTGGGCTTTGTATTTCTTACAGAAAGAAATTCAAGCAATGAGTCAGTGCAATCACCCTAATGTGGTGACCTATTACACATCTTTTGTGGTGAAGGATGAACTTTGGCTGGTTATGAAGCTGTTAAGTGGGGGTAAGTTACTGGTTTTACTTGTTTAGCTGCAAGGCAATTGTAGGGTTTTTTCCTAATGTACCACCTTTGAGTTCATTGACCTAAACTAACTAATGGGAAAGGGGTAGACACTACAGAGGATGAACCTCGAGATGTAGGCATGTTAAGCAGGAATGTGCAAGCTTACAAAGTTTGTGTATCTGTATTCATAGGACAGGCTAAGAATTACTGAAATGCAGTAGTTACATAAACAGAATTTAATTTTCATTCTGAATCAATATATCAAAATTCTCTATTAAGGCTGTGTACGGAAAACTCATTAGAATTAAGTAATTTCTGTCAGTGTAATCTTTTATGGAGTTTCTCTAGAATCCCCTGTATTTTTATAAAAGTGCATGTATTTCTGATTTCATAATGCCTATTACTCATTTCTTATTCAAGCAAAATTCATCCTAGGCCAAGTATTACACATATTAAATCCTTTTTATTGCTTAGGCTAACCAAACACTCACTGCAATTTTTTATGATGATGGTTAATGGCATAAAATTCTTATTTAGTTCTGGAAGAGGAAAAAAGGGGCTGAACTTAATGTGCTTGTAGGTTAGAAAGAGAGGCTCCAAAATAAGAAGTGATGGTCCTGGTTGTTACACGATGTTGTTCGAGGTTAGTCTTGATGGCAGCAGGCTACTTCACCCTGATGCTGGAAAACAAGGATGGGAAGTGCTCACAACACTTGTTGTGTCGCATTTCATTGAACTGGTCAGTTCAAGCAAAAACAAGCATAGAGCATGAGAGAAACCAGTGATTCATGACAGGAATTTACTGTGAGCTGTCAAATAATGCTTGGATAAAAATGTTTCCATTAAATGCCTTGAAATGTGTAATAACTGAAGTTCAGTGTCAAACTGTGTGTCACTGGGAATGTTATAATTTGTTTGCATTTGTCTCCTTCCAAACTTGCAGCTGCACGTGTACATTGTGAACACATGAACCATAATCTAAACTGGATAATAAACCAAGATCTTTGCAGTACATATTTGTTCAAGTAGGGGATACTCCTGAATTTTTAATAAGTGGTTGCTTGGCAAGCTGTTAGCATATCTTTCTAATGGATCATTAAGTGTTACAGTATTTTTGACAAAAAGTAGTGCTCTGTATCTTGTTTGGATGGGTTAGGGGTGTGCTTTATTCTAAGAGCTAGTTACATGAAGCAATTACGCATACATAAAAAGATTTAAATTTCAGTAGCGTAGAAAGAATGAAGAACTACAGCTTTCTGAAGAATCTGATACGATAATGCTTTGTATATCCTTTTTTTCTTTCCTGGATCTGTAATACAGGTTCAATGCTTGATATAATAAAGTATATTGTCAACAGAGGAGAGCACAAAAATGGTGTGCTTGAAGAACCCATAATAGCAACAATTCTTAAAGAAGTTTTGGAGGGCTTAGACTATCTACACAGGAATGGGCAAATTCACAGGTAGGAGCATATACATAGTGAAAATCATTTTTAAAACTGACTGTAGCTTGTTGATTCTGGTCAGCTGCAGTGGCTTGGCTAAGCAAGTTGTATTGCCTCTTTCACATACCGTAAATGTGATCAGGAATTATGAAGTAATAGTGCTCAGGCAGATGCTGTAACCTTGGTTGCAGTTTGTCAGTAATATTTAGTTTTTGCCTGGATCTTTATCCTATCTCTCTCTTTTATTTTGTTAGGTTTGTGCTGTGATAAGCATGCCAGAACTGTGATCTGTAGTCCTATGCCTGCTGGTGCTCCAGCTACCTAATCTGATTCTAGTTTATGGGATATGTTTTGTGACTTGGTTATTGTGTTGCACAGTAAACCTGTAATCTTGGGTGCTTGGAGACTCCTGTCAAAATGTGAAATGTTTTTTTTCCTGGTAGTCAGTAAATATCTATTACAACTCTACAGACCCTTTTTTATAACCACATGTGAAGCTGGGATTGGTGCTGTGGAACTGCATCTTAGTGTATATGCATCTAAATGATTGCTGTCTCCTGTATATTCTCTCTCCACTGACTTCCTCCGTGTAAATTGTGCAGATCCCTTGGGATGGTCTATACATATTTGCTGTAGGAACCCCAAGGTTGTTCCCACTGTTTCATTGTTGGAAGAGTGTTCCGACCTTCCTATTAGTTTTACTGAGGTGAATTTTTCTTTTAAGGAAGGTGCCTGCAGTAGATTCTCTGTTTCAAGCTGTTTCAAGCTCTGTTTCTTTTACCCCAAACCAGGTTTGCTGCAGACAGGACTCTCTGAATGGAGGTGGTACAGATGTAGCACAGTAATTGTTCTTTATGTGTACTTCTTATGTCTCGTAAATGAACTGTCGGTGATGTAAATCAAGAGCTATTTCCTCCTTTTGCAGAGAGAAAATTGAGATAAATGGAGAAATAAATAACAGTTATTTTGACTTCTGGTCTGGAATGCCAAAGATCTGCCTCAGACCTTAATTCACAGTATTCTGTTAAGCTGATATTGTTGTGAAGGGCACATTTATGAGATTTTAAGGATAACAGGACTCTTTGAGGTCAGATTTGTGAATTCCCCTTGTCTATTCTTAAAGTACCTTAAGATAAAAAGAGAGATCTATATGATACATCTGAGATTTCTCCTTTTTTAAACTGTGGAGAAGTCCTGTTGAAGTTGAAACACTGTGCCTTCGATTTCCCATGTACATTATAGGTGAAAGCTGTGGTATAGTTCAGGGAATGCTGTGTCAGGTGGCATTTGTTAGTTGGAGATATTTTCAGAATTATTCAGGGATCTTGTTCTGTTGTTTCAATACATTGTTTTTTATATGTTTTTATATATATATGAGGAAGCAGGTTATGTTAGCTTTCAGTAGTAATGTAAATTCAACAAAACGTGGAAAGATTAATTTTCTCAAGTCTTGTTGTGATGGATTCTGTATGACAGTTTTAAACTGTGCATTAAGAATGGGGTGCATGTTTCTATTAAAAAAAAAAAAAGAAACAAACCAAACCAAAACAACCACAAAGTTTTCTTCTGAACATTGCATGAGAAGAGTGTGTTAAATGGATGTTGTTAACTCCTAAGCACATACTAAATTTTGAACACATTCAATGCCAAGTAATTTTTTCATCACTGTATCCTATAGCAAAATATGGCTGCAGTTCCTGAGCTTTAATAGCTTAATTGGGTAGAAATGTACAGTACATTTACCTTCCTTGAAGATAGGTCTTTTCTCTGCAGAGATCGAAGAGGAGAATTTTTTTTCAACTTTCTTTTTCATTAGTGGGGCACTTGGATGTGAAAAAGCATTAATTCTTGGTTTACAGCTCTGGAAGCTTTCAGTTTGTGAGAATATATTTGTAAGAGATGGTAAAACAGACTTTGGACCTAAATATCTATTTTCTTAAAAACTAGCCCTGAATTCTGCTTATTTTATGCTAAAGCTGAATTCTGGTCTTCTTATATATGAAAATTTGTGAGAGTTTGAGTTCTGCACTCTGTTTTAATGTTATTCAGTTACATTTTATACTTTAACTTCCTTTTTCTGGGTTAAATTTGAAAATGCAATCTTGTGAAACTATTGAAGTATGCAATATTTATTTGTTTGCATAAAACGTGCAGTATGCACTTTTGTGCTAACCCCTGTTTGTACGTTCTAGAGATTTGAAGGCTGGCAACATTCTTCTGGGTGAGGATGGCTCTGTACAAATAGCAGGTAATGGCGGTGGTAGAGTAATGGATAAATAAAAGAAAAAGGTAACTGCAGCTGGATCAAGGGCAGAAGTTTTTCTGTTGGCTTTTAACTATTCCTTTTGGGGTGCTGTAGCCACAAGTTACCCAGTTTCAGATTTCAGGATTCGTGATTAATGATACTTGACTCAGAAATTATTAGTATTTCTCTGTGTCCCATCAAATATATAAGGAAACTTTCTAATGTCCTCTTAATGTTTCCATTTGATTCACCCATGCACCTTAAATGGCTTTTAAATAGTAGAAACTGATATTTCTGTTAATTTCTTTTTTTTTCTGCAAGTCATTGTAAAAATTCTTGGGGATCCAGCAGTCTGTGTGTACTGCCCTTCATAAGGACTTTGGCTATAATTAACTAGTCACGGAGATGCATGAGATATATCCCGCTGAGAATTATTTCTGGCATATCTGCTATTTGTCTGGCAGTGCTATCTGTTGGATATGGTTTAGCATCTTAAATGTTCTCTGAGTGCACTGATGTGCTTCTTGAGCTGTAGTCTGTAAGAATCAAATTATTTGGTCTCCTAAGAGCAAGGCTCATATCCCATCTCTCAAGATGGTATCAGATTATCTGGAAAACAGAGGAGGCAGGTGGTGATACCCGTATGTTCCCTCAGCACAGTGCCAGGCCTTCCACAGTCTGTAGTGGGTGACAGAGCACTGAAAGCCCCCGGTAATAAAAATGACTATAGGCAGAAGTTGTAATTTTTATATAAATGATGCTTTCAAAGTACCATGTAAACATGTATTTTAAGGGCTTTAATATGCCAGTGTCAAATAATGATAAAACTACATTTTTCTGTAGTTACTGGAGGGCTTTTTTTTTTCAACTTTAAAATCAGGTAACAATAGGAAAGCAGTAGGAAATAAATTGAAGTCTGTAGTAAACTGCTCTATCTCAGTATAGCTGGATTGTAAATAATAGAGTTGAAAATACTCTTCATATAGCTCCATTCAAAATTGACAGTATTTCTGCATACACTGGGAACCTGCTCTTTCTTCCGCTTAAATGCCTACCTTTCCCATACAGCTGTCACTGATGTAGTAATGGGTTACAAGAATACTGAGCCTTTTTTTTTCCCTTCTATTTTAGAATTTGTAGAAAGCTATTCATGTCCTGGTCTACTATTAAGTACATATTATTGATGACTGCTGATTGTTTTTGATTTGTCAAATTCCTATAAGAATTTAAATTACATATAATATTCCCTCTTATTCAAATCTTGTTCATATTTAGTTGCTATGCAGAAGAGGCTCCTTGTCTTTGAACAATAGCAGATGCAAACCTTGGCACGAAGTGCGTATTTGAAAACCTTACGTGACAGATGTACTGGAGTGCTTTGCAACCTCATTCAGGAAGACACATACTGGGAGGTTAAACTTGAGGATGTTTTTGTGTGGATTTCCCTGATAAAACTATACCATCTATTCCATAGCATTTCATGAACAGTTTGTCATGGTGCAAAGGTCAGCTCTACAGTGGACAGTTTCTATAAGTATACCTTTAGGAACTGACTTAATTTCTAAAATGTAAAACTTTTGCTTTGTTATTGGTAGTTTAACAGAATTCAACTTTTCTCGTCTTTCACAGATTTTGGTGTTAGTGCATTTTTAGCAACCGGAGGTGATGTTACTCGTAACAAAGTAAGGAAAACATTTGTTGGTACTCCCTGTTGGATGGCCCCTGAAGTAATGGAGCAGGTATTTCTAATAAAAAATTTAAAACATTTTGTCTTTTAATTTTGGAACTTGAGACATTACCACCTTGGTTTTCCCTTCTGGTTCTGTTTCAGGTGCGAGGTTATGACTTCAAGGCCGATATGTGGAGTTTTGGGATAACAGCCATTGAGTTAGCAACAGGAGCAGCACCTTACCACAAATACCCTCCTATGAAAGTAACAGTCACTTTGTGTTACTTAATGCTGTTAGGTGTATTATTAATGCTGCTAGTAGTTAGTACTCCTTCATTTTCAATAGCAACTTGGGATATCTGAATAGATGTATTCTGTGGAATATTTTTCCTCTTTTCATTTCTACATTTCAAATTGGTTTTGCTTACAACACCTCATTTTTGGGTTTATTTTAGGTGTTAATGCTAACGCTTCAAAATGACCCTCCCACTTTAGAGACAGGTGTAGAGGACAAGGAGATGATGAAAAAATATGGCAAATCCTTTAGAAAACTAATCTCATTATGCCTTCAAAAAGATCCTTCCAAAAGGTAGGTCGCTATTGCCATGTAAAATAGAATTATTTAAAAAAATATATTGACTACTCTAAGTTACAGTGACATAATCTTTAAGTGTATGATTTGAATTTTGTAAATAGCAGCCTTCGGTCACCCCCATCTGGGGAGAAGAAATTGCCTCTTAACTTTTCCTTAAGTTTATTTCTTCTGGTTAACTTAATGTATTTATACTTAAACACAGTATTGAATTAAACTCTGATTAAACAAAAGTTCTTGCTCTACATCTTAATTTCTCATCTGAAGCAAGATATAAATCTTGATACTGTGCACAAGTCTAACAAGACTGTTCAGACTGATCAGCAGAACTGTTGGTAACCAAATGGATCATTCTCTTGGTCTTTAAAAGAAATTTAAAATAATTAATTTTGGGTTGATTTTTCTCATTTTGTGACATAAACTTACTGTTGCTTTTAACCAGGATATTTCCAGAGAATATTACTTACTAAGATGTATTTATTTTTTTACTGTAATGTTAGGGCCTCCCAGCTTGTTGAGTTTTCCTCGTGTTTATGTAGGGAATTGCATGTCCTGGTATCTTTGCTTTTTGTTTTTTCTTGCTATGTTTTTTGAATAACCAAGATGATGAAAGTATTAAACATTCCAAAATCATTGTTGAGGTCCCAAGTTCCCTGAGTGATTAATTTATGTATTCATTTTTATGCAGACTGATTTTTGTCAGCTTTTTTTGCTGACGAGTTATAGGAAGCACATTCTAATTATTTCCTGAAGTATTTAGTATATCACTGTTTTCTAGAGTTTCAGAGCTAGTATTTCTGGGGAAAGATTGTTCTGAGAGAGCAATCCTGATGGTGTGTGTCATTCATGGTGTATACTTCCTGAGGTAATGCTAGCCTAAGTCCAGGATGTGGTTGTAGGAAGTCAAATTGAAAAAGTGACAGCAGAAATACTACAGAACAAGTATAATTAAGAAAAAAGATTGTGGCAACATCTATATTCTGGAAATACTTAAAAATTTTTGTTTCACTCGAAGATCGTTTGTGTACTGCTTTTAGATTCCCAAACCCCTTACCCTTGTTGGTCTTAGTAGCAAGTCCTGATGCTTTAAGCATTGTGCTGCAGTTTGGCTGCTTACGGATAAGAATGAATAATAATAATAATAATGCATAATCAAGCTCTTGATAATCAAGCTTCTTTTAGTTTCCAGTATCCAGCAATTTTCAGGGCAAGACTGAATTGGTATGAAGTAATGAGAAGTTAATAAAAGGAGTTTTTCTTGTCTTCTTGAATACATGATGCTGAGTTACCTGATGTGTGGTAAAGGCGTCAGTAAAGTGTTGAAACATTAGTGTTTAAGGTACTTATTTGAATTTATACGTTTATGAAAACACATGCAATGTATTCATACTCAGGATTGCCTTGAATGGAACAATTAGACCAGTAGATAGATGCTTAGATGTGTGTGCCAGTTACTCTTTACTGGTATAGAGCAATTATTTTTATACTGGGGAATCATCACTATTTTTCACTCTTCTCACAAGCCAGGATGTAATTTTGCACAGAGATCCCTCCAGCAGCTTCATGTCAGTTGTGGGAGAAGTCCTTGCTCTTTGTGGCAAATTCCAGGACTGGCATTGCACTGCTGTTGTCTCAGACTATGATGTTTTTCTTTTGGGGATCTATGTGGGGGTGTTTCTCTCTCTCCCCAGTGCCAAGGACGCTGCTCAGTCCTCAGCTGCAATTCATTGCCACAGCTTGTGTGGAAAAGCAGGGCCAGAAAGCATGTCCACACCAGTTCAGAAGTGTTTGGCATAATTAATGGTAGAGGAATGGAGAACACTAGTTTGGATAAAGCTTTACTAAAATATAGCTTTTAAGTGTGCATAGCCGTATTATGAGATGTGATGGTACTTTATTTTGAGAACTTTAAAACTTTGACACAGGAGCTGATTTTTCTTTCTAGTAGTTTCCCTTCCTTTTTGTTCATCCAAGATACATGTCTGAATTACTACTGAGCCTTGTGGTCTCCACAGGACCACTAATCAGAACTCCTTTATTGTAGAGCTTGGTGCTTGGTGCTTTGGAGGTGAAGAATACATGCTCTATGGAACCTACTGTCTGTGTCTAAACTGAATTCCTTTTGTTGATGTCAAGGGTTGTTTCATGATTTCTTGAAGGAGTGAACTGATATATATATACAGAATATTTACTACTCCACTTCTGCTCACTTACTTTTCAGATCTGTCCTCGAAGAAATAAACTAGGTCAGATTTTGGGGGTTTTTTGAGGTTGAGATTTTTCAAATGAAAGCTTTCTCACTATCATACCTAGTTTGTGCTATAGTCAATTTCTTGATGGAATTCAAGTGGAAAACTAGAGCAGATGCTGCTTCTGTATATTCAGAAATTATGAATCTTGAAGATTTTGACTTTACTAAATTTAACTGTGTCAAAATTATTCCTGGATGTTGGTATAGGCTCCTAATGGAAATGATGAAGGATTTTATCTCATCCCAAGAGACGCTTTGCTTTCTCTCCAGAGTCTGCTTCAGTACCAGAGTCTGGCTTTGGCTAAATAAATAGCTTTTTGGATCCCTGCAGCTAGGGAGACAAAACCTGCTGTTGGAATCACTTTGGTAGCTGTGAGATTGTGGTTATGTCTTGGAAATGCTGAAACAGACTTAAACAGAACTGAAAGTAAAAATGAAGTGTGTCAGATTTTTCCTTACAGCTGTTACTTTGATTTGTGTTTGTCTGTTTGATTGGAAGATTATCCTGATGACTCTCTTTGGTTTATGCATCATGTTAATAGTGTCAGTATAGTTTCTTGTGAATACCAGCTGACATCAGTGAAGTAAAAGAATGCCAATAGGAGGTACTGATGCTGCTGTTTGGAAAATGTAATTATGCTTTTATTGCTGTGGAGCAAAGTTTTTAGTTGTATTTGCAAAGTCATTTGGGGAAGAAAACAATACCTGACTTTTTTTTTTTGTGGTTTTTTTTTTTTGTTTGTTTGTCTTCTTTGGTTTTTTTAAAGGTTAATTGCATTTGTGTTGAACAAAAAAGGGGGAAAATTAACAGCTTAAGAGACTGATTTTTTTTCTCTTTTTTTTTGGTATTTTTGCCATAGAGAGGCTTAATTTTTTTCATGTGTGGTGAGTTCGTGTGAATTAATTCAGTAGCTGTTATCATTCATTCCCCATTCATACAGTACTAATTCAAAAGTATTAGAGACGTACCATTTAACTAACGTCTTGTACTGTATTCACTGAGAGGGGTCTTTGTTTTCTGTTCTAATTTATTATTGATCTTTCAGGCCCACAGCAGCAGAACTTTTAAAATGCAAATTTTTCCAGAAAGCCAAGGTAAAACGTTTAACCCTACGAGTAAATTTTGCTCTGCCTTAAAATCTATGTGAAATTTCTTCTTTCCTCATAATGATTTTTAACTTAACACATGTTGGTCTTTCAGAATAGAGAATACCTGATTGAAAAGCTTCTCACTAGAACACCCAATATAGCACAAAGAGCAAAAAAGGTGAGTGCATTCCCATATTTTTCTTGACTGGTGTGGAGGAGAAAGCAGGGACTCCTCAGCTGCCTCACATTTTTAGTTGACTGACTGAGCTGTTCTTTTAATGTGTCTTCAAAGATAGTAAATGAATGTTTTCTGCAGCCTTGCTTTCTCTAGGAAGCCCTGAGGCATTTTGACTTCCTTTCTGGCCTTGTCAAAATGATGCATGGTGTTCGTCATCCTTGACACGATTTTCTTCTCACTTCCTCTTAGAAAGCTACAGGTGAAGTAGTTGTGGGGAAAAAAGGTGACCTGCAAACATATAGGTTCATAAACTGAAGAATTCATGTCTTCATTGATCACCTAGAGAAAGGGTGAAGATACTATAAATGGTATTTATTGACAACTGCCTGGTTCTTTGGATTATTTCAAATGTTATTCCCAAAAAGTCAGGTCGAAACTCCGTGAGAGTGCTGCTGAATTTTTCAGACCAATGGAGCCTTAGTCCACGGGTGACAGAGTTAAACCCACAGCTGTGGCACCTTTGGCACTTATATAAATGAGCTTACCAAGTCATGTGCAGCAGAATGCAAAAAATATTAACTCCTAGCAGGTAAGTATTGTAAAACCTTTAAATATGAAGCAGTTCATAAGAGCTAAGAAACAGGAATGAATGTAGACTCCTGTTTTTTGTGTGTGAAAAATTATGGAACTCTTTTTTCCCTTTCTGTGGTGATTTAACTCACCATGTCTCTTCAGTATGAGGCGACTGCTCGGAGACTGCTAAGCCCCTGCAGGTGACAGAGTAGTGTACTGAATCCAGCCTTCTAAAAGCAGGCTTTCTGAGGGGATATTTTGGGGAGGGCATTTCAGAAAAGGAGTTGTTTCAGCCTTTGTTGGCACATCAGTTAGGCTGCGGCTACCCGTACCAGCACTTGTACGATTTTCTGTTGTCTCTGCGAGTATTGGTTTGGCATAATTCTACAACACTGAAATGTTCTGACAGCTGCTGGCTCATACTTGGAGAGACAGTCAGCAAGATCTGAGTGCTCCAAGTTCCTTCAAATTTTGGGAACTTGTTGACGGTGGGCTCTGAGAGGCTGTAGTAGGGAGGGGTACTGAGAGGGTTTGTGGTAGGGCTGTTGTGCTGAGCAAGTTTGCACCTGCAAGGGCGGGAGGAGGAGTTCGGGGTTTGGCCGTGTGGTGGCAGCAATGCCCACGTAAAAAATGATCCAGCTGGAGAAAACCATGCTCTGGTTTTCAGTTTACACTTCGGGCATGCAGGAGTGATTCAGACATGTGCCGGTACCAGCCGTGCTTCTGCCAGAGCGTGTGGCTCCTGAGTGTTCGTGTCCCAGCCTTATCCTCGGGTCAGCTTTAGACACTGTGTGTTAACTCCTGCATGCACGCACGTATATTTATTTATTTGGAGAACATAGCACTTGGAATTGCGAAGGGAATGCAGGATAGCCTCCTGTATACCACCAAAAATAATTTTCTGAATGACTTTTTTGACAGTTCTTTCTGATTTGGAAGAGGTGTAAATCTTAAGAAATCAAAGCTATACAGTGGTGGAGACAATATGTTTTTAGTTACATCATAAATGGAAAAATATCTGGGTTTTAGCTACTGAAAATGCTAAATTATTTATATTTTAAAAGGACACAATATTGAAATTCATTGGGGATTTAAAGTTTAATTTACTTGTTAGAACTTTGCATGTAGCTGCTGTTTTAAGACCCCATAAAATATAAATGTACTTTAATAATAGAACTCTGGGGTTTTGTTAAAAAAGCTTGTGTAAGTCGAGTTTGGTTGCTTAAAAATTAACATGTAAAATGTCTAAGAGGTTGCTCTAGGAGGAAGTAACCCCTGTAACTGAAAAACTAATGTCACCAGGGCAATAGATAGGAGCTGGTGTCATCACTGCTTAAATTATCTTCTCTAGCACTTCATGTAAAATGCCTATGACTAATGATCTGTAGCACCACTGCTAGTACAGATGTCAGATGTGCCCTGTGGTAATCTAATTTTTCTTCCATTTACCACTTGTATAATTACTTCGCCTTGTTGCCCAGAACTCCAGCCACAGTTTAGTTTTAACTTTAAATTCTTCTCTTTTGACACAGGGTTCCCATGTTTTGCTTCTGCCTGTACAGTTTATACTTGGCTGTTTTTTTCTAAATATGAGTTTGGGTCTATTTGTGAAATCCTGAAAGCAGGTACATGTGTCTTGTATGCATGAGGAAAACATTTAGTGCTGTAAAGATGAGTCCTGCTTTAAACCCCAATTTGATAAGTAAGCAACGTCTTCACTGTCTGTTTAAAATACTGTTTTAACATTGGAGCTGTAAGCTACATGTTTGTGCACATGTTCCCCCTGTTCCATTGTTTCATTTGCTTTTGATTCTGCTAAATTTTAAATGATGTCCTTCTTCCTTGCCCTAGCATTGTAATCAAGGATAATGCTGAACCACTTACCCGGGATGAGCATGTCCTGCCTCCTCCTGTGCAGGAGCAGGTTAGATGTGTATTGGTACTGATCCACAGGAATGAGTGTTACACCATGCAACTTCTTACTGGCAATTGTGGGTTTCACTAATGGGACTGCTCACCTGTGGGAGCATTGCTGGTATCAAGAAGAGCTGTAGAGAAGGCTGTGGTGAATGGTCCAAGCTCAGTGTGGCTTGGTAAGCAGGGACATGCTCTGAAGCCACACTTTTGTCATGGATATAAATGTAGGAGCCCTGACAGCCCATGCCTCTGCCTGGTTAGATGGTGTGGTGGTAGAGCAGCCTGTCCTGTCCTGCTTGGATGAGGGCTGTGTGCACCGCTGGCATAAAACAGCTCACCAAGAGTTTACATATACTATTTATTAACACGTCCTGAAGCAGTTTTAATTTTGAACTGAACACTAGGTTGTTCCACTTGTGATTAGGATTGCTGTATTGGAATAGAGCAAATTCAAATTTGAAACAGCTTTTAGAGTTCCACAGTCAGTTTGCAAATCTTGTCACACTAAAAAATTAATTATAACTGTAAGTACTCTGTATGCCCAAAGGCCCTGGGTCAATTTTATGGTTTTATAATCCCATTTTTTTAATTTTTAAAATCCCCTGCATGACTGCCACTTCTACAAAGTCAACAGGGAAAAACATGTATCTGCATTTCATTTTATTGCTGTCTGAAGTGCTGCTAGTAAAAAAAAAAAAACCTAAGCAATAATTGGGCTTGAATTCTGTTTTTGGAATGGTGTTATTGCATTGTGCTCTTAATAAAAGCTTTTTTTATAGCCAAGAATTGTACATTAGTGGGAAAAACCTGTGACAGCATGAAGAGATGATTAGTGTGAGTGATACCAGTTTTTATTATACTTCACTAAAAATGCCCTTAGGGATGGGTTGGAATTCTAGCTCCTCAGTACAGCTATTTTAAGCTAGTGGTCATGTTTCATTATATAAGAAATTATCAATCCCCTGCATTTAATGAGAAAAATATCATTATATCCCAGATTTCCTGGACAGCTGTAACAGCATGATTGCACCTCAGCAAGACATACATGTGCAGCACTGCCCTGCTTCAGTAATGGATATAATCTGATAGATACATCCCACCAGTGATGTATGTTAGTACAGCTGGACTCCAGCTGAGTTGAAAAGCAGAGAGCAACATGAGCTTGAGCTCAGATTGTTAATATAATTGTATATTAATTTTTCTTTGCACTTAAAGAAAAACTTATTTAAATAATGTTGGTATATGAAGTGAAGGGACATGTGCTATACTGGAACCCTTTTTCTGGAAAGCAGCAGCTGAACTATAAATATGTGTTTGGCAAGACTTTGTGTGAGGGAGGGCCCTCCATTGCAGAGGATTAATTGTTCGGTTTATCCAGAACACTGCCACAAATTAAAAAAATAAATAGTCGAACTGTATTTATATGGTTGAATATTACTAAAAAAAATGGGAAAAATTGCCACTCATACCATGTCAGGTAACTTTTCTATTTTCAAGAAGTTGTTGGAAGGGAAATTTAATGAAAACACTTTTTCTAAAAAAATAAATTTGACAAAAATTTGCATAATCAGAAAGCAGTGCCTGCATTAGTGGTAGTAGAATTGGAAAGTGTTTTAAGGGGCAGACACATGCAGTTGCACCAGCTTTGTTTTAACATTTCAAATAAAGGAAGAACATTGCTTAGTGTTTTTGCCAGCATTTAGTTGTGCCATTAGATACAAGGAATTTCATGCAGTATAGGTTTGTCCATCTTTTCTTTCATAAGGTGCTTTTACCATCTGTGTGGTGAGGTTGAATTTTGTGCTTTCTCAGATGGATCTAATTGTTACAGAATAGGTGAGCTTTGAAACAACCCATGGCTTAGTTGAGTACCTTGTACTTCGGATATCCATATGCATATCTGACATAACTTGGATTACTTACTGTGACAGAGTTTAAAAGCTTGTACATGATTCATCTTAGTTGTTAAAAAGTAGCTCTGTTCCCTACTGGAAGGTGTATTCCAGTCCATGGGCCGTCATAGTTCCACTTCAGAATTCATTTTTGCAGTGAGTCCCTGTCTCTTGTGTAACTGCACTGATCTGCTCCTTAGCTAATGTTGTGTTCATGACCTGTTGACTTGTTTAAAACTGTCTTGAACATGGACTGATGTGGGGTTGGTGTATGAGCTTCTCTGATTTTCAGAGAACTTCTCTGATTAGACCAGTAGCTTTAAGTATTTGGTATTTATCAAAGCTGTTGAAACTTGCAGAACTGGAGGAAGATTTTCTTAAAAGTGCTGTTGAAGGACTCGTGATTAAAGAATCAAGACAGGATAAAGGAAGTCTGGGTGTGTACAATGCTGGTGATAGTCTTTGAGCAGGAAGTAAGCCTTGTAAATAGCAGAAGATAATCCTATTTTATTGGCCTGTTTTGTAAGGATTTGGTTTTGTGTTGCTCAAAATAGGCAGGAAGGTGCTGCTTTTACCAGTTTACCTTCTGAGAAATTAAACTGCAGACATTTCACTGGCATGACATCCAGTACCAAAACGCATTTCTTGGAATTGGAATAGCTCCCTAAGTGAAAGTGTCTCAATGGAATTAGTTGTTATTTAATAACTTTCCCAGTTTATAGGCCAAATCAATATTGTGTCAATGCAGGCAGCAGCAGCTGGCTAGCTCGGGTCACCTTAGTGTCATGGGGTTTCCTTTCTGGAAAAGACATCCTTTCTGCCTGTCTTTGTTTGTAAAGGTAACAAGAGTTTTGGGAGAATGGGGAAGTGTGTATTACTTGTAATTTTGTATATTTTTGGGAAGTTTGTCAGGAAAATCATGCAGGCAGATGAATTACAAAGAGGATTCTCTAAGAGCAAGGTGGCTCAGAAGCAGCATTTCCACCTGTTACCATTTGCTTAAAAGTTGATAGAATAGGTATGTGAGAATTTTTGCTTTTATGTGGAGAAATTAAATATTTAGCCCTCATAATTTAAAAAAAAAAAAAAAAAAAAAAAAAAAAAAAAGGG
>VYXC01012087.1:1850341-2102694 GCA_013397175.1 Platysteira castanea | reverse complement strand
AAAAAGATCCCAGGCTCAAGAACCTCAACAAAGTGTAAAGTAAATATGTTTTCCTGGTTAGACTTTGTAATGGTTTTACAAGTACAGTACCAAAAAAATTATGTGTTGTTTGTTTTGACACTCTTTTCCCCCCTGCACTTGTGCTTGATACTGGCAATATTCTTATAAGTTCCTGGGGAGAGCTGCAAGGGCAGTACAAGTGAAGCAAGACATCCTTGAGATGGTGTTGCCCTCTGATATTACAGAGGACTTCATTTAGCTGAAAAGTGCTCTTGGCTCAAGGAATTAAATTTATGGCTGGAGCCAAAAACTTCAAGGTTTTAACCAGAAGTAGACTTAGGCCAGCAGAGCAGAAAGAAGGGCTGGAACAGCAATAGTTAGTTTCTGCTTAGCTCTGAAAAACAGCTCCACGAGAAAGCTATTCAAACAGTGCATGTGCCGCTGAAGTCGGACAGTATGGGAAGGGAAAGGGAGTGTCAGGGATGCACGTCCCAGCAAGGCTGTGTGGGATTTACTGGCAGCAGAGGGCAGCCACATCCAGTGCCATGCGGCTGGCGGGATCCCTCCTGCCTGAGCTGTGTTTGGAGTCACAGGCTGGGAGTCTCGCTCCAGCTCTGGGATTTTAAATGCTGTAGACTGGTTGAATGCATGCTGCTTCTTGATAGCTGACTAAAACAGAAACACTGGAGTTTTAGAAAATTGGATTTTATAAAAATTGCAGACCTCAATTATTTTCATGTTAATTTTTAACTTTTTTTGAGAACTTCACTCAAGTTCTAATTTGATCACCTTAATATTTTAAAAAATATCTTGCATAAATTCAGGTATCTTTAAAATCTGTGTGGAATGCAGAATGTGTATTACAGTAATTTCTCTTCTGTACATAAGAAATGGAAACTTGGAGAAAATAGAAAAGGATATAAATTAGAATTTCACCTTGAAATGGTACTTTCAAGCCTCTGAATTTGAAAGTGAAAGTCATAGTAATTTCTTCTTTGAATTCTACAGTAATAGACTGTTTTCATAAATATTCTTTAATGTGTCTCTAATGCTGACAGTGAAACCTACCTTATAGTAAGAGTTTTCTAGTACTGAATAATGAATAATGAAAGCATTGCATGAGGCTGTATTTGTCTTGTTTCTTTTCACCTCTGGTTGTTTTAAGAAAGTGAACAGCTTGAATGGTAGAAAAGCATGGTGGAATTGGAAAATTCCAAGGTGGATCTACTGATCCCTCTAGTGGAAAGTATTCTAGTAGTGATTCACCATCATGATGTGAATCAGATGAATATCTGATCAGCCGGGAAAGAAAGCTCTAAAGATCTGGATCTTTCTTCGTCATCTTTCAGAGTACTAAGTTACTTCACCAATTTGCTGTATCTTTCATTTGCTTTCTTGGATTCTTGCCAGGTATCCTCTTGGCCTTGGCACCTTAATTTGATTGGAAGAGTGGAGGGGAGCAGGCAGGGAAAAGAAAGAGGATAGGAAAGAGCCTTGCTCTGCATGTGTGAATTAGCTGTCAGGTCATGCCTGATAGCCATTTGGGATTCCTTGAGTTTGAGGCGAAGTGATACTTTTGTGGAGCAATGTATCTCCTCTGCAGAATTAATTGAAAACATCCTCCTCAGCACAGGTGCACATTCATGCCTGAAAGGACTATTGTTAAAATGTGAATGAAAGAATTGTTTGCAGCTAATAATATTCAGTAATGAAGTTTATGTAGTGGAACTAATAAATGGAGAAATAATGTCTGAAAACCAAAAATCATACTGAGTTACTAAATTTGCGTATTTCCCATGTGACTGGAATTTCAGCAAAACTGCAATTTCTCAAAGCAAAATCAGATTCCAATTTTGGACTCAGGCTGAAAGCAGCGATAATAACTATGTTGCAGTATTCAGGTAAAACCTCATGTTTAAGGAAAGCAGAATTAGGAATTCAGGGAATACCTGCACCTGTGAACAAGATGTTTTGGTAACAAAATAGCATCTTACTTTTAGCCACTACATCTTGCTGTCTCTAAGCAGCATTATCCCAGCAGTAGAAGAATTGGTGAAGAGTGGAAAGAGGGAGGATGTTGCACAAGGAATCCCCCAGAGCGGGTGAGGACTTGGTACACTGGTATTTTTCTTGTCATTTCCTCTAGGGGTGCAGGAATGTGCTCCCTCATCCTCTCCAGCTAATAATGGCTTTGTTTTCCTCTCACTGATAGCTCTGCTGTATTCCACTTCTAAATTGGTAGCATAGGTAAGATTTCGTGGCAGTCTTCTCAACTGATAGCCGTGCCCTTGGGTGTCACACTTGTCATCATGTAAGCATGATACTGGTTGGCTTATGAAAACAAACCAGTACCATAAATATTTAAAGCAAATGGTCTTTTTTTTTTAACAGAGATCTCTTTTTTGTTGACTTCTGCTGTGTTATCCCTTAAAAAGCATGCTTTTCCAGAACCAGTAGAAAGCTGAAGAAATCCTGTTCAATGCAGAATTATCAGTCTCCTGTATTCAGTATTCTTTCATGAAGAAAGATATAATGATCTTACATTTCTTGACTTTAATTGATTCCTCTAGGGAGTATTCCAGTAGTTTCTGCGTATGAGTATGAAACACTGCAAGTTCTGTCTTGCTTTTTTTCTAAGTAGGAGGAAAAACAAAGAAAGACTAAGGGTTTTTTCCACGATATTTGCAGCATGCAGAGTGGTTTAAGAGGAGGGGATGCTAATGGCAAATTACTGTGATACCTTAAGACCTTTTGAGTTCTACAAAGCAGAAATGCCAGAGTGTTTTTTTACAAAGGTAGTGGTACATCCTGTTAATAATGATAGCCTGCATAAATTGTGGTGAGAAAAAACAAGGGCTTGAATTGCATAAAACACATTCAGGTTTGCAGAAGTTTCGTGGCTTCCATCAGAATGAAAATAAGACTTCACAATATAATGAATTCAGAGGAGTTTAAGAATAGTCAGCAGTGAAGGGGTTAGGAAGTTCACCTGACCTGTGAGACTGGGTTGGATGGGGACCAGCCTTCTCCTGAGGTAGTGCTTCAACTCTTCAACAAAGCATGATGTTAACATGAGGGAATTCACGTGCTGTCTTGGACCTCAAGGCTTTTTTGGTTTGATGTTTTGTTTTGTTGGTTTTTTTTGCAAAAATGTGATTACAATGCAGGTTTTCTTATACAAAAAAGAACAGCGTTCTTTTGCTTTAATATATATTGTACAAAGTGACTTCATGCCTTTAACCTCAGGTGCTAAGCTATGATT
Organism: Platysteira castanea; assembly: GCA_013397175.1. NCBI lineage: Eukaryota > Metazoa > Chordata > Aves > Passeriformes > Platysteira > Platysteira castanea. Next base: position 2,099,432 of record VYXC01012087.1, on the reverse strand, counting down.
AAAGATGCAACTGTTTTAAGCAAAATGCTGGTGCCATGATTTGATTCACAATGATAGGCTGATTTTCTTTGTTGCGCTGGAATAAAAATAAATGCATAGGGGTAGAGATTGAAATTTGCTTTTTCGTCTTAGGAAACATTCAGGAAAGGTCTGCAAGCTGATGAAAGGTAAAAATTATAAAATGTTTGCTCCTAGGCTTAAGCTGTGTATGGAAGGAACTGGTCTAGAGATTTTTTTGAGAGAAAAATACACAGAGCAAAGTGTGGTGCTAAAACCAAAAGTGTTCAGTAATGTCCTGTTCCTCATCATTGTTCTTTCCATAAAATAACTGTCATGGAACTGGCATGGGAATGGGTTTTATAAATACTTCTCATGAATCTGTATGAGAAGCGAAGCTCCTGAAACTTGTGATTTAAAAATAAAAAACAAAAAACGGAGGGGAGCACTGGCTATGCAAAAACCCTCATCTTATCAATTACCAAGTAAATATTTGTACTTTAAACAGTATATTTGTTCTAGAAGATCTTCTGGGATCTGCATAATGGTGGGAGTCCAGTCTCCCGTAAGAACCAGTGTGAGGTGAAGGTATACAGCATCAGACCATTGACTGGTCTTTCTCTTTTTTCTGCCTGAAAGTCAAATTTAGACTTTTATGAGGACAGACTGCAGAAAATGAAAACAGTGAAGTTTTTAAATAACCACCTTGTCATTACTGCTCTCTAGGGCATGTGGGATTGGGTGTATCTTGACTACTGTACTAGCATATGTAGCTGAAGGGCATCAGTGGTAAAATAAAAGACAGCTTTATTTCCAGATAAAGCTAAGCCGCAGTATTTCCAGAAGGATATGTGTTTAAAAAATAAAAAAGTACAGATTGCCATCTCTAGAGATACACAAATGCAAGAAACAAACACCAGCACTGATTATTCTCTAGTTAGAAATTAATAGGAAGCAGTGTCAGGGTTCCACAAAATCTTTTGCAGATGCGCTTTAAATGTGCAGAATCTACACATTTGCTGCTCTCTAGGAATTCAGGAACAAATTAAATTTGGGCTCTATGTTACCCATATACAGAGGGTGGCAAGGCACCTTCCATGATACTCAATACTAATGTTTATTAGTGCTATCAATTTTGCTTATGCAGATACATCTTACTACCCATGCTTTCAGGCCACCATACTGTTTCTGTGGAACAAAGTTTAAAAATGCTGGTTTAAATCTATCCAGGATTCCATTGCAAATATACAGTCCCCAGAGCTTCAATAGGAATACCTTAAATAATTCAGATAGTGGGAAAGTCAATGTGACTAATTCAGTCATCTTCCTGTAGAATGAGGAGAAATAGAGTAGATGCATAATATTGCTCTTTCTGACAGAATGGATTTGTAATGTAGTCTAAGATCATGTGCTGTACCATGTATGAAATGCAGTAATGCTATATGTGTATGCATTGGTATCCCACAGTGTATCATTTTTTAAAAATTTATTTATTAAATTTAGGCCCTGAAATAAAATAATAAATCTGTAAGTGGGCCCAGTTCTTTGCTGTTTTGAGCAATTGTGAATAAGGAAGTAGAAAATTCTTAGTGTTCAGAAAGTGTTCATTCCCTTCGCTGTCACTTAACAAAAGTAAACTTCTAAAGAGATTGCAGCAGCTAAAGAATCAGTAATAAATAATAGATTCTGCTTTCCCCAGTTTAACATCTACATATAGCAAGCACATCAGTGCCTAGAAGACAACATTTTATGTTTTGCTTCCCTATGTTGTAGCCTTCTTTTCATCAAGCCTTGGAAATGTGGGCAGTTTCTGCATTCTGCTGATGGAGTTCTCTCTGTTAGGCTGATTAGGGCTGACCTTCATTGGGTGGGATTTACAGTTGTCCTGTTCATCTGTAAACACATATTCTCCTGGAAAACTAGTGCATGGTCTTATTGGCAGGGAATGTTAAATGACCTATATCCTGCTTTAAAACAGTGAGGACAAATAGTTCTGTCAGCAGCTTAATTTATACTTAAATATTTGTGACTGTATTGTATTCTGCAGTAAGCTTTAACCAGGAACAGCATATAGAATAATACTACTACTTCTAATATAATGCTTAATATTCTGTGTTGGTCATGTTTTTTTCACTCACTGATTTGTCCAAGCATTCTCTGTTTTAACTGATGTTCATGTCTTTCTTCCACAGCTGGAGTAATGTTGACAGTGGCTTATTAAGCTTTTCCTCCTAGAAACTGCTTTTGGTTGTACATTACAATGTTCTGAGCTGCTTTTGTGTTGGCTGTAGTTTAACTGCCAGTCATTCAAATTAATTTTTTGTTCTCTGATGTCTTCTGACTTATGTGAAATATGTTTTCTAATATTTGTTAATTTGTCTTTTAAAACTGAACTTTCATTGGTTTTTTTATTAACTAAAGTTATGATTCAGTTTAGTTCCTATTTTGGAGGGATCATTTACATTTTTAATCAGTAAAATCCAAAGTAGAATTGAGCATGTTTTAATTTGTTTTCCTTTCCCTCTGAAATACTTCCTGAGAGATATGCAATTTTAGCATAAGGAATTACCGATGTTGTGTGTTTTGACTGAAACTGATGGGGAAATTGCATTTGTATGCACTGCACGCAATGTAAAATGTAAACCAACTTCTTCTTGTTTTTGTAGATACACAAGAAGTTTGTTTTGGTTCCATGCTCCGTCCTGGATTTGCTTTGTGCCTTTGTATAAATAGCTTCATTTTTTTGCTGCTTTATTTCTCTCTATAAAATGGAAAACCTGTAGCAGGGTATCAGGAGAAATATATAGGATATTCTCAATTGCCTTAATGCTGTAATTATTGGAGTGAAATGCAAGCATGCTGCCTGTGGTATCAGTCTGCTAGTAGTATCTCAAATGATAGCCAGAACAGAAATTTACTATGTTATATAAATTATATATATTTCCTTCCAATATCTGTTACTAGAGCTAGATGTTTACGATGATCAAAGAAACAATTTATTTGCAGACGTGGTGTGCCACTCATGCTCTTTCTTTCATCTAGGTAGGGTACATGCCCTCCATATGTGACTGATCCTTTGTGGCTTTACCCAGAACCGAGTGAGCAAAGCCAGGCTTGTTAGTCAAAAATTTGTGCAAATTAGTTCACCAAGTGTTACAAGTGTTAAGCACACACACCAATTTAAAAAATCTTGCAGACAACAGCTTCACATTTTTGAAAGTTGAATAGGTTGAGTACTTTGCTGTAGCTGAAATTTTAGTTTCTTTCATGTGAACATGTGTGCTGGTGGGAATCAGTCTGATTGAAACAGAGCACCAGTAAAATTGTTTTCCTGCTTTCAGAAACTTCTCAAGAAAATACTTTAATTTAACATGGTATTTTGCTTTGTGCTAAGTTTCTTGTCCTTGAGCCATTTGTTTATTGTTTATTAAAAGGCAGTCTATTTTAAAACTTGAGATGCACTCTATCTTCATCAGTAAAGTTTTCTCCCAGAACTCTCTGCAAATGATGCAAGCATCATTAAGCCCCATTAAAATCATTCTGTTCAGAATAAGTCTTCTAAACAACTGAAAATGGAAGCAGAAGAGATATTGATTAGTGCACAATGCAGTGTTTGAATGTGTCTTTAAACCAATGTATCCTGTTGTGCTGGAAAAGCATGATTTTAGTTGTGGATGATGTCGTCTCCTGGGTTTGTGTAGAGCCATTTGGGAGATGCCTGTGCTGTTAAACAAAAGCCTACCTCAGTCCTTGAAGGATAATAAATTACATCCACAAGCAGCAGGCAAACTACCTGCTAGATTACCTTGTGTCTGTGCTGATCCCTGATGGTGTAGACAGTAAGAGCCCACTGATTGTGCCTGGGCTGATTGCAGCTGAGTGAAGAATTGCTGTGCTACTGCTTCCTTTGATATCTGCCTGGTCCTCCCTCCCAAACACACACAAGCTGCTTCTACAAAGCTTGGAGGCAGCTAGGCTAAAATTGGTGCAATAGGAACTTGGTATGGGAAGCAGGGAAAATAATGCAGAATTTGTCCATCAAGAGACGGAGTAGAGTATTCCCCCGGCGTCCTGCATAGGTTTCCCCTCTTTTCAGTTACAAATGAGAACAAAATATGGAGAAACTGAGTAGGGCACTCTAATTCAGTTGTACAGTGAAGAAATGTAAGGGAGGAATATCATAAGGACTGAAGGAAATACAGAAGTGCTGTGAGGCTCTGAAAACTTCACTCTTTCCTCTGGTTTAGTCTTATATATGTAGAAGAGAAGGGAGAGGAGCAGGTGGATGTTTGGGAAGTGAAGGAAAGAAGAGTGGAAAAGAGTCCAGACAGACATCAAGATACCTGTTTGTGTATGGACAAGGTTTTGAAAGAAGGCTCCTACCACTGATGCTCTTGTGGTGTCAGGCCAGTCAGCTCCAAAGTGTGCTTGGCCCAAACCCAGTACAGAAATAGCTAAGTGCCCAGCTCTCTATGAAAATCTGCTTTGCTAAAATTGTATTATTCCCTGCATTACAGTTTCCTTGGAAGCTCATGGTCTCAGAGTTGAAGTGTTCTATATTATTTTCATGCTATGCATCTTGCTGATATGGTACCTGAAGGGATTTAGAAGCAGCTGGAATTTGTCACATGCTGCATCTCTCTGCACATTGGGGTTTGCAGCAAACCATAGGGGTTTAGAGCAGGGCTAATACCAGTTTAGTCTTTCTTTTACGTTTCATTATGTTGAAAACCACCATAATTTCTCTAGTAAGAAATTAGATTTTTATATTTAGGTTTTTTCCCCTCTTTTGTGTTTTCCATCATTGCCAGCAACCAACAGAATTTAGAACCAAGCTGATCAGTGTTCATACAGTGCAAGACATCGAAACATCACAGATGGGAATCTGCAAAACCAAAGCTGAACCAGGCAATTGTATAATGCTGTGGGTACTGGCAAGCAGGATATGCAATTTTGAACTAAGACCATCTAGTTAGTTATTTTTTAAAGTTATTTTTACTGATATCTTCTCCAGCAGTTGTTTTTGGCCTGAAACAGCTTTTCTGCCAAATTAGTTCTTTCTTTTGTGTGCTGTGAATGTTTTGTTCCTTTTAGTCTCTTACCAATGTACAGGCAGTTTTCTGACATAACCTTTTTTCCTTTCTTAAAATTGAAAAGCAGGAGGAAATCCTTTAAACTTTACAAATTTATAGCACTGTGGAGCTTACCCGTAAAAGCATTTGAAGTTCTGCAGTGGGAATGTGAAATAATTAGAGAAACTGATTCTAATCTGAACACTGTTGGGGCTGCTGGTTATTGTGCTGTGCTTCCAGCCATCTCAAGGGTCTCAAAATGCATAGGTTTGGGAAGAATTGTTGGATGAATGGTTGTGGGCTAAACATGATCTGGGGAAAAACAAGCACATTGTCCAGCTCTGAAAAAGAGCTATGTGGCACCATAAGAGTGTTTGATTTTCAGATTTATCTGCTGCATAGTCTTATTATGCCTCATTGGTCTACAGGAGTTATTATCTACAGGAGTTGGCCCAGCTAGTCTGGTGTGATGCGTGCCTGCCTACCTCCTCAGGCTGCATACAGCTGCTGCTTTTTTTTTTTTTTCATGAGGATAACTTTACTGTTAAGGTATTCTTAACACCTCTACACGTTTTAAAGGTATTTAGCAGAGCAATCAAATTTTTGAGGCTTGTGTCCCTAGAACAACCTTGTCTGTGTAACTTCTGCTTCCTTGAATAGCTTCCTTTGCTTTCAAGCAGCAAGCAGTTGTCATCTATTTGAGCTTGTTCCTAAGTGGTAGTAAAATCTATCCAAGCCCTGTTGCCCTATATTAATTATGTATAGCTTAGCTATTCCTGCTGGCTTAAGGAGGTCAGATATTATTAGAATATGTTAGTGGCTCCTGCAGCAAATTAATGAAAGCACGTAGAATAAAAATAGCAAATAATTGCTGGTTAACCAGAACACCAATAAAGATGTCTGTGTAATGGTAAACAATATTTTGGTAGGTCAGACGAGTGCCAGGTTCCAGTGGTCACCTCCATAAAACAGAAGATGGGGACTGGGAATGGAGTGATGATGAAATGGATGAGAAAAGTGAAGAAGGCAAAGCTGCTATTTCTCAGGAAAAGGTACCTTCTGTTTGTGCCAAGACATTTACACTCTGTAAGATATTCTGTCTTTATGTTAATTGTTAGTATTTCTGGATCTTTGTTGCATAAAGCTGAGTAGCTCATATCTCACTGTGTTTGTTTTCCAGTCACGAAGACTGAAAGAGGAGGAGAACACAGAGGTAAAAATGTCATTATGAATTTCTTTTTTTCTTCCAAGCGTTTGAGTGAAGGGATTTCTTTTTCATGTCTGGTGTTAAAAATGTGAATTGAGGTGCGACTGTTGTTCTACAGCCTTGTATGGCAAGTGCTTGTGAGGATAGAGCTGTGTGCCATTGTGTCTGTAACAATGAACTTCAGCACACAGTGGATAAGATGGATAGGAATTTCAAAGTCATGTTATGTTTGTGCCCAGGAGAATTAAGATAGGTAGTCTGGCTGTTGTAAATGAATCTTTGTAACTGCATCACACTAATTGCTGTCTGTTAGGGTAGTGAAGGCTGCATTGGAGTAGCCAGAACATCTCCAGATAATTTTTTCTTCTTAGGATCTATATCACGACATGTAGCTTATAATGAAAATATTTCCTTCCATACACAGTAAAATAATTCAGTACTGAAGCATATTAGATTAACTCAGGAGAATAAAATACTGTGCAGAATTTCATGACCCTGTGCTGAGTGTGGGAAGCATTGCTGCTATAAACAATTGTTTAATAGGATTATGGCTTACAGAATAAATAGTCCTTAAAAATGTCTGTTCCTTGGGTGGGTGACCCTTGCCACTTCACCTGCAATTTTAGATTCTCTGATTTTTGTTGGTGTCAGAGAAATCTTCTAAAAGCCTAGCAGCTTCCTGCCAGATTTAGTCCTGTTAGCTCCTGTGATGACCCCAGTCTCTCCACTGCAGAGCTAATTTACACAGCTCTTCAGCACCTGAGCTACCTTATGTAAGTTGGGTACAAAAAAAAAAGGACTTTCACCACACAGTCTTTCTGTCTTAGATATTGAGAACTCTACTTGTGACTCAGTTTGTACAGGTAACAAAGTTGCTTAGTTAATGAAGGAGAAAAAAAGCTTCTGCTTGAAGTCTTCTGTTGATTTTTCTTTCCTGAAATGTTCTAGAAGATGTCTTGGAACTAAAACTAATGCTTCTTGTCACTGTTGGTGTGTGCCTCTTGGGTGTTAGGGATGCACATTCCTATACATTGACATAACATGTCTGTTGAAGGTGCAGAAATAATAGTAGTAGCTTATATAAATGGAAAGAATTTAATTGAAGCAGAAAAAACCCTACTCTCATCTTAGTGATTGTGAAAAATAATTTTACAAATACTCATTAATGTTTGCTGAAATACAGATAATAAAATACGGATCTTGTGTAACTTTTTAATAGCTTTGATATGGAAAACTGTCAAAAAAAACTGTCAAGAAATTTGTGATGCAGGTCTTAATTTTGGGAGGGCTTTTGAACCCTTTATAACCGTTGAACAGGCTGTTCTGTGAGTGGTGACAATATGCTAAGTTGGGTATGAAATCATAGTAGGGTAGAGGAGCCTGGTGCATTCTGTATGTAGGATACTTTTGCTTGAAGCTTCATACAAATTTTAGTTGAGAGCTTGGGAGGATATCACAGTGTGAGGGAGGAGTGATAATGGGGAAGATATAAGTGTTGCTGATTTTTCTCAGTGAAAGACATCCTCTGAGCTGTGATACCTGCTTTGATATGCTGCTAGTTCCTTGATATGGGTAGATGTAAGACTTCCTTAACAACCAAAACTGTTACGCAAAAATAATGTGAGTAGCAGTTTGGAATTCTCACTGTGTGCATATTATTTAATAGGTAATTGTTGCTTTGATGCAAGGTGGATTATTAGCTCCTACACTCAGTGCTCTAATGCAGGCCTTATTTATTACTTGTTTCTCTGTAATTGGAATAGGGGAGTTTTACTGGTATCAGCTATATTTTAGACTGTGTACTGAAAATGTTTAAAGGGTTTCTGAGAGTTAGAGAATGTGTTAAATATTCTGTGCTAACTTCAAACTGTTAGCATGGAAAGTTTTTTGTGATTTTTTTAATTTCCCTTTGGCATCCTTCACAAGACTTTTTACTTTTTTCTCTAATAGTCTCAGCCTGCTGTTAGTGAGGAATATAGTGAAGTTCCATGTGCGGTGAATCTTGTCTTAAGATTAAGGTAAGAGATCCTTCTATTTATTTAGCTATATTATCTTGATCTTCCTCATTACTTTCATAATATTGACATAAAATCAGTGTTGAAGTGTATAACTTCCCAGTATGACCAATATGAATTGTGTTTTTGTGATTAATTGCTGTCTTTTAATTGCTTACTGAAATTGTGTAAAATGAAAAGCAGAATATGAATGTGTCTTCAGGCTAAGTGTACTCGTCATTAAGTATTTTCTTTCCTTTTTTTCCTTATAATGCAGAATCACAGTGAGAAGTTTTTAATGAGTTTCTTTCACACTTCAGCAGTCAGCCTCTGACAGAAATAAACCATAGCTGTATTACAAGTTGCCAACTTAAAATGTTTTTCACTGGCAAGTTTGATCAGCCACTGTAGAGAAGTGATGGGTATTTTAGAAAATGGGTACAAATATGTTGTCAAACTTAAATTTGTACTTAGTTAAAGTGAGTCAGGTTACCTTTAATTAAAATCAGTTTGTAAATAAGATTTGAATTGCTTAATTATGCAGTCTAGTTCTTGGATAAAACTATTTTTTCATGCAAAACTTTGATAGCTTTTTATGTGTATGATAGCTTTTTAATGTTTTTTCTCAAAAAAAATTTACTACCATTACTACCACTCACTTTAAAACTTTAAATCCAGTTTGTGTTGACAGGGTATCTATGAGGGGTTGTAAATTCCTAATTATTTCTATGGAGAAAAGTTAAATATTACAGCTTTTTATGCTAATAAAAAGATAAGAAGTCAGAAATAATTAGAAAATTATAGCCAGTATGTTAGAAACAAATAGTAGATTTATACATAACAAGTAACTTTAAAACAGCAGCATCAAAAATTGTTAGTGTCCTGGTTCCAAATGTTAGAAATCAGAAAGAAAACCAATTACACAGAATGAGTGCCAATTTTCAAAATCTGTTTTCTTCCCTTTTCTTTGACTACTTTTCTAGTGACAGCTGCAAAAAATTGCATGGCTGCCAAAGGTTATTTACAAAAGGGAGGATTAATGAATTTTATTGTGGGGATAGGAAAGACTTAGAAATTATTTGGGATCATTTTAGTTGTCCAATTTACATAACTGCCCAGTTATGCTATCAATATTCTTTTTCATCTCTCTGCTGGCAGGTAGATGAAACCATTTACAAACAGACCAATTTGTGCTGCTATGTGGATGTACCAGTGAGGTGCTTTGGGTATTTATAAATTATCATGAAACCCAGAGAGTGATTAGCTTCTACCCAGTTATTTGCAGTGTTGGCATATTCAGAGGGCAAACATTTTAGACCTGCAAGTATAGTGAAACATCAGGAATTGTGCTTGCAGTTTTCTGCAGCTTTTTAGCCAGAAGTGAAGGAGGATTGATCCTGGGAGACTTGAGTTTCCAAGCTCTTATTTGCACAGTGAACTTTTGTTCTTTTTAAGGATCATATTTAATTCACGGGTGGAAAAGATTCCCTCTCCCTAAAAGCAAGTCTATTTATGAACTTTCAGGTGGTTATTGGTAGAGAGGGAAGAAACAAGAATTTCAGTTTTAGGAATCACAAGATTTCCTTTAAACAGAAAAAAATAGTCTTGAAAAGCAGATGCACTCAGGAGCCTGGGAACATTGTTGGCAGTGTTTTAAAAAACCCCAAAATCTGATGAGTAATTTTGCAGGGTTTTGTTAATTTAACTTTCCTGCTTTTGAGGGAAGAATGCTCTATGGTGCCGACCTCTGTCCCATGTAAGCTCTGGCTGTGTTCCGTCTCAGTGTTAGGAGGTGGGCAGGGTTAGAAATCTTTGCACAGGTTTTGCTGCTGATGGCAGGCTGAGCACATGAGTAGGGGCAGTGCTGGCACACAAGCTGTTGTGTCTCTGTGTGTGTGTCTGTGCCTGTGTGTGTGCCTGTGTGTGTCTGTGTGTGTGTGGGTGTGTCTGTGTGTGTCTGTGTCTGTGTGTGTCTGTGCCTGTGTGTGTGCCTGTGTGTGTGTGTGCCTGTGTGTGCCTGTGTGTGTCTGTGTGTGTGTGGGTGTGTCTGTGTGTGTCTGTGTCTGTGTGTGTCTGTGCCTGTGTGTGTGCCTGTGTGTGTGTGTGCCTGTGTGTGCCTGTGTGTGTCTGTGTGTGTGTGGGTGTGTCTGTGTGTGTCTGTGTCTGTGTGTGTCTGTGCCTGTGTGTGTGCCTGTGTGTGTGTGTGCCTGTGTGTGCCTGTGTGTGTCTGTGTGTGTGTGGGTGTGTCTGTGTGTGTCTGTGTCTGTGTGTGTCTGTGCCTGTGTGTGTGCCTGTGTGTGTGTGTGCCTGTGTGTGCCTGTGTGTGTCTGTGTGTGTGTGGGTGTGTCTGTGTGTGTCTGTGTCTGTGTGTGTCTGTGCCTGTGTGTGTGCCTGTGTGTGTGTGTGCCTGTGTGTGCCTGTGTGTGTCTGTGTGTGTGTGGGTGTGTCTGTGTGTGTCTGTGTCTGTGTGTGTCTGTGCCTGTGTGTGTGCCTGTGTGTGTGTGTGCCTGTGTGTGCCTGTGTGTGTCTGTGTGTGTGTGGGTGTGTCTGTGTGTGTCTGTGTCTCTGTGTCTGTCTCTGTGTGTCTGTGTGTCTATGTCTGTGTGTGTCTGTCTGTGTGTGTGTGTGTGTTTGGGGGGATGGTAGGGCTGCGGGCTGCACCAAGTACCGCACTTTTCTTTTGGCTGCCATTTTATGAAGGGCTTATTTGACGTGAGGGCTACAAGCTCCCTATATCTCTGCCCAGCAGTGTAGATTCAGAGATAGTATTTAGAATGTCTTCATATTTAAATGTAAAGGCAAGTCATTTTGCTTATGGAACATTCACCAAAGCTCAAGGCAGCCACTGGCTGACTGTATGCATTGTCTTTAGCAAGGTACTTTTGATGGCACTTGAATTGTGCTTCCTCTTCACTGTTGACCCTGTTCACCGTTGAGACTTTGTCTTGGAAGTTGATGCTAACATTTAGAGCTTTTTGGGCACAAACAACTCAATATGAGGCTCATGAGTAGGGACCATAAGGTTTAAAGAGTAGTGCCTGGGCATTTGGGACACAGCAAAGGGTAGGTAGATGGGCAGCCTTAAAAAGGAACAAAAGGTGGTGGGGGTGTGGGCAGGAAGAAAGTGCTCCTCTGCTTTGTTTTTACCTCTTCTGCAGTGAGGCTACACTATGACAGCCCATCACATTTTGGATGATAGTTTGCATTTTTTTTTCCTAGCAGTATGTTCCAGAACAAGGTTAATAGTACCCATAAAAATTAAAAATTACTTTCACAAAGGAGGAATTCTGGCAGAAGAAACAATTATATTTAAGTAATTCTTTACCTGGATGGGCAGGTTCTGTTATTTTTTTCCCAATCAGAGCAGGCTTGGATTCATTCAGTAATTCAGTAGGGTGTGCTAAATTAACACAATCCACATCCTCTGTTTACTGCAAATGCCTTGTTGTGGATCAGAAGCACCACTCAGAGTCTGAAATAATCTTTAAAGAATCCCATGGTACTCTTTATACAAGTGGTGGTATTTAACTCCCTTACTCAAGTTGAAAACCATCCAGACTAAATGATTCATCTGTCCTTAACTTGTATTTAATACCTTTCTGTTTTCATAGTTTTCTCAGTGCAAACTAACTTGTTAAAAAATTCTCTACTGTCAGGGTTGCTTCATTGGCTGGAGACAGCAATTTCCAATTTATTTTCTATCTTTTGCACTATTGTGTCTTGGAGTACATTGCCCCAGAAGGGAAATTATCAGCAGTTTGTTTTAGGTAATTCCATGCAAAGCTCTTGGAAGGCTCTACTATTAAATGCTTAATACGGGCCATTAGCGTTTTAAAGCTCAAGTGTAGTTAAGAGACTGTGCTTGAATTTTGCAGTGAACTGAAAATACTGTTTCTCACTGGCTTGATCTGGTGCCACAGTGTGTAACTCTGACCTAGACCAAGCGATTGTTACATTGAAATACTGATGCTTCTGTATCCTCAGCCTCAGGAGGAAGTGGTATTTGAGAGTAGGGAGGAATGAAATCTGTAATCCAAATTTTTTCCGGTAAGGCTGTGCACACTGCGTGTCTTGGCAGCAGACCCTGGCAGGAACTCTGCAAAGAGGGGCTGAAAGCAATTATCTGTGATTTAGTCCTCTAATAAGACTGTTCACAGCACCAGGGGAAGGAAGTGGGGAGGAACTACTGCAATTGATTTGAAGTTTCCAATCTAACCACCAAACTGTTGCAGTTACAGATTTAGGAAGGTCACTAATAGAGGATTTGACTACTTGGATTAATAACAGAGATATTTCATGTTAAAGTAGGAGACTTGTTAATGGTTAATAGTTACGAATTGCGAATTATCTGAAGCACTCTAAGATGGTTAAATTAGCTGGTATGACAGGAAGATAATTTATTGACAGTAATTTGGAATGTCCCAGGACCTAATTTAATACAGTTCCTGCACACTAGGTGAATTAAGCCTATGGAAGAATAAAAGGGGCAAATGGAAATGTTTTACTGGAAAATGGGATATTTCTGGTTTTGCATATCTTATTTTAAATAAAGTGTAGAGAAAATGCTAAGGCAGAATTGCCTGTAATGTCACTCTGTTATTTATGTATAAATGTTTGTGTGAGTATTTCATAGAAAAACATTTCTTCTGCTAATGTAGCTGAAAACTGTATGGCATTTGATATGTTCTGAGAAATATACATTCTGGGGATCTGGACAGACACGAATTCAAGGAGTAGCTGGTAGCAGGTGGCTGCTGGTTTGGTGCTGCAGCAGGACAGTTGTTAGGACTTGAGTCAAATGTGATTTTCTGTGTGTACCAGAACACAGACGATGAGGTATCGCTCACTAGTCTGAGCAGGAGCTCAAGTGCTGATCTTCCTGCTTTTATGTTGGGCTGGTTTTTTTGACCTCTTTCTTACAAAATTAATTACATGTAAATCATACTTGGCTGGAAGTACCTAGTAGAGCTACTCCTGTGTCGGTTAATATCTAAGTTTGAGGCTTACATTTATAGGAATAAACCCCCAAAAACTATAAAAAAGCAAACCCCAAAATCTGTTCTGGCTAGGAGCAGAATGACTTTGATAGTTGGCTTAGTACCAGAAGTCAAAGTTCTCAATGTTTTGGGGTTTTTTTTTTTTTGTTGTTGTTTTGTTTTTTAATTTTTTTTATCCTTCTAGTTTTGTTTTGGTATCTCAAGCAAAACCTTCCATCATTTCAGTCTCTTTTGTAAGAAGTGGGGCTGGTGTGTATCTTTAGCCAAGAATAGGTATTTCTCAACATTTTTGCTATTAGAGTGGCTTCTATTATCAGGTACATTTAATGACAAAATCCACAAACAAACTCCCAGCTGTGGAGTAGATTTACAGTTGTAACATAACAGAACTACTCTATGGTCTGGGAATTGATCCAGTAAAAAACATCATGAACAAAACCATTTGTAGGATTCTTGAAATAAATGTACTTGTGATTACAGTATTGAGCTTTATTTTGCCACCACCTCTAAGGGTTTGTTCTGGGAATCAGGGAGGTGTGGGGATGTGGTTACTGAACTGAATTTTATTTTCACAGTGTGGAGATTTCATTTAAATAGCCTGTATAACCGTGATTAAATCATGACTGAAATCGAAAAGCCGGAACCCTTGATTAAACTATTGATTCTAATCCTGCCTTTTCATTTTACATCTATTATTTCCTTCAAAGCTTACCCTTTAAAAATTGTAAATTATGTATTTATTATTCACTAATTAAGGATGTTTTTATGCCTTGCTGGATTTTTATTGAAAATAAATTAAAAATTGAAAATTTTATTTTAATTATGACCTAGATAATACTATATGCAATTACTATACCATCACTTCTTTAATAGAGAAATGATATATTTGTTTATCAAAACAAATCCCATATGTAAGACTTATAATTATTGAGCCAAGGAATCTTTTTTTTTTTTTGCTTATTAAATTTAGGTTATCAAGAAGATTTGCATGTCTAAATATTTAGATAAAAAGGAATTAGGCTTTTAACCTGCACAGCTGTGGTTGTAAATTATGCAGGCAATTGCATTTGGGGATGTTGCTGATACTGAAATTTTAAAATCACTAGAGCTTTTTTATTCCATTCTGAAATTTTGTTGTACTAATTAAAAAAGAAAAAAAAAAGGAGGAGAAACAAAAAATAACAGTGAAGCCTAAGTACCACCCCCAACCTTCTTTATGTTAAAGGAAACAATTTAAAGCTTGAATTGACCTCAGTGTTAAAAGTAATTTTATTTGTATTATTAATGGCATGTACATTACTTGTCAACTGTAATAAGGTTTGCATTTTGATAGTTCAAAATTCAATTCTAATTAAATATTTTTCTAATACTTTTTAAAACATTTCTTTTACCTTGAGAGACCACACTCTTCCGTCTTCATCCATCTGCTCTAGAGATGCCTGTGAATGTGGTGATGTCGTACATTGGGCAGGGCTGGAACCATTGGAAACAATTTTGCCTGTTCCCACTTAGTGCTGTCATTCCACTGGTAGGGGTGTTCTGGGACTGTACTGGGTCACTGTAAAGCAGCCAGGATTTGGTTGGTTTGTGACTTCTGATATTTTTGAGGGGAAGGCAGAATTTTAACAACTCATTTTATTTATTCTGTTTTGCCCCACAAGACATTTGTCATTGCTCCTCTAGTGTGGCCAGTGGACGGCCACAAGAGGTGCACTGGGACACAGGTGTGACAAGAATTTAACATAGGAGCAGACTTTGCTGGTGAAGCTGATTTGCTGTAAAGATAAAGTTTGGCAGGGTAACCAGATGAAACCTTTGAAGATTTTAAAGCAAAGCTTAGACTTCTTTCCATGCCTCCCACTCTTTGATAAGCTAGTCAGGATCCATGACTTTTAAATGGATGATATGCAGGTTGTTGTAATTTTTATGGTGGCTCATATGTCTTTTGGTTTACCTACAAGTCTCCTTTGGTTCTGACAGTAATATACTGATAGGTCATCAGGACTGTAAAACTCTGAACCAGTGGCATTAAAAGGATGAACACATCCAGGGAGTTTTTGATTCAACATGTATGAAATTTTCTTTGATTTGGATAAAGTAAAAAGTTTCTCTGTGCCTTCCCCTCAAAGCCTGTTTTGTGCACTGGGGACTTAAAAGGTTCTATTTAAAAACTCCATATACCTGTAGAACTTGTTGTAAGTCTTTTGTCTTGTTTTCATAAATAAAATCACTTTTCTAGGGCTCTGTTCTGAAACACCCTCAGCCTCCTGGCAATGATTGTCCTTTCACGCTTTCTGATTTAAGGAACTGAAATTTTGCTTCAAGCATTGTGGCTATTTTTCAATGCTTTACTTGAAGAATTTGTCACTGGAATAACGGGTTATATTCCCTCTTCTTGTGTACCTGACATGCAGAAGCATACAAAGCCAAGGCTTTGTGTGCTTAATCTCTGAGTTGCTCTGGTATTTCTTATCAGTCAAGCAGATGAAGTATCACTTCAGTCATGTAGCTAATACAGGTTTGAATTCCTTAAAGTATGTGCTAATCAATAATATTTGGTACCAAGATGTACAGAGATCTCTCAGAGATGCACTCAGAGTGGATAAGTTAAATTATAGGCAAATCCAGAATGGCGACTATAACCACAGTGTGCTGTAATGTTTAACAAAGTGAGCAAATTATGTGTACGTTGTCCTCTCTGTTATTGAAATGCTCTCTCCGAATACTTCCAGGTGATTATTTTTTAACATTACTGGTGTTATCTGTACTTAATTCTAGTTCTTTCTAGGGAAAAGTCTGCATCAGATCACTTCTGGTTTCTACCAATCATTGAGATTTTTCCACATTAATAAATTCTAAGTTATAACTCGGTACTGCGCTTCCTTGTATTTCAGGTACTTGTTAAAAACTGATGCTTTTCAGAAGTTAAATCTTTACCACTGCTCTTAAAAGAACTTCTGTGCTACCTCAGGAATAATTTCAGAGGAAAATCCTATGATCAATAATGCCATCTTTGCCGCAAAAAAATCCCGATAGCTCTTTGCCAAAGTTATTCCCACCTGCTGATGTATGAAAGCAGGTAGGAAGTGTGAACCTCAAAAAAGATGATGCAAGTGAATACTGCATTTCCCTGCCTGTGCAGTGAAATGAGTCACTGCTAACTGAGGCAAAAAATATTGTTTCAGAATTTGCTACTTGACTTAGCTGGAAATGAACATAGCAAGTCAAAAAATTTAAGGGCTTTTAATGTTCTGATTTAGCCTCTGGCATCGGCAACTGCAGAAAGAGAGAAGAAGCATATTTGGATATAGATATATCTAAAATGTCTCTAGTTCTAACACTTCTTTGTCATGATACGTAGACTTGGGGCTGTAAACCAGTGGATGGAGAGAAAGGATATTTATGTATATATGTCACTTCTAAAATGTTAAACATAGTTTTGCAGACTAGAGTGTATCAGTTTTCTTGTGTTTCTTCTGTCACACATTTTCTTAGTTTTACTATCATGTCCCATCCATTTCTACTAGGCTGAAAGCACTCTAGTTTCTCCTGAGCCTGAAGCAGTTTGGACCTATCAGCTACGGGTAGAAGTGTTGTAAAGACCATTCCTGAGGGAGGAGCTGTCAGCTGCCCTGGTGCCTTGGACAGTGTTCCTAGCTGATCTGATTGGGACCATAACAATTCACTTGGTGGCTGACTTTTTTAATGTACACTTGTTTTTTCTGTATGGTAAGTGCCATACAGACAGTAAATCTTTAACAGGTAACTGTCTCATTCCAGCAGCTTAACAGCCAAATGATAGTGTTTCATTTTGACATTGGCTGTTTTCCACTCTTGAAAGCATCATTTGGCTGTGCTTTGCTGTTAATGTTGCTGCTACCTCTTGATGTGTACTGTTCAACAAGTGTTTGCATCATTGATTATTAAATAGTAGTGGCACTTTTTTGTGTATTTAACTGTTGAGTCCTTTACCTTGATCTTGAAACATCACATGGTAAACATATTTCCTTCTTCCAGTAATATATATAGAGGGGGCTAAGTTGTAAACTCATGGAGTTTTTCCAGAAAGTTTTTCGTTTACCACTGAAGTAAATGGAAAGGTTTTAATGGACTTCAAATAACTGTTTCATTTTTGGACCACATTTTATTAATAGAGAGAGATTTTAGTCCCATTCTTCTTGGTGGCAATCTGGAAGTGGAAGAGAATTCAAACATCTCTTTTCCTCTTACCAAAAGTTAGCAGCAATGCCTTTTCATTTAATTTAGAATTGAGCTGAAGTAATTAAAAATAAGTTGAGAAGAGCCATCTCCACAGTGCTGAACAGGCATGATCTGCTCTTGATAGTATGGTAATTTGTAATGGAGGAGCCTGGATATTGATTAGTAAATGACAACTGAGCATGAAAGTGTTAGAAAGAAAGGGGTTTACGTAAGTGTGTGGCAAATCCTCAGGAGGCTAACGCTTCTTTACAAATGCTCTGTTCTGTTGTGTTTATATGATCCCACAGGAGCCTTCAAGTTCTGATTCACAAAATTACATTAATAAACAGACTTCCTCTTATTCCTGCTTTGATTCATCTGTGTGCATAGTACCATGACTTCAGAAGTCAAGAAAAAAAAAAAAAGGAGGAGCAGGGGAAGGAAAGAAGTGGGCTGTGATTTCTGTCGAGGTAGGAGAGGATTCTCACTTACTCTGCCCTAGATTAATAGCTAAATTCCCACAGCTGAAGCATAGGAAAATTGTAAGGCAGGGAACATAAATGTATAGAAAAATGAGACCTGGCTAAACCTCGAATATGGGATGAATGGATATATTTACTTTCCAAAATTTTATTCATCCTCTTTATAATATTGAAAGTAAAGTGCCAGTTTGTGTTTCACTGTTGTGAGTCTATTAAGTATGTTCTGTAAATAAAGTTGAAATAAAGTTTTAATTAATCAAAACTGAGATGAGAAACAGATACTACAGATGATCAGTACAGGTATTTAATACTTAAAATTCTCCTGTTAATAAAAAATACAATACTTGTGAAATAAGCTAACACTGTGAAAACAAGGCTACATGGAGAACTGTGATTATCTTGTGCTTTCTGCCTTAAGCATGTGAAAGTGAAAAATGGGTGACACATTATTGAGAGAAGGCAGATGACCTTTTGAATTTGAGTGACATTTGTTGAGGCCAAATAACATTTGTGTCTCCAGCATTTTTTCCAGCAAGAAAAAAATGTGAGTAAAATTTCTTTTAAACCAACCTGCAAACACCAGTCTTCTGTACTTTTCCCCCCTCAATTATATTTCTTTCATTGTATGCACTAAGATCTTGCCCCAGAGATGTAGGTGAAAATTGGATGAGTACAGCTCTAGGATGTACAACCCACCTATCACTCTGATTAGTCCACTTCATTTTAAAGTGAACTTCTGCTTTCTCTGCAGTCTAAATGAACAAGTAATTTAAATTCTGCTGTGCTTTTAATTACACCAAAGACTGCAGTAAGATAGTGCAAATGCCAGACTGCTTGCCCTTGCTTCTTAGGCTATGCTGTCCTGTTTTTTCCATTCTAACTTAGTTTTCTTCCATGGTAGTTTCAATGCAGTTCAAATTTTAGATGGTAGGAGCATCTGTGGGGCTGAAATTTTGTATAAGTGAGATAATTGTGATGTATGTGTGTTTTGTTAAAACTCGCTGACTTAGATCTGGCCAGTGTCATTAGTACCTGATGGCAGGGGAAATTCTGTCCTGGTGGGAATAGGACTTATTAGGAGTATGAGGAGGGGAAAGGCTGACTGATAAAGGGTGCCAGGTGGCACCACTATTATGGTGCTTTTCATAATAAAGTTCCCACAGTTTTGGTTAAAGATGAGCTTATTTCTGGTTCTAGAAAAGAATACGTATTCTACATTCTGCTGTTGTCTCTTCCACTCACGAGTCAGCTGTGGTGGTTAACATTCTGTCAGCACCTGCATTCCTGGACACTCAGCTCCGTACATCACTTTCCAGAAACAACATGTGATGATTGAGTAGCTGAAGTCTGAAAATGAGGCAAGCGATGCAGAGACAAAAAAGTGGGTGCTCTTACACACATGCTTCTTTTGGTTTACCTTGTCTGAGAATTTTTTTCTTACTTTGAGAAGGAAGAATATACAGTTACTTAGCTATGGTAGGATGCATCTCATCCAGGAATACAGACTCTCCCTGAGGGCTCTGTGGAAGATGCTGAAGCTTCTGTGAAATAGAAGCTGATGTTTTAGGTAACTCTGCATAAAAAATGGTGGATAAATTTGTGAGGGTAAAAAAAGTAGTAAAAAAAAATGAAAATATACTGCTTAATACATAATCAAAGTATGCCAGCATGATTTAATCCTAAAGTTTAATTCCAAGATATCTCATTTTCTTGAATTGCACTTACATAACAGACATTCTGTTTTTAAGGACAAAAGAAATAATGACATTTAATGTCTCTAATTTACAGTTGTATCATTACACAAACAATTTTCTATTTTAATTCAGCAACGTAGATCTTTTGTCAATCATGTGGAACATAGCATAATTCCTGCTACAGTCAATTATCTATCATTAGGTAATTAATTGAAGGCTTTGTTTTTAAGTGTGAATGCCTGAAATCTCTTTCATGTCTTGTGATTTTGTCAGTAGAACCATGTCAATCTGAACAGCTGCATAATTTGTTTATTCTCTAATCCTGATTTTGATAAATGTTAGCATTGTTTTGCAAATAATTTCCTTCAAAACAGAATATCTTTCTCTTATATCCTAATGACAGGATTGCAAAGTTTATAGGTGGAGGCCTAAGCGGGTGGCCCTCGTGCGTTTTCTAGTTCCTTGTGGAAGCATTATTCCCTTGAAAATCAGATCTAGCAATCTTGGTGTACATCAAGTGGTCCTGATGAAAACAAATAATAATGAAGAGTTGCAGAACATGCTTTCACAAAGTGGGAAGTTCTAGATTCTGAAATTACTTTGCCAGAAAGATGGCTGTCAGAATGCCTTAGGATGGCATGCTTTGGTGTCATCCTTATTCAAAACATTTGGAATTCTTCCTGTTGGAAGTGAGTGCATAATGAAAAGCAACTTGCAGTGTAATAAAATGCACAAAAGTACCTAAAATTTACCACTTTTAAAAAGAGATGAGGGATGGACTGGTTTTATCCATGATAATCAAGGTATATTAGTCTGTAAGGGCACAGAGCTAGAAGCACATAAGAGGTATTATAAGAGATGGTGAAGAGGTCTGAGTTGGCATTTTAAAATAGAAATAACTTCTTCACAAATGAAAGTAGGAACCATTAAGAAATGATGAAGAAGATAAAATTATGAATCACAAAGATACTAAGTGCCTTTCTTCCAATCCTATTTCTATATAGCAGAAATAAAGTCTGTGTGCTGCTGCATGATAGGAGTGTAATGGATGTAAGTAAAAAAAAGGAGCAAATGAAATGCTGCTTGGGAGCTCTGCCTACAAATAAATCAACAAATCCAAACAGTTGTCACCAAGGGAACTAGCAAACTAATTTGCAGTTACAGTGACATTAACTAGAACCAGAGAAGTGTCTAAAGGCTGGAAGAGAGCATGAGAAGCTTTTAGGGGAGAACTCAAGTGCATCTTCTATTTGGTGGATTATATAATGGAATACATAATTTATGGAAATCAATAAATGTCTGGAAGGTAATGGAACAATAAGCAAAAGTACATTACATTACAGGCTTCTAGCAAATTAATCTTGCCAAGCTGCCATTGTTTTGCTTTCCTGAATAGCTGTATACCATTATAGAGAAAGCAGCAGTGTCCTAAGTTCAAAATAGTTCAGAGTGTAACAATTCTCAATAGCAAAGTTGGATTGCTGAATACATATCAAACTTCCGTGAATTTTCACGTTGACTAAAGTAAACCGATTTGACTCCTTAACTTTTCATTTGGGATATTTTGGAATTTGGAGACAAGGTAACCTACACCCCATGTGCATCCTGCTGGAGAAAAGAGTCTGTATCAGAAGCAGCTCGTCTTTCACATAGCTGTGAAAAGCTGGTAATTTTCATAAGAGTTCATAATTGCTTGGAGCCTTTTTATATGGTAGATGTTCTACTTATGGGAGGTCTGTAGAAAGATATAATTGGAGAACCTAATGTATTAGGTGTCTTGGTCATAGAATCAGAATGGTTTGTGTTGGAAGGGACCTTAAAGATCATCTAGTTCCTACCTCCTTGTTTACCTCTGCAACGGTGTGAAAGTTTTTATTTGCTTGATTTGCTTCTTCCAAAGTTTGTGCAGGAAATGAATATTTGAGTTACATCTCACATTCAGTCAGAACATTTCTTACTTAAGAATAATGCTAAATTTCTGTGCATTTTCTCTTTTTTTTGGAAAGCAGTTTTTGTCAAAAGGGAACTTGAAGATGGATCTTAAGTTGATTTTTAAAATATTGTATTTTTTTTGTTGCTGTTTGCTTTAACAGAAAACCATTGACGTTTTTCTAGGAGAGAGAGAAAGGGGGGAAAACTGAGGTTCATACTAATTCTCTGTTGAACAAAACCAGACAGTGCAATATTCCATATAATGGCAGCAGACTTCTACAGCAGAAGTAAATGAGCCTTGTAAATCTGTACCTGGCTAGCTTCATTATCTGCAGCTTTGTGTTAGTGATCCTAAACTCCTATAGTTCTTTATTTAGAGTAGAATTTTGGGAACCCAACACTCCTTCAGCTTTGAAGCATTTAGTAGATTTAGAAAATGAGTATTTTTCATTTTAAGCACTGCATGTGGCATACTCATTTTTCAGGGTTTGCTATCTTGCTGTTGTCTGTGTTGCCAATCATTTTGGGTTTTGTGTTTCTGCCTGTTGCTGGTTTTGGCTCTGTAATATTCTTAGAAGTATTTAGCAAGCAATAACAGCTATAAGTCACAGCTGAATATGCCTGCCTGTTGGATTTAGTTTTCCCACAGCAAGACTTCATGGCCCGATATGCTGAAATATGAGCTTGCATACAGTTTCCTTGCTGAGGAGAAGAATAATGAACTGCAAAACACATTCTGTTGCTATTAGCATTTCAAGTGGATTGAGCTATTCATTAGAAAAAGAGCGAGCTACAGCAATTAGGTTCTTCCCTGTGCTTAGTTGACTTCCATTTCCAAAAATAAGATGGACGTCTGTTTTGCAGAGGCTAATGTTTTGTTGATGGTAGAAATTATTAACTAAACCTAAACATAAACATGCAAGGAATGGAGGTTTGGGGCACAGTATGAGGCTGTAAAGGAATTGTTTAACCTTGGTATTAACTCCCTTATGACTGTGTCACACTCTGAACTGGTTAAAACACTCCTTGTAGCAACTAGGAAGACAGGAAACTTTGGGATTTAACATTTTACTGCTCATTGTATGTGTAGGTAGAACCTCACTGATGAGACAAGGGTGGTCAGTGGAAGAATTAACTCATTTTGAAACCGTTTTATAAGTACTGTGCATCACCACTACTTTTCAGCAGATGTGCTGGATACTTTGTCTCTTAAACATCTTTGTATAAATGGGACCTCAGATAGGGAGCTTTCAGTCCAAGCGAATCTTCTGTTGCTCTTGAAGGCAAAGGTACACGACTCAAACTGTGTTGAACTATCAGAGTCGATATGGCAGAGTGTCTTTTGAGGATGAAAAGGAAAATATTTATCAGAAGATTTCATTTTTTTCTTTATGTTACTGAACTCATTTTCAACTCAAGTATATTTTTCTGCTAGTTTTCCCAAAATACTGCCATGGAAATGCAATGGAGTCTTTCCAGTCTGGGTGCCTTGGGAGAGCAGTATTTTCAAGGAAATACACGCTACTAAAATGTGGTTTTCAATGCCAGAGGTATTCTTTGGGTGTAGGAACTGAACAGTTGTTCTGTTCTTCATTACATTTTAATGTATGCACTGACTGTTTTTCAGGAACTCCAGGAAAGAACTTAATGACATACGGTTTGAGTTTACTCCAGGCAGAGGTAAGGCTCCTGCAACTGAATTATTCTCTTACTGCTTAAAAAGATATTTAAGAAACGGATTACTGCTTATGGTTAATGCAGACTGCCTCTCTGGAATGTTTCCTACTGTGCAGACCTTTATATTGAACCTCAGTGGAGTAAGAATTGCAAATGCATGTAAATTCTAGTGGCAAGGTTGCATAATATATTTATTAGAAGACTTTATTCACAGTATACTTTAATCAATTTCAGGTCTTATTGAAATGATCTATATGGTGTATAAGATCTTGCTAGCAATATTTCCATTTTCACATTTGGAAAACATCATAGGAAATAGAATATAGTAGCCATAAAAATGTATGTGGTGATGGTGGTAATATTTAAGTTTCTTTCCCTTTTATAATAAAAGAAGGTCTATTAACGAGTATAAAATGCACATCATTTTTCAAATGCTGTCTTCAACTGAAAGTTGAACTGTATCTCTGGCTTTGGTATTATCACCAGAAAGAAATTCTGGTATTGAAGCTTCAAACTCTACTGCGTACTTGTAGAACTGAAGGCTTTCCAGTGCTCAGAGTTGTAAGAACTTGTACAGTTTACTTTGTTTGAAGAAAACCAAGTATTACTGGGATAAAATGCACAGAAGGCTAATATTCTGAGTAAGAAATTATCATCCTTGGTAAATTGCAACCCTTTGAACTATGAACCTATTTCATATTCCTTAGAAGTCAGTATTCACTTTATTTAGAATAGCCTTCAAAGAGCTTTCACCTAAAAATAAATCCAGATTGCAAGAGGTGTCTCTTTCACAGTACATCATAGTATCTTTCATGTGCAGTAGTTCTGTGCATGAATGTATTCTGTGTTGACTACCTGCCCTTCTCACTGATTTTGGCAATGAGTAATAACAAAAGAGGCCTGTTACTTAACTGGGCACAGAACATCTTGGTTTGCCAAGCGAGTTGGTTGGGAAGCAGTTACATAAGCCATTTGAGAAGTCTTACATGGTCCAACAATAAGAGGATACACCAGGCCTGTTCCTGTAGTCAGTCACCGAGGCAGCTGGAAGGCAGCTGTGCTCCTCATCTCCAGGAACTGCAGCTGGCTCAGCTACCTTGCTTCTCACCCGTGTGCTTCTTGAGGAAATGATGCAGCTTCGTGTAACTGCCTCAAAGCATGAGCTCCATTAGGATGTTTGGTGTTGAGGCCACGTTACAGTTGAGACCTAGCTGGAATTTAGGCTTTTTCCTGCCTACTTACGTCTAAGCCTTCTAAGATCTTTATTCAAGGAAAGGACTAGTCACAGGGACTTAGGAATTAACCCAATCAGGTACAGCAGTTAATAGAAATTCAATCCAAAGCTTTGAATTTACTGAGTCATAATATTTAAAAGCTATTTAAAACCTAGATCTCAAAAGAATGACTGTTCATGTAACTCCTTTACCCCACTTGTAACAAACAAGAAAGCCTATTCAGCATGTCTCTGTCTAGATATGCAGAACAATGGAGGGCATAAAGAGAACAGTGAAAACCACACTAAAGTTTTGTTTATTTTCTTGGTTGTGAAGATACTGAACTTGTAAAATGTGTACAAGTATGTAGTTAGATAACAGAGGAGAAATGCTGGTGGCCAGGAGAGGTCCGTAGGGGGTTTGCAATGAATCAAGTCATTACCTTGTGCAATTTGCCGTGCAGACGCTGATAAGATAATTATCTTTTTTCCTCCTAATTAAAGATAATTTTGAATTTAATCCTGCCTCCATGGGTGTTTTGGATGGAATTAAAATATTTTTTGTTAAATTGCATTGGATGACTGATACTTTTTGTTGTTTTGTGGGCTCTTACACTTATTCCTTTCACCTTTTGGACAGACACAGCAGATGGCGTTTCTCAGGAGCTGTTCTCTGCAGGCCTGGTTGATGGCCATGATGTAGTTATAGGTAAATTACATTTTTGTTTGCAATTACACTCTTGTGACACGTTTGTGTTAAATGGATGTGAAAAAAATGTTTTCTCTGATGCTGGTTTTCAGAAAATCTTTTTTGTCCTAATTTTGCTTTCATGTATACATAGTTCAATCAACAAGGCAATTTTGATCCGAGTCCAAGGATTGCTTTAGGAAGTCAGATCTCTTCAGTGGTTTGAGGGGGTGATATAATATAGTTCTCCTGAAGGATTGTTGACAATTCTATGATTGATAATTTTTGTGATAACTTCATTTTTTTGTTTAATAATAAAATGATTTGTATGTAGGATTTTGCAAAGTATGCTTTGGCAGCTCTGAAGTTAGTAAGTCTTCTGTTTAGGTTCATAGAAGGAGGAGTGAGACAGTGTTCATGACCTATGGAAATTGCACCTAGTGGTGTTATTTCTGTGGTTAAAAAAAAAGAAAGGTAATCAGAAATGTCTTCTGGTAGCTGAAAGATACTTCTTTATTTTTCTATTCCATGCTTAGTAATGTTTTAATTTTTTTTCTTTTACTTGAAATTCAGTGCCTCATAAAGATGATTAACTCGGAAGTGTTTATTTCTCTGTACCTTCTTCCATTCTTCTGGATGCTCAAGACCAGTAGATGTATAGTCACCAAAATCAGAGATAATATATGCTAGATGAGGGAGAACTGAATTGAGAAATACAAGCAAGTCAGTTTTTGTGTTGTGTTCATAAAAATTCAGTAGGTTAAGGTTTCCTTACCAAACTCCTCAGTGGTATGGAGAGTGCTTTACAACTCTGGAAGTTCATGACTTGCCTGGAAGATTATCTAAAATACTCTCTCATTGCATTTGTAGTTAAACTCCTTCTGCGAGGAGCCAGTACTTTTTGCTTTTGGATATAGATATATGATGATCGGAATACAGATTGATTCTAGTTGATCTGAGAAGTAAAATTCCTATCTAATCTTTTACCTGTATTTCTAAAGAAAAAGTATTTTAGGGAGGCTTGCAGATGGTACAGGCTGTAGGCACTCTCAAAGTCATTTCTGTTGCACTGTTATTTTAAGGGTTCAAGAAGAGCAGTTGCTTGGCCTTAGTTTGTTCTTTAAACATCCAATATGAAAAATGTCATTACCACACTGCTGATAATATTTTTGGTATAATTTTCATTTAGGAAAAAAAAAAAAAGAATTTTTTTGTCCTGGCTAGCAAAAGAATTGTTACTTGTTGGCCCACCTGCCTGGGCAGTCAAGTGGCACTCTTGAGTCACAGCTGGTGATGCTACAGTGCAAGTCCTGCTGGCACCCAGTGAGAAATCTTTTCCCTTCTTCATTTTCCTTTTGCTGCAAAGTTCTCTTTCAATGCAAAGTGCCAGTACTTCTGTGGAAATGGCAGCATGAATGTGATTTCTTATCATCTTGCAGGGTGCACGATGGAAGAAAGGCAAATGAAAATAGATGTCCCTCGTGAAACAAAGTCTCATCCCACTGTGATAGGACTTTGGCCCTTGAAGAAGCACAAATATTTAAACAAGATTTTCCCTAGCAGGCTTGGTTAGAGACACTGTCCAATTACTGATAAAAGTTTACTTCCTTGCTTAGTCTCTGTTTTGAATTGCATCAGACTTTGATTTTTAGGATTATTGTGGTTCCTTCTGTACTTTCATGTTACATCTTTTTATTGTGGCACTAAAAGTGTAAGGAAATAAAATTTCTTGTATATAATGAAATGAATCAACTTATATTTAATTTCACTAATTTATATTTAGTTTATATTAATCTTTATTGATTTTATATGGTGGGTTTTTTATGATGTAACTTACCTCAAGCTCCACAGGCACAAATTATTGAATGAATTTGTATTATAATCTTGTGTTTGCTTTACCTGTGAAGTTTTCAAATATGTTTGGACATTGTTATCTTCCTAGAAAATTACTTCAGATTTCATATTTTACCGAGAGAAGAGTTCTGCAAGATGTGATTTTGCTTTTAACTAAGTAAAATATGAAGTGGCACTTTGTTAGAATATTTCACCGTAACAGTGCAATCTTAAGAAGTGCTTCAGTTTAAAGCCAGAGGTCATATAAGAGAGCAGATGGTACTTAAAATGTAAATCTGCTTACAAAACTAATTTTCTGTGTAAAATTATGTTAGCACCATGTTCACTCAAAATTAAAAGGTTAAAAATCTTCCTATATAGGAAGAAGGGAATAGTGTAGAAGAGCTTGGTTAACCTTCTTCACCAGAAGAACTGATTCCATTAGTTTCCAAGTTGAAAGCAGGTGATAAATTACCTTTTATTTTTCAGCTGATTCAGCCTCTGTAACCTGAATGAAAACGAAGTTCTGAGATTGTCTCATAAAAGTTGTTCCTGTAGATTCTTTTCATGGTTGTTGAAACATGTAGAGACTCAGACAAAATAGGAAGGTGAAAATACCTGTTTTTATGTTGAACTCAACAATTTGTTGGCATAATAGCTGGTCTTCTGAAAGGATACTTAAATAGGGGTCAGCAAAAGCTGTTGTGGAAAGTATGGCCATGGCATATGTGAGCTGAAGTTGTTGGTGTATAGAATTTAACAGCTGACATGTTAAGTTCTATAGAATTCACTGCTAAGCATCAACATGCTTCACCTTTTGAGTCTTGCTGGGTTTGCTTCACTTAACACAGGCTTCCCAGGAAGATTTCCTTTCTGATGTACATTAAGTTCAGCTACCTGTTCTGCAGAGAAGAAAAATCCCAGCTTGCATGTTCAGTTTTGGTCTGATTGGCTGGTTTCTTTTTCTCTAGCATTGTTCCACAGAAGGTCCCCAGATCAAGGGAATCAGCACAGAGAATTTGTTTAAAAGTAGACTAGAGTTTGTGTTTGTAGAGGAAAATGAGCCTTGGAGCCAGTGGTATCTTGCTGATAAGGTATTTTTATGCAGCACTGAAATATCTCTTAAATCAGATCTGGAATAATTTCAAAATTAATTTTGAGATAATGTGTCTCTGTGTGTATGCAATATGTGTATATTAGCTGGTAAACACTCATCAGGTAATGCTTCATTGTAGTTTTGATACCATAAGGAAAACTCGAATCATATCAACAGTCACTTCTGTTGAAAATCACGTAGTTGCAGTCCTACTCGACTGATATATACAATGTGCATATAATTACAATGAAGCCTTAGACTACAGGTAATTTTCTGGAGCCCTCGCTTAAATTTCAGAACCTAAAGGTGTATTTGCCATTATTAAATTGCAGTATATACATAACCACTACCCCTTTCCTTTCCTGAATACTGCTTAAATAAAAGCCTTGATATCCATGCCATCAAGAAATGTGCAGTTGCCCTCTACTATATTAATGTACCTCCTTAAAGATGTTTTCATCAAGGAAGTATCTCTGAATATGTTGAGCATCATGGAAGATGTACCTTCACTTTTTAAATACACCTGACATTAACTACTGCTAAAAGTCTTTGATGTTGGAGATACCCACTTAGTAACCAGAGGAAAAGCTTCCTGCTGAAAGGCCTATTGTGTTTAGAAGAACCAGCTGAAAACCCAATAGATTGTATTTTGTAATGAGGTAATATTTTAAAAGTATCAAGCTTTTTCATCAACATCTTGAATGTTTTCTTAGAAATGTGAATATAGTAGATGTCATAAGAGTTTGATACAGTTTACTTTGGTAAGTAAACAGAACTTAAATTGGCATCTAGAATTACAAAGAAAGCCCAACATGGCTGTGGATAGGTTATTGGCCACAAGTTCAGAGAACATTTATCTGACCAAATCCAGAATAATGTTATTTCAAGGGTTGTTAAACAGTAAGTAATATATATAACACACAATATAGGAGTAATATATAGTTACCAATTAATCACAGTATTAAAGCATTTGAAATTGAAACAGCTGTCTTACAGTACGATGTCTGCTGATGTTAAAGGTACTTTCATACTAAAATAGAACAATGAAAAAGCACAAACCCAGTTTGTTAGTACAGTTAGCTTATAGAGGCACTGATAATCCACATTCCTAGAAAAGCCATGGACTTACACAGTAAATATCCTTTGCTTTCGTAGATTTTGCTCTGCATTTGCTTATACCTAGTTTTACTTTGTCTTGTTAGGTTAGTCATCTTTGAAACTGAATGAAGTGATGGCTTTTGTTCAACTAATTCCAACTCATCTTACTGTAATTAGAAAATGGGATAGAGCTGCACGAGCGGAGAACACTGCATATATTTACGTGCTCAAAGAGCAGTATGGGTGGGTAACTGGGGTAGCACTATCATTTGAAGGCACCTTAAGTTTGTCATTTAATAGCAGTAGTATTTTGAGGTGCACTGATTTTTGTAATATCTAGGAAATTTTTTAGAAGTTTTGGTTTTTTTCTTGTGGTTCAAACTGAGTGAAATAACTGAATTTTTAGTTAAATGTATCACATTTGTATTTATTCCAAAGCTCAGTGTACCCATAAACTTTCTAATGAGAAAATGCCTTTATAGATTCTTACCAATTAATTTCAGCTAAATTAGATACACAAGATACTTTGTGTTTGCTTTTAATATATTATCCAGAAAGAAAACATACAGATTTCATGAAAACCTGACTGTATTTTAAGGCATTTTGTAGAAATTTATGTGCCTTCAACGTGCGTACCTAACTCAGTATCTCTTTAGCAAGACATGCAAATGCATTACAAGTAGAAGAATATCTCTAAAATCCCAGTGGTTTAAATAAGGACTTAAATATTTCAACACATCTGGCTCATTCAGAGCTAATGCAGTGAAGGGTGACTTATAATGATGAGACTGCTGGGAGCTCTGGAAGCTTGAGGTGCACCTGCAGCTGAAGTTTTGTGTCTAATTGCACCTAAGTTATTTTAGACTTTATATGTTGGGTGGACTTGAGGAAGTGTATTGTGTGAAGCTGGCAGGTTTCACGGAAGTTCTCACCGTGATGAATTTTCAGTGTGGTGGAAACTTAAAGGTTCAAGGTGAAAAAACAAAAGGTGAATAAACACTGTTGCTGTGGTTATGGCGGAACTATAAATATGTGATACAAGAAATTCTCCAAGTGTGCAAATTATTGTTCACACATACATATATGTGTGTTCATGTGTCATAGTTAATGTGTCTGTCTTACAGCCATGATAAAGCAAATAATAATTTTTAGTTATTTTAAGGAAAAAAAACCCAGTAGAATTGACAACCACCTTCAAAGATAGTTCCTTTTTTCAACTTACAGTCCACCAGTTCCTACTTAACTGTGTAAATGAGGAATAAATCTGTATGGTTACTAGTGGGATTAGTTTGCATTTTGCCTGATACAGTAAGTGATAAACTCTTTGGCTTGGAGTGTCTCCTCTGCCTCTCATAGATCTGAATCAAAGTTTCAAGGACTTTCCTTTCTAGTTAAGAAGAAAATGGAAAAACCCCAACTGTGAATTTGAATCAGAAACTGCAAAAGAAGCAATATATGTAATGTTCCTGTTTTCAGCAGTAATTTACCTGCTATTCTTTATTTCCTTGGCATTGGCTTCTCTGCCAGTGGTTAGTATGTCAAAATAAGGATTCATCGAGGTTCTTCAAACTAGATGTATTCTATTTCAGAACCTAACTCCAGCACATCAGGGAGTCTTTTCTAAATATATTCTCCTTGTTTCAAGTTTCAGATACAAGGTATTGAAGTAGCCTGGCTGCTATTTCATCTTCTTAATAGTTTTGTCAGAACATTATCTATAATTCATAGCTGAACTTGGGACAGGAGGACTTGTGAAGATCTGATAGGGAGAGGAGATTACAAAGTAAGAATATGCATAGCGGAATATGACCTGCCTTCTTTCTGCATAGACCTGTATTTCAGATCTAATCCAGTGTGATGGAGATACTTGTTTGAGCCATCTTCACTATCTTGATATTTATCAACCTGTTGTCAAAACCTGTGTCTGAAAACCAGCACTTGATTTTCTACATTCAGTCACAGGGAAATGATTTTTTTCATTTTTGCCAATGAAAAACTCATTATTTTGTATAGAGAATTTAAGAGCACAATTTACTGTAATATCTCAGGCTTGTTAAATAGCCCTACTAGCAGTGTTGGGCAGCAGGTCTAAATTTTTATTTTAAATGTTCATTTGAGAATAGACTGAGGTTTAGAATGCTCAGGATCATCAAAATGAAGGGGAAATGATGAAATATGCATATACTCCACCCCTCATCTTCCTAAATAATCTATTCCATTAGGCACATGAAGAATCAAGGTCTGAAATAGGTAAGTATTTAATTATCCAAATATATTCTATTTATCCTTTTATAAAGGCTAAGTAGAATATCCTTTTACTTTGTTTACTTATCCTTTTAGTTTGTTTTAAAAATGCAGTGGTTTGCCTAAGCATTTTTCACATCCTCTGGGGGGAAGAAAAAAATCAATTTGAAATATCAACCACCTTCATAAGTTTCTGGGAAAAGGTACAATTTTCCAGTTGTATTAATATTTTAATTTATCAATAAAACCAATTATCACAGTTTTGGTGGTCGTCTTTTTTTTTTTTTTTCCCTCTTCTCACAGACTGTAGAATGTAAAATGTTACCTTGGGATCAGATATCCATACTAAGTAATTGAGAATTCAGGAGCTTAATAACATGGTTTTGGAATTGAAATAGGTAGATTTCTAGCACTAACTTAATTAATTTTCTATTTGGATACAGTACTCCTGTTTCATAAAATACACTGCTTCTGTTGGGTGCAAAATTTTCCATCAGTTACCAGGGAAAAATTACAACTTGTGTATTACTTTATCAGTCCTCAATTTTCCAGTTTTTGCCTGTGACCCCTGGATATCAATACTCCATGTTAATGGATTGTAATGTGAAGACATTTGAGGTCTGTTATTATTTTGTAAATGTGTTGGGATCTTTCTTTTTTCAGTTTGAGCAAGGATAAATATTTAAAGTCTTTATTTGTGGGTGGAAGTCGGTCAGGAATATATGACTCCGATGTCTCTGCCATGCTTTTGAATAACCTAGGGTAAATGGTTAGTTATTAAAGCTTTGGTCTCAACCTAGTCTCTTCTTTTTTTTTTTTTTCTCTTTTGGAACAAGATAGCCTGGTGCCAAATGCTGGTTAATGTCCTTAATGTCTAAAATGACATGAACTACCCTAAACCTAGGTTGTCTGTATAGAATAAGGAATTAATATAGTATTGGGGCTCAGAACTCATATGAACCACAGAGCTCAAATGGTGTTAATAACTACTTCACACTGTGGAAAGTGCAGGTTGAAATTATTCACTAGAACCCCTGTTCACTAGGATGCTGTAGGAGACCATTTTCAGTCTCTCGGTGTTCCTTTCAAAGTAAAACTGCTTTGGCCTTCTGTTGTCCTGTACCTGGCCTCTTTAATCTGTGTTTTCTGATTGTGAGGCTGCAAATTGAGGTGTTGGAAATTATCACAGTATCAAATGTTGAAACAGAGATCATTTCCACTGTCTTTTATCTATATCTACTGATTCAGCACCACACTTTGAGAATGCAGACAAATTTGTGAGCCCTAGCCTCCCTTTGATAAATTCCTAATGACAGCCTCTTCATAAATAATACATTTCTAAATGTTTTTAACGCTTCTGCCATATCAGTGTCCAATATCTTCCTCAGAAGTGAAGCCAGGTTTGCTGTTGATATTTCTGTTTTCTTTTATTTCTTACTCATTAGAATCACATCTAGGTCCTTGCAGTCCTTTAGCAGTAAACACTTGCTGGTTAGCTTCCACTGATCTTCAAATGCTGTAATATTTCCCTTGCTACTGTTCTCAAGCAACATAAACAGAAGGGATTTTTTACTAGCATCCTGAATGGTTGAACTAATGGAATCACATTACACTTAAGTGACCTTTTTGATCTCTCTTTGAAGAGCCTTTTAATCTTTCAGGCAGTTTGTGAGCTATTAGATAATAACAAGACAGATAGAGATCTGGAGGAATTGTTGCCAAAAGCTCTAAACACTGATTGTTTTCATTGTTTGCATAATATACTATCATCCAGTACTAGCTAGGTTTTGAAACTTAGTTTTGACTTAGTTCTGAACTTGCAAATGCATGAAAACCACTGTGTAGTATGAAATATAAATGAATACATAGATTGCAATGAACCTCTTGCAATATGTGAAATGGCCTCAGGATTGTGCATAATAAATTCAGCCCTTTGGAGGAAAACCCTACCAGTAGCTGAATTTTCAGGAGTGATAATTCCACTGAAAAGTATTCCCTGCTACTCAGGCACCCTGCTTCCTAAGATCCATACAGGAGAATACAGCATTAATCCTCAAGCCAGCAGACTCCCAAGGCAGTTAATTATAGTGAGCTCTGTCTATCAGATGGAAATGGTAAAATAACTGCCTAGTGTTGGGGAAGAGGTAATATTTGAAACAATCAGCAGGAAAGCCAATAAATCTGTGGAGGTTTGAGCTTGTTGTCTCTAACAGCCATACTGTTGATGAAGTAGGGAACAGTTGAATGTAGCTATTTTTATAGACTATATGGACTACATTAAAAATATTTCCCTTTTAACTTATTAAAAATATTTTTCATTTTCTCAGAGGTTATAATTTTTCTCTTCTTTTGGTGACAGTAATTTTGTGCCTGAATAATGCTTCCCTTTCCTCATACCTGAATTTCAGGATTACAATATGCAATAGCTTTGCAAACTACTGAACCTAAGCATGAGTTCATGAGCTATTTCCGACGTTGCCCATCCATTCTTTGCAAAATGGAAAAGCAGATGAATCATTATTCTTTTGAGAGCACCACAGAAATATCATCTCAAGCTTTAGATTCTGCTTGTGTCTGTGTTTATGCCAGATGGCTCTGGCTTACTTGGCTGGGTGGGCATTGTACTGGAAATAGTTTAACTGTACTTCATACAGCTTTATTTACTGTCTCATTAATTTTAACTTCTCCAGAAGTTTTCCCTCTTCAGAAGCCATTAGGGTTAAATTTCATGCTGTGTTAAGAATTTTAAGTAACCAGAGAGAGAGCTTTGTCATATCACAGGAGCAAAACAGCTATTTGAGACTGTCTGAAGTATGGTTACTCTCTTATATTTGTAAGATCTTGAAGGTGGCCTTTTTTTTGTTCTGTTTTGTTCTGTTACCTCATACCGATCACTCATTTAAAAACTGTAATTTATGTGATTGGCCAAAATTGTCATATATCAAACAGTAATTTGTATTATATACGTGCCAAAGCCTCTAGTTATGTGGAGGTTTTTTATTTATTCCATCTAAAATTAGCAGCCTGTGTTGTGTATATTTATATGCTAGGTTTGCCCTTTTATCCTACTGCCTATTCTGCAAGTGCAGACACTTACTTTGTCAGAGTGGCACAACCATTTGTCAGTGAGCAAAACCTCCAAAAGAACCTGGAATGATTTGTGGTGTGTAGGTTGATTATATGTCCTTCAGAAGCCAACAGCATTTATTGTTGTAAACAACAAAAAGCCTCTTGTGCTAATGCTAACTGCTAGTAATGTTTGAGACATGACAGCTTTTGCTCCAAGGCATGACTTGAAGTATATTTACCTGAGGTTACTGCTGGCAAAGATTTTCCCATCACTACTTAACTTTTTCTTGTTTATATTTCTTCTTCTGACTTTTATCGGTGCACGGCCATAACATACTGAGAAACATTCTGCAAAATAAAGTTGGGTATAGTATGTCCAGATCTTGTCAAAACAGTGAATTCCCAACAGGATTTTAATTATCAATTAGTGCTTCTTGCAGGCAAGCTAATCTATAAATTTCACAAGTACAACATCCAAGGCATGACTTCAGAGTACTTCAAAGAAGAATGGCTTTGTCAATAGGAACTGCAGTATACTTAATTTAGAGATAAGTTGTAAAGTAGACTCAGAGACATATATTTTACTATGCTCTTCACTTTTCCAAATCATTTAAGTGTCTCTGGAGAAAACAATTCCTGCCTCTCTAGAAAGTCGTAGTGTGAAACTCCTTTTCACTTTAGGAAGAGTGTTACTGTATTAAATTGACTTTGTTCACTGACTTGCAATACAAGAATTGTTTGGACTATGGGGTGGGCAAAGGTGGTGAGAATGGGATGGTTATTCTCCTCCTTGTTGTTTGCAGATGTAATTGGGTTCACCT
Organism: Platysteira castanea; assembly: GCA_013397175.1. Taxonomy (NCBI): domain Eukaryota; kingdom Metazoa; phylum Chordata; class Aves; order Passeriformes; genus Platysteira; species Platysteira castanea. The sequence continues at coordinate 2,064,118 of VYXC01012087.1, read as the reverse complement.
GAATTTAGAAACTTCAGTCTCATTTGTCATATTTAAGCCAAATTAGAACTTTGCACATGAACTCTGCTAGGAGGGTTAGTGAATCTTGGCCTAGTAGATATTTTTCCTGAACGAAAAGAGCCTAAATCCAGTAGCTGGGGGAGATTTTCATCAATAAAGCTTAATAGTTCCACTTAAAAATAATTGGGTTTTTTTACTTGCCTGAAGTGACCACTAATTCTGAATAGGGTTGTATTAAAAGACAAGTGAATAAATAAAACTGCATCCCTGTAGCCTTTTACTGAACACTGTTCTGGGCTTTCTTGAGGAATGATAACCATCCGAAATACCACTCATTTCTGTTACAGTGTTTAGGTAACAACAGCAACAAAGTAATTAGCATTAAATATTTACATGTATTGGAAGTTTTATTTTGCTATTTTTACTTGGAAATTTTTAATCTCTTCCCTGGTAAAGAATCAATCAGCAGGAAGGGTTAGGGCTTTTCAAGGCTTCAATACTACTTGTGACGTCCTTGGTGCCACTTAACCCCCTGTATGCTAGTTCATTAAAACCCTTGCTGGTGGTGGGCTGCTGTTTGCAAATGCAGTGATAATACCTTTGCCAGTAACTGCCTGGCAGCTGGAAGGTTTTGCTCTTGCGGGGCATAGCCCAGCAGCACGCTGACTTGCCTTAGTCGTTCCACAGCTGGTCAACATTAAATTAAAAAGGCTGCCCCTCCTGAAGACACACATGCACTTGAAGCTCATATTTTTGTAACATTTTATTTAGGTGAAGTTAGAAATCTTTGGATTTAGGACCCAATGCCTATCTGGTTTAGTAGCACTGTCTTCATTTCAGTGAAGCCAGCTAACACTAGCTAGAGAATTTTTTTTTTTTTTTTTAAAGATACGTTTTACAGAGATTTGGATAAGCCAGAGCTGAGCTGCTTTGAGTGCATGATGGTATTTTTCAGATTTTTAAGACATAAAAAATTCAAAGTATTCTATCCTGGTTTCAGGAGCTATGAGGCTGAATGTTCCTTTTTGCCTGTGGATGAGGTTCTAGTATTAATTGTAATGAAAAGCATTATATATTTGCATGTATTTTATCACATAGGAGGTACTGCAATAAAACTGACTGAAAGTTTGTGGAAATGAAATGTCTGATTAAAATAAAAATGTAATGGCTAGAATAAAGATTATGAAGTTTTAAAAAATGGAGAGACTATTGTAGTGTGTAGTTGAGTTCATTTAACTGTGAAGGTTAATTTTTTTCATTACAAAAAGTGTTCTCTACAAAATGTGCCTTATGTTTGCTTTTAAGTCCCATTTTAAGTTTCAAACACACTTTCATCTCTGGTTAAGTTTATTATGAGTGTATAAAAATCCTTGATGCCATTTTAATTGTATAAAGAAAATGAGACACACAGAAAATTGATTTGCATGTAACAGTGGTAGATTGGCCTAATTGTTTACTTCTCTAAATTCCCTTGCTACACACTGTACTTCCCCTGTGAGGTGAATTTCTGTTATTACACAGTGGATCATGCATGAGCCAGCACAGTGGGAGTGAAAATGTTGTATCTCAATGTTAGAAGATGGAGGAAGCAGAAACCTAATTTTGTAGCAGAAGGACATTGAACGTGCAAATGTTTGGTGTGTACCTTCCCACCATATGAACTATGTGGAGAGAGTTATTGATGGGCAGCATCTACTTTCTTGCTGCTCTGCTTTATGGTACTCACTTATTCAGTGTACTAAGAAATGTCTTCTACTTAATACTTGTTCATTTCCTTTTTATAATCTTATTTAAACAGCTCTGTCAGGTATGAAATATTTATCTCATGCTCATATCCTGTTGATGACATCTTGTGCTCAGACATCAGTCTTGAACAAAGGCCCTTTATGATTTGGTCTGAGTTAGTTTAGGATCTATGACTCTGCAAAGTTAGGGAGCCAGTTCAGTAAACATAGAAAGCTGAAAGCAGCCATAACTTTTTTCTTTTGCTCAAGATTAATGGTAGCAATATTGTTCAAACAGACCAATTAAAAATGTAACTTAGGTGTTTTGATAGAAAAAGTGTTTATTACCTGCATTCTCCTCTGTTTTCAAAGACAAAATGTTTCCTTCCTGCTATTTCTGTTACAGTATAGAGCTTCCTTTTCTGGATGCTCAGGCTCTGTTCATCCAGTTTTTTCATGAAGTGTTTATTGCAGTTACTTCACAAATCTTGACCATGTTTGCTAAGAGAGTAGTTTGAAGATCAGCTTTTTTGTATCACTCTATGTTTTAACTCTTTCTTTTTTTCCTGCTAGTGAGCTGTAACATTTCACCAAGAGTCTGTGTTAGTGCTAATGCCAGCCCCAAAAAGGGACAGAAGCACGTGCATAAAGCCAGTTAGAGGGGACAGTGAGCTCAGCCTCCTGCTAGAAACTCGTGCAGATAGTGACCTGGCTAAAGCAGAAGCATGATATAACTCATGCCAGCCATCAGCTTATCCTTGGCTGTGTGATTCTCCCATCTTCCTTGCACTTGCATTTGTGTGATTGTTAATTGTTTATGGAATAGACTTAACTGAAAATTAGTAGGGGTTTTTTTTCCTGTCATTTGGTTTTCAGGCAGATTTTTCCCCTGAATCAGTTCACATATTCACAAAATATCGGTGACTGCGAAAGAAAGGAAGTAGGATTTATGGCGGCCCAAATTCCCTCTGAAACAACAGCTAGAGAGTGATTGAATTATTCAAGTGGTAATTTACAGACATGTATGTGTGTAGAATTAGGTAGAAGATTCAGCAAAAGACTTGATGTCAAGTTGAGTGCAATTTTCTGTGAATCATAATTTTTTGTCTTTCTTTTACAGTTGCTGCTAACTTACAGAAGATAGTAGATGATCCAAAGGCCTTGAAAACATTGACTTTTAAGTTGGTAAGTAAAGCCATCAATGGAAGAAACAAATAAATTATCATATAGAGTCTGGGTTCTATCTCATTTACAGTTATTTTGTTGAAAAAATGTGTTGACAGATAAGGTGACTGAAATTACTGTGTATTTGAGAAAAAGCTTAAAACTTCCTCTTCTGAAAGGACAGCTCTGCATGGGGAAGGCGGTTCAGTCACATGAGTTCTGAGGCAGTCTGAGATTTAGGTGAGAAACTGCAGTAAGAAAAGCCCTGGGAAGAATTGCAGAAACAAGTAGAGCAGAGAAAACTATAATTGCTAGGTTCACGCTCCTTCACTCCCACCCCCCTAGCTCTACCCTGGCTGAAGTGTCCTCTGCTGATGGACAAATTGTTCCAATCCCATTTTTTCCAACACCTGCTACCATTTTTCTTGCATGCAGATCACCTTCTCCACTGCTTGCTTCTCCTTAGTTCTTCTTTTCAACCTCCTTTTAGTTGACCGTCCACACCTGCAGGTTGATCTTTCTCCCACTGCATTTCATTACCTTTTCTCCCTCGCCACCTCTTTCTGTCTGCTGTATGTATGTCATCAGACCCTGAGCCTGGGCTTGGGACTCTTTTCTGTGCTGCATTTTGTGGCCATGGGTCCTGAATTTTGGTCCACTTTGATCATAGCATGATAGATTTAATTTAATATTAATAAATTTACATTGCAAAAACTTGAGTCAGAATTGATGTGCTGTGCTTGTTTGTATTTCTTGCTAAAATTAAGTTGAAAAATTTATACACCTGAAGCTATTGAATTATTAGGTATGTAAATAGCAATTAGCTTTCAGCACCTTTTGCTGAGAGTGACTCAGTCACACATGAGAGACTAGACTGAATGTCTGTTAGATAAGCAGGTCTCCAGAATTACAGCTTTGTTTATAAAAGCAGCTGCTTCAGACAGGCTGTAGAGAGCCATTTTTAGACCTAGTTGATAATGATGTATGAATTCAGGACTTTTCTTGCCATGTCATTCTTTATACAGATCTGAGGAATTTTGACTCATTTGAACTCATTTTTCCTTTACAGTCCAGTAAAATCCCCAGAACTTCCACATTCCTTGTGAGAAGGGGTTGGAGTAGGGGGATAAAGACATGTAACCCAAATTCTTTTGTTTCTCTGGCCTTTGCTATAAATATGGCTTAAAGGCTAATGCTTTTCTTTTTGCAGCTGATCTGTGCTCTTGTTGCCTAAACATCTGACTTAGCTTTATTGTGTAGGAAATGGCATCTCACCACGAGCATTTAGATAACAGATACTCCAGAGGCTCTGCAGAAGTCTGGGTTTCTTGTTTCCACACTTAAAATAGAGGCTTGTGATTCCAAAATGTAATATCCCATCGTATCTAGGTTATATATGTTGAAAACAAATCCACTTGAAAATTTAGATTGGGATATTTTTTTCTATTTTTTGGTGATTCAGTTGGATTTGTTGCAGTGGTCCGGTCAATGTCATATAGTATTTCAGATTCTAGTGAGTGAATGCTGCTATCATCCTGCTCCTTGCCCTAATCAGAATTAGTAGACAATACAAAATCAGTGTCCCTGCTGTAGGTAAGTTCCACTGGATAGGTAGCAATTCTGGAGGTTAATTTTTAAGCTTAGTTTCTTCCTCTTACTTTTGACCTAGGTTTCCTGCACTAGTTCCTATTTTACAGGGAAAGATTTATTTTTCTCCTTGGATTAATTTAATACATGTTATGCTTCTGCCTATTTCTGTATTGTGTAGTGAAGCTGCTGAATTAATTGTTGCCTATGAGAACTCTCTTATATCTTTGTATGCACTACTGGGCCCTTGTTACCTCTTAGCAAGATCTTACTGAATCTGAGAGTGCTTGGATACAACTTGATTAAAACACATTTTGTTGGTAAATATTTAATGAGGATTAAAGGTCTAAATGTAGCTAATCCTATATCCATTCAGAAAATTCAATTGAAAAGTATTTCGTAGTGTAGGATTAGTTGCCGGTATTTCTGGACATCAAGTCTGGTTAGTATCTCACTGCTTAAAGGCTGCTGGTGTATAATATTCCTATTCATACAGNTGGGGCAGGGAAAACGAACAGTTTATATCTTAACTATTTTTGTATTTAATTATTACTGAAATAGTAAAGAAAATTTTTAAGGTTCCCCCTCTTGCATATTTTTTATTGATCTTACAGTGAGGTCATTCTGCAGAAACATGTAGTGTTAAATATCCCCTAGTTGTCTTGGCTAACACAGAATGAAAACTTCCCTCTGGGACCCACCTGTCCACACTTTGGGAAGGAGGCTTCTTTTAATACACAAATATTCTTGGCAACTCTCAAGGAAACATAAAATTATTGCACAGCATAATTTGCATTTTGTGTAAGGACTTTGCTTATCAAAAAGGGTGGAAAAAACCCCATTAATGAGAGACTGTGTTCAGTCTATATTGAATACTTTTATATTGCAGTTTGTTTATAGTATTTGTATTTATGCTAAGTACAAAATCTGAGTTAGTAGATTCCAGGTGCATTAAATAGGTAAAATATAATATTGATAAGGAGGCATTTAAAAATCTATATGCATCTAGATATGTTACTTAGCATGACTTTGAAGAGACTGATAGCTAGCTAGAGTGTAGAACAGTGGTAGGAGTATTAGCACTTTTTAGCATTAAATTTTAAGTGCAAATTTCAAACTCCATTTATTTGGTAAATTCGTAATCCAAGAACCATTCAGATATCTGAATAGTTACCAAGAGTGATGGTCTCAGACCTTTAACTTGCTGCTTCTGTGGAATAAGAGCTGTGAAATACTATCTGAAGAGTGAACTTCTGTTGTCTCTGTCTGCTCAGAGTAAATTTGAAGGAGCAGCCTGATATAGTAATTCCACAAGTGTCAACATAGTTTATTTCTAGTCATGAAAATTCAATGAATTATGTTACTCGGTGCAGCTTGTATGCACAGTCTGAGAGCTCTTTACTTTATTGTGCATGTCCCTGCACCAGTTCTATTAAAGGGTTCAACTGCTACTAATGCAAAAAAGGATCAAAAGCATTTTTCTAGGGTGAACCAATTGTTCTGTTGGGGATGTCTTGTGATATGCAAAAAAATCTGAAGGCATCTGCCATAAGTAAGTTAGCATTACACACTTCTAATCCAATTCTGTTAATATTTTGTCTTGTCTAACATACAGATAAAAATGTATAAACACCTTTATTTAAAATGTAGTCATTTTGCCCTACAGATGCAAATTTTGTGTTTAAAAATCAAAACATAAAAATATTTTGCCTCCAGTATATTTTTTCTAAAAAAGACCTAAAGTAGTAGTTTAGTCTAGAGCAAGGTGGTTTTATGTTCTTACTGTTATATATGAAAAATGAATGGATCACTTGTGCCAGTTTGTATTGTGATAGGCTTTACTGAAGAATCTAAACAGTACAGTTTTAAATACTAGATTGTACTGTCAGGAGGGAGCTGTCCTTTTGCAAATATTAGTGTTTACTCTTTGTAGACTGCTTCAATTTCTTGTTTAAAAATTCAGCTGGTTGGTATTCCAATCTAACTTGCTGGCTGGACTCATGAGACATTTGCTGTGTACAGCACAGTGGTAAAAAGTGGATTCTATATATGTATATTAGTTGTTCTTCATGAGTGAAAACCATTTACTCCCATGAAAAAGGAAATTTGGCTCCAGTCTGGAAAGTTTGGTTTAAAGAATTTGGGTATTTCAGTATCCATTTTCCAGTATTCTTTTCTGTAATTTTTAATATTGACTACCAGAGTTTGCTAAAATTAAAGATGCAATTGGTTGAGGCTGACAGAGGCTACATGAAGCAGTCTGAAAGCTTTCCTTCAACCAAGCTGTTTGCTGACTGGGCGATATGGGGAAACTTTAAATCCTGGCTGTCAAATGCTGCTTTGTAGCGTGATATACTAAACATTTCTGTTTGTACTTGCAGGCCTCTGGCTGTGATGGCACTGAGATTCCCGATGAAGTGAAACTGATTGGTTTTGCTCAGTTAAGTGTCAGCTGATGTCTGTCCCTTGACCCCAAGCCGAATTGTGAGATTGCGAAAAAGCCAGCTTAGATGCAAAGGAAAATTAATGCACCACACACTGAGTTCTGCTTCATTATCTAGCAATTCACAAAGTCAGAACAAGCAAAGCCCACAGCTACACCGCTGCTGTTAACATTCAAAATGCTCCTAAATGTCTCTTACCAGTTGATTTGGATTCCCCCTAAGTGAAAAGCCTGTGGAAATGCACTCAGGTGGCTGTATTCATTGGTTACAAAAGGAATTTTCTATCAAGCTTACTTCTTTCATAGACTTTGAGTGATACTATTTTACCTGTACTTGTGGTTGATAATACTGGCTCTGTTCTGTTACATTTAGAAACTAATATACATATAAAAATTTAGAATTATTAGCCAAACTTGAATTCTAGTTTTAAAAATGACTGTGAATTTTATTTTTCATATATTTATGCATTACACATACTAGTAATAAGAAAATTATTTGACTTGATTATGTGCTATTTGCAGTTAATCTCCCACTAATTAAAAAAGTTTCAGGTATGTCTTTGAAGTATTTGGTAACTTCTAGGGGTTTTTTGAAATTATTTGATTCAGCATTAGCAAGCTTTTCTTGGTTGTGTGTAAAAAAAAAGTCCACAAACTGATTGTCAAGGGAGTGGGAGGTGCCTTGCAGATATTAATGTTTTAAGAATGTGCCTGAGGCTGCTTATATAAATAATCTCCATTTTCTAGAAGTACCATACATATGGTACAATATATACAAATATATCTAGTTATCTGAGCAAGGAGGGGATATACAGTAGCAAAGGAGTTATTTTGACTATGCTTTATTGGGGAGTCTACGAGTTAGAGCTACTGTGAACTGTTGTTGTTAAGGTAGAACGCTTACTGTGTCCATCTCTGATCTGATTTACCCTTAATGATAGAAACCGGTTTCATACAGGTGAATAAAAACTTGAAGAATGGAACTGAAGCTTTATTTGAAGTTCTGAAAAATACCAAGGTGGAGTGAAAATAATAGGGCTTTGTGCAATGATCAAGTAAAACTCTGTTACAAAGAAAGCACTTCGACCCAAGTAGTCCTCTGCTTAACCTGTGACATAGATGTTATGGAGCTAGGAAACCTTAGAAAGACTTCCACATTTGGAGATGTGTTTCTCAGAGGTTACAATTTAAACTACTTCCTAGTTAATGCTAGATAAGTGGCAGCTCTTTAATGTACTGAAAATGGCAAATATATATTATTAAGAGAAGTTATTTATAATGCCTTGTCATAATCATTGAGGTGTTCCAGAACTATTTGCATACAACTCAATGTAATCCCATCCCATCCTACTGTTTACATGATGATTATTCCAAGATGACTGCAAAGGTTAAAAAAATTAAAATAAAGATGTATTGCACAAACTGATTTGTATTTTGAATTTCCATGCTCTGAGTGGATTACAGTGTTGTTATCATAAAACGCTGCTGCCCTTAGTTTGGGAGCAGCAGCTGGGGAGGAGGGGGAGCGGAAATGCTGCTTACGCCTTCGAGGCAGAGGGTTGCTTTGGCTCCTTACTCTCTAGGGCTTTGCAGAAGCCATTTTAAAGGCTCCCAAGGTGTTACTTCAAGAAATACTTAAAGAAATCAATGGTTTTCCCGCGGCAGGCCCTGTGCGCTGCTGGTTTGTGTGGGCAGAGAGGGAGAGGGCCCGGGGAGGGGTCCGTGGCCCAGGTGAGGCGCGTTGGGGGCGGTCAGGCCTCTTGGGGCCATTGGTGCCCGCAGAGCTCTTGGTGGGCGAGCCCTGGCCCTCGGCTGGGTTTTGGCAGCCGTGCGGCTGGCGAACGACAGCGGTAAGTGAGCCCTTCCCCGGGGGCCCGGGCACCGTGTCTCTGGGCACTGTGCTGGCCGTGGCCGGAGGTGCCGGGCGGCGGGCAGGGACTGGCCCCGGTCGGGGTCCGGCCTCCAGGCAACCTCGGCTGTGCAGGCTCGGAACGCTCCGCGTCCGCCTGCGGGGCAGCCTGCAAGCTGGCAGCTGGTTATTCACCTTTGTGTTGGAGTGTGAGGAAATAAAAAAGGTACCTTAAACGTGCACCTATCAGTGACCCAGGTGATAACCTGTAGTGCTGTGATGGAGGGGCTGCTGAGCAGGACCGGGAGGAGTTGAATTCTGAGTGTTGCTATTGGATTATTTTTATATGTTTTAAATTTTAAAAATTCTACATGTTTTGTATTTCTCTTATTTTTTATATTTCTGGTTTTTTATATTTTTATTATAAGTACTGTGCGTTATTGACTAATCCACCTGCAAACTAGTTAGCTGAAGCAATTCTTTCTCTGGCAAAGAAGTGAGTTATCAGGGAAGCTTTTTGTTTCACTGATCTAGAAAAAGAAGTGGAATATATATAGCATGTATATTTGGCTGAAAATCATGTTCCACTCGCTATACACCTCCCCAGAAGCAGGGGAAAAAGTGTTGGGATGTGAGTAGCAACTGTCAAAAGTGCTCATCTGCTGTGCTGGCTGGGACTGCAGGAGGTATCTAAATAAAGAAGGTAATGCTTTAGTAGAGGCACTCAGTAGTATTGTACCAAGATAAAGTGGTAACAGTTGTTGCTCACTTGTGGTCTGATGCAGAAACATGGTGATGCTTCTGTGGTTCAGTGAGGCAGCAAATTTTTGTGGCACTGTTACTTACCACGGCTGTGTTGAGTTTTAAAACTTTTTTCTTGTTGTTCTTATTGCTAAGATATTGTGAATAAATACAATGTGAGCAAAATGCATTTTTTAAAGGTAGAAAGAAAGGGTAGTTAAAGCTTTAGTGTGTTAAAATGAAGTTTATAAGTAGTTTATAGTCTCAGTACATACAGGTAAAAAGAAGGTGAAAATATACAGTATGTTGCAGTAGAAAGCAGTGAGCAAGCTATGATAGAGTAGAAGTAAGTGCCAAATGTAATAGCCATTTGCTTCCTTTATATTATATACACATTCTCTGTTTAATAAGGGAGAAGAGAAATCTAGCAGCTATTCTTTTGTTCACGTTTACATGAAAAGTATTTAGGAGCTGGCTAAAGTTCTTATATGGGTGACATGACTTGATCCAAAATAGTTGTGTTGCTGGCTAGAGCACCTGTCTTGTTTGAAAGAAAAAGTCTCTAATTAATGAGGTGAAGCTGAACCGGTGAGCTACCATATAGCTGTCTCTAAGGCCAGGAAAATAGGGCTTAATTAGATGGTGCTAAAAATATAATCATCTGTATGATGATTATATGCCAGTGCCTGCAGCTGAGCACTTGCAGGCTCTGTGGGCTGATTAATGTCAGTGTCCATGGAGCCAGCCATGCCAGCTTGCTGTGCTTTAGCTTGCTGGAAGTAGCTCTGTGGACTGAGACGAAAGTCAGTCAGAACACAGTTCTGCATTTATTAGTTTCAAAGTTTTAGGATGAATATAAACATAGAATTTAGCTCAGCACAAAACCAGGTCTGGAGACTAACTGCATGTGTAAAGGAGTGGGAGAGAAGGGACATTTCCAGCCTTTTATCTCGTGGGTCCTCAGTGTGGGCTTTAGGCCAGGAAAGCTGTTTCCTATGCTGACAACATATGCTTTTTGTGTCAAGAGAACAGGAGCACACCTCTTTCTTCTGACAAGTGCTGACCTCAGATATTCCCATCAACATGTACAGAGTTGTGCGTTCAAACTACAGTTCAGCTAGTTAGCTAGATAAGTATCTGTGTTTTCTAAAATATTATCCTGTGTACTATCACAATTTCCTCTATTGCCCTAAAACACACTTTGTGAGTGGGAGTGGAAGGGGGAGTGGGGAAATAAGTCAGGAAACATAACTGAATTTTCTCTCGCCCGTGTTCTCTCCTGAGATAAAAGATGTGTGCCTTTTCACATAGCTTGCTCTGAGGTCACATACCCAGTTTTGGGGCTTTGAGAGCAGTCTTATGAAATTTGATTGTGAGGTATCCCTTCAGAATGTTTTCAAACACTGTTATTTCTCTGATAGGGAATGCTGTGTGCAGCTTGTAAATTGTGTGCCTCCCCCTCATGCTTTTCTTCAATCAGAGGTTTGTTTTCCTTTTCACCACCTACCTCTGCATAATGATGTTGGATGGTGAGATTGGCCTGTGCCTGAAATCAATTAGCTCTGATGAGGAATCTGACACAGATGTGACACACTGCTAATTGAGTGCATTGAAAATGCTGATTTCTGTGTAGCAGGGAGCAGAGGATGTTGCCGCCTGTTCCCACCTTATCCTCCCTCATTTTATCAAAGCAGAAAAAAAAAAAGAGACCTTGTTGATCACAAATAGCAGTTGGTCTATTTTTTTCTCTGAATCAGTTGTGATAGAACTTTATTCAGTCAATTGTTGTTGGTTTTTCTGCTGCATCTAGTGGGCAGCCTTTCTGCTCTCTTGCAATGTACTCGTGCATGTGCATGCACAAAGAGTGCTAGTTATTTTAAAATGAGAAGTTGGAAAAGCATCAGGAGCCTTTGAGTTCCCCGTGCATGAGCTCTGCTAATGAACAGCTGGGTTTAATGAAACCATGAAAACTTCAACAAAGTCTGGTTTCCTTGCATTTTATTGCACAGTGGCCCAGCTGATGAAATATCCAGGCTTATTAGTTGAGCACTGTGACATTTTAGTTATTCATTTTCCCTCAATGACTAAGAGTAACATTGCAGTGCACATAGAAATGTGGTTTTTTAGCTGCTTTATTATTGTTAGATTGATGCTCATCAAGCTGTTTTCATAGTTGTGTTCATCTGAGCTGCTGAATCAAACTCAGTAGTTGTGAAGTTGTCTGCTGCTAATAACATTCAGAATATGGGCAATGGTAGCTCAGTGAGCAATTACAGGGACATGGGAAGAGTATGTGGTAAGAAGGAGAAATATAATTTTCACTGCATAAACCAATAGGAAGGCAATCTTGTCCTTTTTGGGACATGCATATTTTGCCATCTAATTTTCAAGTGTGAATTTGAAAGGCTGTACTTGTTTATTGTCTCAGTAGGGTGTAGAAAATCACTTATGCAAGTGGATGTGTTTATGTAGAGGAACAGCTATACAAAATAGAATTGGAGTAGGTGGGAAATACATGCCTTAACTCAATTTTTTCCCCATAGGTACACTTCTAAAAATTAATAAAAACCAGCTATGTTTCAAATAGGGAGATTTAAAAAATTTATTTATTCTTATGGAAAGAAACCAAATTGTTACCTGGTTCTTTTTCATCCATGTAATAATTCAGAATCATTAAGGAGAGATGCTGCTCATGAATAAGAGTGTGGGGGATCTTTAGATTTATTTTGAGCAAAAAGGCATTTCGAGTTGTCATGTTTACTCTGTAGACCGCATTGATCGAGCTTTCTTTCCTTTGAGAACAATTGAGTTATGACATCTCAGCATGTATAGGAATGTGTGATTATTTGGTAATACAATTGTCTTTTTGCATAAAAAGCAGCATGCTTAGCTGTCATCAACAGGCAATTATAAATAATGAAGTAGAAGAACCAGAGAGTGTCTAGAGGGTTTGAGTAGGTGGACTTGGCACTACTCATGTCCTATAAAAATAAATCAATAGGTAAAAAGATTTAACCTCACTGTAGTAGAACTGCTGTATTCTGGATGACAGACTGTGTTGCATCTCTTTAAGGGAGAGGCCTGCATTTCTGCCTGCATCTCTGTTTTTGAAAGGTTGGAATTGGTTTTACAAAGCATTCTGTTATGGGTGGGGGGTAAACACCGAATCTCACACCCAGCTTCCCCCTCCCCCCACCCCCACCTGTACTATGCCTGTGATGCTTTGTAATGTAAAGGGCAAGGAGAGCTTTTGAGGACTGCTACCTTAACCTGCTGGTATTTGTATTAAGGCTGCTGAAAGTTTGGTTGTTTCATTCTGGCAGATGAGTATCTTTTGCCAGTGCCCTGCATTGCTCTAGTACTCTATTACTGACCAAGAAAGAACGAAGTATAAAATCAAATGGTCAGCAAACACGAGTTTTTCAGAACAAGGCAGGCGTGGGTGTAAATGCTTCCTCTTCTCCCAGGCTTCCCTGTGGTGTAATCGGTCCTGCTTCCCGCTGCTCCCCTCGTGTGCTGTCTGGTGGGAGGAGGCTCTTGTGCCATGGTGCAGCAGCAGGTCCCAGCCTCGAAGAGTCTGCTCGTTGCTCTCACAGTGAAAATAGAGCTGAGGCCTTTGGCTCTGAATGTGCCCGAGCAAGAAGTTAGTAGTGCTACATTCTGATGTAAAAAGTACCTTCCTAGAGGTAAATTTACTATGCCTTTTTTGCAGGGCTTTGTACTTAGACAAAGAAATGTTTTATGAGGTTTTTTTAAACCAAATTTTATGTTTTCTAGGTTACTTCTGTTGCAGAGATTTTATAACATAAGCTGAAAGCTGCAGCTTTCTGACAGTTCAAAATGGGAAATTTGCAAAATTAAATAAAGTTCCTAACCGTTTTTTTCAGCTCTATGGGAAGGTTTTTGTGAAGTAAGTGTTTATATTGAGAAAAAGTGCAGTAGTTGTCTGGTTGAGGTTGTTAAACCTGAAACTATCCCCATCAGCTAAGAATCCTGTTGCATTTAGTATCTTTTTCTCTCTGACTTTCTTTCTTCTCTCTCCTTGTTAGATCACCTCTGATTAAAAAAAAAGCACTGGAGCATTTACTCTATGTTATGAGAGATAGGAAGAGGTTGGAGAAATCCACCTTGAATTAGAGCAGAGAATCCAAAGGGAAGGACTATTGAAATCTTGGCCCCGTGGATTAATAATGCTTCACAACAGCTTCAGTGGGACTAAAATTTCACTCCCAATCTGTGTTGATTATGAGCTCCTCAGTTTACTCCTGGGGCTATAAAATGGAAAAGGATCCAGTTGTGATTGAAGAGTAGGTGTGATTTGAATGGAAGTTGATTACTAAAATCTTTCTGAAGTATTCTACCTTGCTTGTGCTGCAAGCTTTTCCTATTTATAATAACATAGTAGAGCTATCCAAGCAGAAAATGACATGATAGAGAAAGAGTTTTCTGATTGTCTCTGATTAGGTTCAGTGCTAACTTTGTAAATTTGCCTGCCAGATGGGGCATGGCCAAGACACCCATAAACCTGATGTTTCACAAAAAATGGAAAGGGTGAGGAAACTCCTGCACTTGTGTATTGCTTGATACTTTCTTTTTATTTTTTATTCTCCAAAAGGATTTTTGCAAAGATGAATGTAGACTCTTGGATGACAGCTACTGAGCTACTATTTAGTGTTACATAAATTAGTCATTTTGAAGTGCTTTGTGCTCATGGATTTCAGTGTATTTGTGTGTGGATTTATAAGGCCAACAAAGGTCTGAATCTCTGAGGTCTGTCCTGTTTGAAGATAGTGTAGCTTGGGTTGATCTGTGGAAATCAAAGCAGGACTGTGTTTAGGTAAATGAGCGTTACTCTTTCCCCTTTTTTATCATCTTTGTATTCTGTTGTCAGCTTAGTTGAGCTTTTTCCTAGCCAAAGATTTTAATTTTTGATAAAGTAATTGTAGATGAAGTCTTAGAGTAAAGGTATATGTATTTAAATCCAAATAAGGATTGTTGAGGGGGAGTGTTATATTTGCATATGCCCTATAAAATGTTTAGGCAGCATAAAGAGTTTATGCTAAAAGTAACGATACTTAAGTAAATTTAATATTCTTCCCCTTTTGGGTATAAGCTGAAGGCCTGAAAATACCCTTTGGGAGAGTACTCCAGTGACCTTGTGACATACCAAATTGGTGTCAGTTTAAACTAAAGACAGCAGTTGGATACAAACAGTTACAGCAAAGTAAATCAAATGTTCTGTTTCAGTTCAGGAGAGTAAACAGGTGTGTAAGATGTGTCTTTAGTGTTACAGAAAAGTGACAGTGTTTTACTTGCCACGAAATTGGCATTTTGAGAATGTTTGATACCGTTTTGGTTTATTGAGGTATATACTTTGACATACTGAAACATGCAGATAATACGTTCTCAAATTGATTTGAGGCGAAGTGTGTTCTTTAGCCTAAGTTTAAATTTTGACTGGTTAATAATTGTAAAAGGCCTGTTTTACTGCATAGGTGAGGTATTGGTGGGGCTAACACTTACCAAGTATGCCTTCTCATGTATTTACTTATGTTAATTACTGCCAAGGCAATGCATAGAAACAATTATTTATACCATATTATTTTGTAACTATAACTTTTATTTTGTATTTTTGCGGCTTTTGTAAGCCTTCTCCAGAGCTGCTCTAGCTGGGTCTGCTCTGATTTCTGGAGGTGGTTGAGCTCTTGCACTGAAGGTGGCTCAGAGGCCGCCTGGCAGGGCCAATCCTGTCACTGTGCCACGGGGCATTGGTTGCTGCAGACTGTGGAGCTTTGTGTGTACAGAGTGCAGGTGTGAGGAGCATGGATGGACCTCCAGGACACTGGAGTTCTGGATGCAGTCTTGCTGCTCAGCCTGTGCTCGTTATTTATTCAAAGAGGAGAGGAGAAAATTCTGTGGAGCAGGGGTGACAAGTGCAGCGTTGCCAGTAGATACAGGGTATTTTGTTACCTCCTAGCTTATATTGAGACTGTAAGTGCCTGAGAACGAGTACTTGGGCTCTGGTTCTCTCACCCTGCACCAGCACATTTCTCTTGTACAATTCTTTATTTTCACTCAGTGCTTTCAGCACTCACTTTGTAGGGAGGTACATGACTGTAAAAACCTCAGGGTGAGGATGAAGATCCTGATAAGTGTTTAATACTTCCTGGAGGAAGCACACCTTTTTGTGCTGCTCTTGCTTGTTTATACGCTGTCCTTGCTTCTTATCTAGGAAGTACATGGCAGCAATTTCCTAAACAAACAAAACTCTACTACTTCACATACCTGTTTAATTAGTGGCATTTGATTTTTCCGAAAATTACATCAGTAACTGTTCAGCTCTCCACAGTATTTTTTTCTTTCCCAATTTATAGATAAATAAAACTGCTGTGAACCTTGCAGTTCACAAGATACTTTGTTTTCTTTTTCCTCTATTCTGAGATGTTATTTTTTGCAAGTGGATTTATCTTTTTGTCTGGATTCCAGCATTACAGCACTTGACATGAGAGAAATGTGAGTCATTGGGCCCCTTGTTCAGTTTCACTAGCCCTCCCTTGCCTTTGCCTTTCCATGGACAACTCGCTGTTTAATGAGGAAGTCTCTGGGACCCACAGATGTTGTGTTGTCGTTCATGCAGAGGTGTATGTGCAGACTCTTTTCAGAACTTATAACTACTGGTGCTTGGAAACTGCCCCTTGTAGAAAACCATTTCAGAGCTTTACATGATTTAGTTCTTGATAGTCAGCTCTGGAGCCCAAGGTGCGGCTGCATTATCTGTTGAGCAATGCCTGAATTTTCTGTACAACAAACTCCCCCAGGTTTGACTTACTCTGTCACTTGTGGATTTTAAAGCAACCACTGTAACTGCAAAAGCATCTAGCAGCGCTTTGATATCTGAAGAGGTATGTGGTGGAAAAACCTAAACTCGTTCTGTAGCTGTAAACCTGACTGGTTGTCTCTTACAATATTGAGATTTTAGTATATCTGTGCTGTGATTTTCTTTGATTGTCACTGCTGAACTTGCTTTTTTTCTTACTAGACCTGAGTTCTGTTTGTCTGTCAACACAAATTAAGCTAATGAAGCATTCCTAATTCTTGACAAAATAAATCTATGCAATTTAAAATTTGTAACTACTTTTAAAGGCATTTCAAAAAACAAACCAAAACCATTTCAATCCCATACATGCTCAGATCTCAGTGAGAGCCTTTCAAAAGCTTCTGTTGGAGACAAATATGCTTGCATGTTAATACTAGCTATTAAAAATAGGTAACAAACTGTGAAAAATAGGGCTTCTACTGCTTATCTAACAATGATCACAGTCCTTGTGTGTCACGGGTTAACTCCAGCTTGAAGTTTTAGTTTGAGAATTCTCAGCAGTCTATCCCAAGGTCACTGCTGCTCTGTATTTTGTTGCTGCTGATAAGCGCGGGGGCCACTCCTCCTCCTCCTGTTTTTCAGGTTTCTTCAGAGAGAAATGGAGCTAAGGAAGTGATGCTGTTGCCAAATGCTGCGGTCACTTCCTCCGAAACTTATTAGAGCCAATCAATCGATTAATTTGGATATTGACAGCTTTATGGAACCACTCAAAAATAGTTAACGCCTTGTGAATGCCATTTTTTAAAAGACAAACAGGCAGGAATAGCTCTCTTGCTCTTCCGGCCTTTGCAGAGGTAACAGCAGGGCCCACTCAGCCCAGCGGGGCTGGGCCAGGCCCGGCGGGGCCCGGCTGGGCCCTGCCAGAGGGAACCTGCGGGGGAGGCCGGGCCACAACTCATGGCATGGCCTGGCAAGATTCTCGGCCGTTCCTGCTCGCCTAATGGAGGCTTGGATCATTCAGAGACTCTATCCAGCTGCTGTCACCAGCCCAAGAAAGATTAACCTCTTCAGTGCTGTAAGTTTCCCTCAGAGAGATGAAACCTGCAACGACCAATCCTTTCCCAGGAAAGGCAAAGACACATAAAGAGACATTGTGACTGGTAACACCTAAGTCACTGATGGAAGGAGGCTGAAGCCTAGAGGGAAAAGATAGAGGAGATGCTTAAAAGCTGAAATTCTTTTGTAAGCTCTGGTGAATGGACTCAAATACTAGAGTTTCCCTTGTAATTTCATAATAAGCTTGGGGGGAAAGCTTTCCAGCTGTTTGTGCTTTACACGGAGGTGAACGAGGCCCAGCGAGGAAGGCCCACCTCGTCCCTGCTCCAAGGGAAGAAATTGCCTACGGAAGGACTTTAGATTTTGTTTTCCCAGGTTTTTCTCTCTATACCGAGGGGGAGGTTTGTCCCAGAAATGGATAAAAAGAACTCTTGTGGTTTTTTTCCCTGGAATTGCTCGTCCTTAAACTTGTACCCCAGTGGCTGAACGTGAACCCTCGAGACCAGTCGTGGGAAAGCTGTCATCGAGGGAAAGGGACTCACACCTGCCAACAGATACCTGGGCAGCTGTTGGTGCCATGAGAAATTGTCCTCATAGTAAAGTACCATAGCAACAAAAGAAACTTCCCTCTTTACATGAACTGATGAAAGGTATTTTTAAAGTGGTCAACTAACTGAAATGAGTCTCAGTTTGTGTCTTTACGTTGGATAAATAGGGGGAGGTGCTGAAAAGAAAAAGGGAGTGTTTTTGGTTGTTTTTCTCTTAATTCCTTCTTATTTCTTTTTACTTTTAGTTTTAGTAATAAACTTCATTGCATTCCTTAAAGTATAGTGCCTGCTTTGTATTCCTCCCTAATTCTTATCTCACAGAAGGGACAAATGTGAACCAACCCACTACACTGTGTTAGTGGCAAAAGAAATATCTTAATTCTGAAAATAGTTTTTTTATACTAAAACGCAAACTTATTGCCTTCTGGAGAGGATTTTGGAGATGGATTGTTCTTGTAGAACTGAATCATATTCCTGTCTGAATTTATGGTAAGTTAACACTAAGATTATTTGTATATAATGTGGAGATATTGGCAAATCTAGGAACAAGGGTATAAATGCACTTTGCAAGATACAAAATGGTATCTATATAAATTGCATTGTAACAATCAGGTAGGTGAAGCTAAGTTATTGGTGTATGCCATTTACATTTCTATTACTTCTTTCTGTTGTGGATGTTCTTTCAAGCTAGCATGGAAGAAGTTTTTCTAGAAAAAAAAAATAAAGTAAGCTTTAGGAATTTTACCTATTGATGGCTTATTACTTGAGGAAATGTAATGTGGTTTATGGTTAAATTAGATCTGTGTTATAATTTAAATTTGATATATCAAACATGTAATTTTGGTCTACATGCAGTGAACTGAATTTATTGGAAAGGATGTTAGAGTTGTGGGAGGAAGATAGAGTATTCCTACTCTATTCAAGAGTACTCCTCTTGAAAATGCTGCTTTTCATCATGGTGTGGGTCCTGGTATGATTAAAACTGCAGTTTCACAAATACGTACTTTCAGAACTGTTCAGACAATTGGCATCAGATTTATCTTATGTGTTCCAGGCAGCTGAAAATCCCACAGATGATGTTGCCTCACCCATTGTGAATTATTGCTTAAAGCAAATACACATCCTGGCATTACAGCAAACTGAGAATAAACATGCAAATTAGAAGCACTGGTGTACATGAAATTTCAGAACATGTTTATTTTTCTAAAGCTTTGTTATCTGACATAAGCTTCAAAGAAATTAGTATTTTTGTCATCTGTAGTGTATCACTTCCACTAAAATTTCTGCAGTTCCCAAATTTTTGGTGTCTAGTCCTTGTATGTAAGGCTCCTTTGTTCCTTCTTCTGTCCAGAGTTTCTTCACCTGTGGGTGGTGATGATGTGATGTTCTTTTTGCTTTCCATCATAGAATGGTGTGGGTCACAAGGGACCTTTAAAAGGTCATCCAGTCCAACCGCCTGCAAGGAGCAGTAATGCAGAACCATAGACTAGTTTGGATTGGAAGGGACCTTTAAAGGTCTTCTAGTCCAACACTCAGTCTTTGATTAGATCAGGTTTTCTCACTCTCAAACAACAGCACAACTAATAAAAGTAATTGCTGGGAAAGGGCAGTGCCGTTTGCCCTAATCTCTCCCCATGAGCTGTCACCCATCCTCACAGTACTTGCTGAGGAAAAAGCAAATGTTTCTCATTTTATTTCTGTATTTCATGTGCCAGCCAGCTATGTGCATGCAAGTACAATTTTCCAGATGCAATTTTTTCTAGCTTTTCTTTTAAAATTTTGCATTACATTAAGCATTTTTTTTCCACCTAAACGAAATGCAACTTGATGGAAATTGTGATGCATTAAAAAAAGTAAATTGTTAGGTGCTATTGAAATGAAAGGCATAGAAAAGAACAGAATGAAGTTATTAATGATCAGAGCTGGAAAGGGAAAACATGGTCTAGTGGTAGTATTAACACTGACAATTCATATGATTTTTAGTTTATATGCTGGTATGTCTGTCCCAGGATTCAAATAAAACATTATGTACTCCTCTGAAGTGGTGTTTCTCTGGTATTTAGCAGAAGATAAAAGTGCAAGCTTGTTTTCAATGACATTTCCAGCACAGCAATTTCAAAACTATGAAAAAAAATTTAAATAATTTAATTTTAAATGTTCGGGAAATAGATGATTTGTCACAAGTGAGGTAACTTTGTCTGCTAAAGGTTCACTCTCTTTACTCTCCTTAATTCCTAGAAATCCTGAAATGTAACACTTTGGGCCACCACGATCTTTTCTCCGATGTAAAATGTGCTCTTCCCCAGTGTCAATTTTGTGCCAAAGCGTAACCAAAGATCCTGCAAGGTTTTTTCCTGGTTGGGCTAGAAATCTTTCCTAATACTGCTTCTACAGAGTTTGATGACCATTTTTGCTCTACAAATTTTGTTTGGCTGTCTAATACAGGTGTACCTTTCTGTGATACTTAATAGCCTAGACATTTTTCTACTTGTTGCCTTTAGGGGATTTTGGAAATTCCTGGAGTTCAATAAAAGAAGCAACATCTGGAACTTAAACCTTAAATTGACTAAAGTAGAGGCCTAGATATTTCAAAAGCTATTATATGTGCTTGTGGGCCTTCTTCCTCCATGTCTCATGTTTCAAGAAATGACTTTGTCCTAAAGAAGGCCAGCAGTAATCATCCCACACTAGATAAATTGCACAGAACCTAGTGAGTTTTTTTGGGGAGAAAGTAAGGGTAACCCATTTACATCTACTTAGTCTGATCATTCCTCTAGGCATATGGCGGGATATATTGTCTCCAACATTCAGCTGTCTCTGAGATACAATTACACATCAATATCTATCATGTTAGGCACATTGTCTTGTGTGAATGGTGGGCTTTTCTGGTCTCATTTACGTATAAATAAACAGCCAATAACTATTTTGTCAAATACTGACTTGTAAGGCTCAGTTTATTTTCCTATAGGTACTACATGTTCAAAGTCCTTTGTAATGGAATCTGTGAACCATTGTGTAATTTATTGCACAAATTAACACAAGCCAATACCTTTGCAAGTAATTAAATCAGTTAAAAAATGTTGCAAAACTCACCCATCTGTTTGAAGTAACAGCTAAATTGCAGTATAATACAAATTAAAATGTATACTTCCATAACCTTTACTTCTATGACAGCACCTGCACTGTGTGCATGTATGTTCCTCTATTAAAAATTGTAATTTTAATTACATGCTGTATATATTCTTTATTCTAGCCCGTTAGTTTTATCCCTATGTGTGGAAATGCTGAATCCAAGAAAAAAGGCAGTAAATAATACTGCCTTTTAATGACCAATTAAAGCAGCCTATCATCAACCTTGGCATCAGCTGCTTTGCTAATTCAAAGTAGAGCCATGCATAGAATAAAACGGTGCTTGGCAAGTACAGTGAGCCTCATCCAAAGAGGATACCACTCTCCAGAGGCAGCAATACTTCATTTCATAACCCATCCTGCCAAAGTGATGGTAAACATTATATAAAGCCTCAGTGCACCTTAAGGAGTTTGTCCTGAATGATCTGGACCTTTTTGTGGCTTTTGTGTGGGGAAATGGTGTTCTATATAAAAACTCATTAACTGCATACTTTTAAAGACTATGGCTATGTGTAGACAGCTGTTGAGGAATGCTCTGGTGCAGGTAGCTGGGTTGAAGCTGCAGATGGAGCTCTGGGTGGGAGGCAAGAGGCCGCGAGCTGCCGGCTCTGCATGACAGCGGGCAGGGGACGGTGGTGCCGGCCGGGGAATGGACGCGGGGGCACAGCGGGATCCGAGACTTTCCCGCGCTGGGGCTGTGCGGGGATCGGAGCCCGGGGTTCCTTTGCTGAGGGACGCTCCTCGGAGGCACCAGCTCGAGCTGTTTGTGTGTTACCCCGGGCTCAGCTCTGGAAGCGTGACCTTGGGAGTGCGGCTGCCAGAGCCTCGGGAATGGGCAGACTGGGAAGTTTCCTTTGCGACGCCTCCCATGCCTGTAGCTACTGTAGCCCTGTAGACTTACTGTCGGTTCCAGATGCTAGCAGAAGTTCATTTTTTGCTTTAAATGTGATAGCAGTAAGATAAACTGTCCTATGTTGTGAAACTAATCCAGTAATGCAGTTTTTGATACCTCAAAAACAGTGACAGAGAAAAGTACTGCTGTGTTCAGCCTTCATGCAAATACTTTTGTAATAGATTCAATACCAGATGTCTGACTGTTAGGAAGAGATGAGGCAAGTGGAGGCAACATAGACAGCAGAAGCAGATAAAAACGTTAAAACATTGAAATTGTGGAATAAAGTATACTTGATTAGGTGAGAGTTAAAGTGAAACATGAAAAAATGCTGTTTTGAATTCTGATGAACAGTCCAAGGCTATGTGAGGAAAGGTAAAAGGAAAAAAAGCCAAACAACCTTAGATTTGTGATAGTGTTCTCTGTAGGCAGAGGCAAGATGAAAGATGATAGATCTTTCTTTTCCATATACCTAAAAGAGGCAATATCAAAGAAAAGATTCTTGAAGGAACTACTTCAAGTGCTACTTGTCCCCTGCAACTTGCTGAATTCAGTTTGCAAGGTATTAGGCAGTGTAGGACTGTAAACTCTTCAGGTAAGGGCCCTCTCCTGATAAAAACACTGTGGCTGTTAGGAATGGTTACTTTTAGATGGGAGAATGTTGAGCTATGTAAAATCACATAAGGAAAATGGAAAGAGTGATGGAAATAACAGGGAAATGTACCAGATTGAAGCAGATTAAAAGTACAGGAGAACAGAGTGAGGCTAAGTGATTTTTGTAAATCAAGGAAAAGGCTTGTAATGATGCCTGTAGGGTGCTGTCTGCTTCCCTTCTCGCTTTTACTGCTATCCTAGAGGTCCCATTTCTCTTTGAAGAAAGAGATCATATTAGAAAATAGGCCAGAGAAAGGAAATCTTAAAGAAAAAAGGGATGCTTGATAGATGCAGATATGGTAGGTGTTAGCTAGCACACCTTAAGTTTGGGATATTTGCTTCCCCCAAATGAAAGTCTGCATTACAAAACCGCTGCACTTAATTCTGTCCAGCTTGTTATGTAATGCTGCCTTTGCAGAATAAGTGCTCGAGGATAAATCTTGCATGAAAAATGCCTCTTGCTCTTGGCTCTTCCAGGTGAGACAGAGGTATAATGTAGAGTCAGCTAATATGCAGACTTAGCAGAAAAATGGATTTTTTTTTCCTGTGTTAGGCAAGTCATCAGAGGAGACACTTGACACAGCTTAATTGCAGGTGCGGTTGAATAAATAAGGTACATTCTTTCTTTTTTTTTCCTCCCCAGATGACTCCTCTTCTTCCATTTCATAAATTCATATTTTTAACAAGAGAAAAGTAAGCAGATGCTATTCCGTACAATGTTCCATGTCATGCAGATCTCCTTTTTTTGGTGTGTTGCTGCTTTAATAGCCTGTGTCAGCAGTTTAAAGAAGGTTTTTTACATACTATTTTCACTTAGGGCAGTGCAAATTTCTCTGGAAATCTATGACAATCAATTAAGTAAATGAGAAAATAGAATGCTTGTAATTAAGATAATCAAGCTACATGAAATCTACCCTACTAGTGCTAATATCTGTATATCTCCAAGCTGTCTATGAATTAAACACCGTGTAAGTTTGCAATTAGATTCAGACTGCTTTGGTGGAATCAAGAAAGATGAAAATGATTGGAGGGGTTTTAATGTATGTGAAAGTCTTGGTTGGTTTAAAGCATCTCATTATAGTTAGTAAGGTTGCTGTGTTGCTGCAGACACTCCTGGGATGCCTGGATATCCTGTTGCGGGCTTCAACTACTTCTGGAACAGGTGACCCAAAGGAAATACACTTTGGTATGCAAAAGCAACCTTGTCAGGGATGGGGTGTTTTCCCCCTCCATTTCATGAATGAGTTTTGGGTATTGAGCTCTAAAGCCCGTGGAAAAGAGGTTAGATATTTTGTTCTACATAGGAAACTGCAAAGGGAAGAATGGGAAAAGAGGAATTTCTGACTAGTTCTTACAAGAAAAGAGACTTTTTCCTACTTTTGTGTTGGTTTGTTTTGTGCTTTTATTTTGATATGAGGACCCTAAAGTTGCCCAGACATTCCTGAGAGACAAAACAGTGTCTTAATATTTTGTGTTGGACACAAACACTACATGAGACTCACTGGGTAATCTGTGTGTATTCAGATTGTGAGTCATCATTTATATTCTGGTGCTTTGCTGTGGGACGAAGCAGAAGGCTCTGCCAGGGTCAGTGTGTGTCTAATAGAGACCGGGGAGGACACCTTTCCTCTGTATGTGTGACTCTGGTGGTCACACAGCAACCTCAGACAAGTTTATTGTGGTTTTATGAGATGTGGGGTTTGGGGCATTTCTCTTTTTCTCCTGTGTGTAGCTTTTGATGGCTGCAGCCCAGATGTTAAGACAGCATGCAAGTAGCAGAAGAGCCATGCTGAGGATGTGAAAAAAGCTTTGCCACCTTAGAAGGGCCAAACCTGGGTCTCATTGGCTGGGGATGCCTGAACATCTGAATGAGGATGAACCCATCTGTTATTTTGCCAGACATTGCCATGGCTGTATTAATATTACGTCTTTGGCTTCAGATGAAGTAGTATACCTGATCCATGTGGACATCAGCTTGATGAAGCAGTTTCACAAATAATGAATAAAAGTAGTTGTTTTGTTTATTTTTTTCAATTAAAAAAAAATCTGCTTACAGCATAATATTCTTCCTCATGACAAGTGAGCTGATTCACTGATACTGTATTTTCAGGTAATACAATTTACATTTATAGAAAGAAGTGAAGAAGAAAACTTACAGGACACCTTCAATTTTTCACTTGATTTTTTTTTATTATTATTTCACATTGATACAAAAAAATAGTATCTTGATTAGCAGCTTTGCTGGCAATCCCACAAAACTGTAAATAATACATTAATCTAAAAGAATGCACTCCTACAGACACTATAGATAAAACAATATATACAATTTAGACAAATAAATACATACGTACAGCCAGTCATATATAATGGTACACCTAAAGTTCGGTTACTGTTGACAAGCTTTTCTAGTTAATTACACTCTTCATTTACAAATTGCCATTGCCATCTACATTATAAAGACAAAAAAATCTCAAAGAATCAAAATTGATACTTAACTTTATTATTAGGAAATGTGGAAAATGAACCTTGAGACTTCTGTTTAAATACTCATGGTTTTAGCAAAATAAAAAAGAAAAAATGCTTTTATGAAAAAATTCCTCCAAAAGAGAGGCACTTCCTCCCCAGCTGCTTCACTTAATGTGCTTTGTTCATATGCATTTTGGAATCAAAATGTGATTACAGTCACACTTTTGAAGTGACTAGAAGCCAACACGTTTAACCAAGTTGTCATTTGTCCCATGCCCAATGAACCAAAATGACTTTTAAGCAATGTAAGTATTTTTTTGAGTAAAGGAAGTTTATTGAAAACATTTGTATTTAGCAGTATCCCACATGGCACAAATACTCTGAGTGGAAGGGACAGCTGTCTGTGTAAGTAGATGTATTGCTACCTTTCTTTATCCAGGTTCCAATACTGAAATTTCTGAGCAAAGAGAAAACAATAAATCTAAGTGTAACAAGCTAGTGAAGTCTGATATCAGAAAATTAGGAGAAGTAGAAAATTAGGCTTTTATTGTGTTGTTTTAAATTCACTTGACAGCAAATGAAAAAGTATCTTGTACATTCAAAAGTTAGGGCACACATGCTTAAGGCTCTTGAAACACTGGACAAATATAATGCCTCACTCAGCTCCATGCATAACAGAATGCTACATAGCAAGCAGACTTACACATATATACAGCTGAATACAGAAGAAAATGCCTTAGAAATATGTACATCAGTTTCAAGATGAACATTTACATTTCTGTTGAAGGTCTATCTATTTATAAATGGGAGGAAATACACTTTTTCAGATACTATTTTCAAGGTGTACCTTGCAATTATTAATGCAGTCTACTTGTACTAGGAGAAATTCAAGGCTACCATGCTACTTGAGCCCTGAGGTATCTGGATTGGGAGCCCTGCTGTCCTCCTGATTACTAACCAAAGGCCACAGAAGCATCAGCAGAAGTAAGGCAACCAAATCCATTTGCTTGTGATTCAGAACCCCCAAATTACTGCACAGTGCAGAGGGGCAGCAGAAGTGATTGCAGCCTGTGGGTTCAAATTACTACACAGTGTGTTCTGGTTAGGATGGCATCTGTGCTGTCTGATTTACCCAAGGGCTGGGGATGAATTCCACCCTCATTTCCATTCATAAACAAGAGTATTGTGGGACTTGTGTGAGGAAATCTGAACTTCACCCAATCAGCATGTTATATATTCACTTACACAATTAGTTGTACCTTGGGAGTTCCAAGTTTGATAGGACATAGCAGCTTTAACAAGGACTACATCAACTAGGGAAGGATAATTCTAAATTATGCTGCAAGAGATTTAGCATTTTTATAAAAATTACTGGGGTTTTGTTTTGGGTTATTTTTATTTATGAAGGGTACACAAGCTCCTGTTAACAGTAACTCCTGGGCTGCCTGTTGTGTAGCTTCACCTTTAGATCTGATATAAATTTGCTTGAGATGGCTCCTGCTAGTGACTTAGAGGCCAGGTACACTTTACCTTATTTACAAGTAGTTTCTTTTGAAACGATAGTGCTGCATCTGTGAACAAGACTAACAATTTGCCATGAAACTGCAAACCTTTTAGGGTAGAATCTTCATTTCTCTGTTACTGTTGTAAAGTGCTGTGTACATCTATGGCAAAATCAGGTCAAAGTTTCCCTTTAAATTCTTCTTCAGTTAATTTCTGACAACTTTGTAGACATCCTGAATAACATACAGACTTAACAGTTTTGCATATGTTACACATAATGCCAGCTGCAATGAATGAGACACTGTGTGTGCTGAAGATGATGTGAGTAATCTACAGCTAATAATATATTTGGTGAGTTTTGGGTTTTTGTAACTTGTGTGTGAGTTCTTCACTCCAAGTTACTTGCTGAGCAATACCACATTTCACGTCTTTGTTATAAGGTGGTACTGAATAGAGATGGCCTGAATTTATCGAAGAGTTTTCATGACATTTCATAAATATTCATATTCAAAATACATATAAGCACTTTATGAAACTTGAATAAATCTTGTGTACTTGATTTCTGTTGCACGTCCGGGGGATCTCCTGAGTGGGACCTCAGTGTGTGTTGATTGTGATGAGTAAACTGAGAACTTTAAAAGGTTTTTAAAAAGGCTAGATTTTGGCGGGTTTTAATAGGTTTTTCTTTAAAAGCCCTCTATTTTGCTGTGAAATTTGTGCATAACTGTTATGTACTCTGTTGTCCGATCAACAGAAAATTGATTGCATTCTTTTATTGGACTAAATTCTTCTTTTCTACACCATTAAAGATCTGTTAGAATCTTGTTCGTATATGTACTGCAGCAAAAAGTAAAGCTTCCCCTTAAAAAGCTGCTTTTTTGTTATTTGTTTTTAGGTAAATAGTGCACTGACTGGCTGATGTTGAAGAAATATGCTGCTTATTGACACTTTTTGCATTCAATATAATTATATTGCTATGGAGAATTCATTGATACTAATGAGAGACTTACTTTGAAATTAAAAGTTAAGATATTCATGCTTTCTCATATGTTTTTAAGATAGTTTTTCATACATCTCCTCTGTCTTATTTCACCTACAGATTCTACTTCATTTTAAATTCTGTTACATATTTTATGGGCTATTTAGGAAGTGTAAAGAAATGGGTTATTCTGAAATAATTTAAAGAAATATCATTTGGTGAATGAATATATATTTCAGTGTGTGGGTTTATTTCTAAGGCCAATGAAACTTTGATGTTCTTACCTGTCTAAATTCTGCTATTACACCATTAGTAAGCTATTTGGGAATTGCACACGTACTATAAAATACACATGTCAAAGTAGGTATATAAGTTCAGTGCAAATGTATACTGCTTAATTTATTAACAACACTCCAAATAGAGATGGTTGTAGGGTGTCAAAAGAAGAATAAAAGTATGCTTGTAATTCTTCATTTCTTAGAGCCCAAGTCTTATGTCAGAGGCTGGGGTGTGAATTGTTAAGCAGCTCATAATAGTTTATTACTGTCCTTTTACACACAGGCGCAAGAACGGATATGTGCAATAGATGATAATATACAAAATCTGAGATTTGACTCTAGATCCTTTCAGTTGGCATAATGTCCTTATGAAAAAGAGCCTGAAGTTTGTAAACCAGTAGTCAAAGCGAGAATGAAAAATATCAGTCATTAAAAATCCTGTCACAGTTAATATCCCACAGTTTAACCTGTAAATCAGCAGATCACTTTGTCAAAAAATAACCAAACTCAACCAAAATTTAAAAAAAGGTATTTACATTTGTAAAAATCTTAACATCTTAGATGTTTCTTGCTGGACATGTCATTCCAAATTCTGTGCATTTCTTCTGGTGTTATCTGGTGAACTGTGATCACCCTGCGGTACCTGCACAAGCTATAGGCCATTTTCCAGTGATTGAAGCCACTGTTTTGGAAGGGGTGAATGCCCAGCTTTCGAAGGCAGAGTCCAACATACACATCTTCAAGATGAAGAAGTCTGGTATGAAGGGATGTTTTGTAAATCAGTTCTGCTACATCAGCTGAAAAAATGTAGCCAGTGCCTGAACAGAAGGGTGGGTAATTGCTGTCGGGATACAAATCTCTGGGCATATACCACTTACTGCGAACATCTCTTATTGGTCCTCCATTTATAACATAACCAGTGAAGTACCTTCTCCTTGGCTTGGTGTTAGGTTTGAGTAGCTTATAAATAAGATTGTCCATATTTACAAAAATATCACTGTCTGTCTTCATAACATACTTTGCTTTTGAACAAAATGTTGCTACCCACCTCATCCCCATCAACGTTTTCAGAGTGAGGTTATGGTAAGAGTCGATAAAATCCTCCACAATAATGTCATGAAAAATTTGGCTTTCTTGCTCTACCATTTGATTTAACACAGGATCTGCATTTTTTCCAAGAAGAAATAGGGTGGCAATTTTAATTCCTTTAAAGTTGTTTTCATCTCCCCATGTTTCTCGAATGGCTTGCCGTGCATCAAACTCTTTGTGAGTCGTACTGATAAGAATGACCAAGAACGGGGCGCTCTTCTCACATTTGTTGGGTTCATTGATAAGGAAGTCAAAGGAATGTGGATTTATAGGTCGAGTTCTTATGTTGCCAAAGGAAACATTTTTTCTGGCTATGGATATGCTACTGACCTGTCTGTGGCCCGTGTAGGAAGAAGTAGGACGAGTTATACTTAAGTACCAAAGAGCGCTTGCCCAACAAACTACTGTCAAAATGTATAAACATGAGACTTTTGAAGCCATTGTTCCTCTAGCTCTTCTATTCGGTGTGATGAACAAATAGCCTTTTTAAGGTGAGTGCACCTGTGTCCTGGAGAGGCAGCATATTATTAATGAAACTTGAAAGTTCGATATAGAAAAGTAACTCTGTAATCATTCATGGATCTCAAATACGAGCTATTAACCCTGATGATACTCAGCTTTTCTTCTTTTACTAGCAGCAGCTTCCATTTCTTGGAATTTTCTGTTATTTCTGAAAAATATGAAGAAAAATTTTCCATTGCGAGATCATAAAAGCCTAGGGCAAGAAAAATGAGCTTATATATGGTTGGCCGTTAATAAGCTAAGTGTCTTAATGCCTTTCTCAAGTATTCCTTTTTTTCTCATGAGGTACCAAAATGCAAGATAGTGTACTGGAATAGAGCAGTGTAAGTGAAGTAATGCCTTTATGATTGGTAATTTTTCACAGATGGTTTTATATAAAAGAAGATAAGTGTACCATTTAAAGGTATATGAAAATAATTTTATGGTTTCTAGCATTTTCTTGCTTCCTAGAATTTCTTCTGGCCAATCTTTCAAAATGTGCTGTGGAACATTTAAAAATTATTTAGGGAATGAAAAGTAGTGTACTTTATTCTAGGATCGACAACATCTGTGGCAGCTATGCACACAAATACCTACAAATCTAATTTGGTCTAAATGTTAATGTCTGTCCTGCTAACAAGAACATGCTTTGGCGGCAATCAGACAGAATTTAACTCATTGGGAAAGATACAGAAGAGAGAGATATATGTA
This sequence comes from Platysteira castanea, assembly GCA_013397175.1. NCBI lineage: Eukaryota > Metazoa > Chordata > Aves > Passeriformes > Platysteira > Platysteira castanea. Next base: position 2,033,987 of record VYXC01012087.1, on the reverse strand, counting down.
AGCTGTCTTACCCATGTAAAGATCAGCGGTCGAGTAGACTCCATAAAAGTCTAAAAACAAATTAACACAGTTCAGTTATTCTTGTTGGCTTCCTTCTCCTCTCCCCCCACATCAGTCTTTCCATGAGCAAACATCACTTGTGTACCATGAAAGATAAATACAGTGGCAGCCTAGTAATGGTGGCACTTTGCTGGCTGATGTGCAGAGATTTGCCTGCCTGGACAGGGTTCCTGCACTAGCAGCCCTATCCTGTGCTGTTCCAGTTTTGCCTCCAGCATCAGGTAGCTTTGAAATTTTCCTGGATCAAGGGAATGTGCCAGCCCTGAACCTTCCATTGCTCTTAGCAATGAGGAACCAGCTCTTTTCTGGGAACCAGTTCTGTTTATCATCATTTTGTGGAAATGAGACAAGCTGCCTCAGGCCTGCCAGCTCAGTGCTAACGCCTTCAAGGCACATCAGTAGCTGGAGAATGCCTGTAGGCTCCGCCTTCCCGAGTTTTACTATTGCATTACTTCAGAGCTACAGGATAGTAGAAGCATGCAACAGGGGAGCTTTTTGCAAGAGTCTCTGAAATATTTAATATTTACTTTGGATAGACCGAAATATGTATGCAGATAAAAAGAAGAAGAAACTCTGTCTTAGAAATGTCATCTCTGATTTCACACCACTGGCACACTGCCGTCAGACCCCCCTCTAGGCAGGCTATCACAGTGAAAAGACTGTTAGGTACCATGTAATTATTTCACTCTGAGGTTTAAGAACAGCAGAGAAACAACCTGAACATTTGCTAAATCTATACAGACTGTAATCTCCTTATAAAAGCTTATAGCTGGCACTGTCCTGCTAGTCTTCATTACATGCACTTTTAATTATTTAATGACCAGAATCCACATACTGCTCTTCCCTTTCTCAAAATAGGGTAATGTGAATTTTTTGCCCGTTTCAGAGCTTCATCACTTTCAATTGGTTTTGCCCTATAACTGGGTCAATTTAATACAGTAGAGGTGGGCTTTGATTTCCTTCATTACTTGTCACAGGACTCAGGGTTTGCAATCTTTTCCCACTAAGCAGTATTGGCAAATGTTTGGGAGCAGTGCATTTAAGTGAGACCTTTAATTGCTCTACAGGGATGCAGAACCCAGTGATCTTGGGAGGGCAGACACATGTACATACTTGTAAATAAATACAGTTGTGGTAAGTGTGTACACAGGTGCTACCGTACTGTCTGGAGAGGAGATGTGTCCTGCTTTAACAACCTGCTGTGGTACAGCTCTGAGAAAGGCAAAACCCATCCCTGATCTGGTAGGTTGGTTTTGTTTCTGGCTTCACTGTGAAGCTCTGCTAATGCTCCCACCGGAAATGCCAGTGAGGAAAACCACCAAGTGTAAAAAGCTGTAATGTAATGGAGACACAAGAGTGTAAAGTCTAGAAAACTGCATTAATAAAGAAAGAAATACAGCAGTCACTGATTGGAGATGTAGAGCGAGAGAGATGTAGGTCAGTGTGTTTAATGGACTCCAGCATTAAGGTCTTGCAAATAGGTGCGATATTCTGCATATGATGCATTATTTTAGGAAACTATATATTGCATTATCTAAAAGTGTATGATGTTCTACATCTTTTCTTTCATAAGGGTAGGTGCATTAGTTACCATGAGCACTGTGCAGATATCTGAGGGAAAGGAAAATTGTAACCAATGCTTCTTACAAACTGCAAAATTACATAAAATAGCTTTTCAGTCCAGCAATGTCATGACTGTGACATCCAATTTTGTGTACTCTGAAAGGATTAGAAGCAACAAAAGCTTTACTCCATTTTGAAGAAACTTTCCGAGCTTTTGTAGGGATTTTTTTTCTCAGTTATGAAATCTATAGCTAACTGTACAGGGATGAATGTTTCTTATACTGGCCCTTGGCTTGCTTTCTTCTGAAACAAGTTTATCTTTTTCTGCTGCATATTTGGTGGGGTGGGGTATTTTGCTTACTTTGCCTTTTTAAAAGAAAAATAAGAGATGGTGTGCTTTGGTTTGGAGTGTTTTACACCAACCCTGTAGAATTTTTGAGCAAAGTGCAGGTGAAGTGGTTAAGAGTGAGCTGGCTGTAGTTTTCCTGATGAATGAAATTTTAGATTTAATTATTTTTTAGGAAGATTGAGAGGAAAACCAAAATGAAAGCTCCCTCCTATTCTTCCTCACATGGAGTCTCTGCTATTCCAACTCTTGTGAGGTAAAGATGTAAAAATTAAAGTTCATATTCCTTCTTTACTGGAGCTTTTTGCTGCACATGGGGAGAGATTTGAAGGAAAACAGCATAACCAAAATTGGCAAATGGAGTAAATGCAATACCAAATTAGCTGAGAAGTCTTGGTCTGTAGTTTAGGTGAGACTATTTCTGCTTCCAGGACTGATCTCTCTTCCTCTTTGTAATATCACAGGGAGGGTTGGATAAGTAGCTATGTTGTGTATTTTTTTGGCCACAGGGCAAATGCTCTTACTAATTATTTCTGGTAACATTGGTCCTGCCCAGTAATATCAGTAACGTTTATCTTGCACAAGCAAGAAGATACATAGCTTGATCAGGCAGGGAAATATGAACTAAGCAGTGAAATACTTTGTGATGTTTTAGCAGTCAAGAATTTCAGAGGTTGCCAAGTTCTTTTATTAAAGATTATGCTAATTAATCAAGCACCTAACTCAGGCTTACCTGCAATGCAGGAATGATTCTAGGAATTTAGCAAAATTATTCACAGTAGCAGTCTTTGACAGCAAACCTTCTTGTTGTCATGTGTTGTGACCTGAAACAAATTTACAGCCCTGTGGGACTTGTATATCAAGGATGTGAATTATAAGGAATGAAATGAGAGTCTACAATTAATGTACTCAAATTATAGTGAATTAAAAATTTTGTGTTAATTACTCATTTGTAATAGAGGAGGAATAAGGTATGAGAACTAAGATCACTATGATCAGAATAACAACTGTAAACACTTCAATGCCCATGTTACTTTACTTCCTTTAGCAGTTTGCCCAGAAGTTGTTCAGAATATTTTTAACCTCATCAGTAGTTAATATTTCAAAAGCTGCCATCAATATTTAAGTGTGTAGAAAATTAATTTATATATTGTACTTTAGTCTTGATAATGGATTAAGTATATCATTACTATAAGGATGACTTTTTTTTCAGTTGCGCCATGATCTTCTTGAATTTGGTGTTGAAATTCGAAGACCTTCTAACCAGAAGGATATAGGATATCACAGGGAGAATGGAAAGCTTTTATCAGCTTTGGATTTTGTCTGTTAGAATAGACTTTATCACATTTGGGGGCAACTACACAGGCAAAGGAAGTTGTCACCTCATTTCCTTTCTTCTTTGGAGTGAAAGAAAGCTTTCTAGCAGGGCAGTGGACACGTTTAAGCTCTAGGATCCTTGTGTTTAAAATGGTTTTAATTCAATCTGTCCCTCTAGTCATATTAGAAGTAGTAAAAGGCTCAAGCATCGAGGATAGATGATTGTAAAAAGCAAATGTTTAGCATTGTGTTTCTGTACTGTGATACGAAGTTGTGCGCTTAATTGCACTATTCACAGCTCATGCTGTGCAAGCCTGAGAAGCCACCCAGTCAGAGCACAGAAAACTGTACTGTGTAACTTCTGTAAGTAATTGTCTTGATGAGGACTGTTTTTGCAACAAACCTTTTATGAGCTGACTGCACATCAAGAATAATCCTCCAGATAATGAGCACATTTGAGAATCTTGTTAACTGTTCATGGGCAATTTTCAGGCAGACACCAAATGAGTTCAACAAACGTTGCTCATCAAAGGCAATATTTTGCCAATATTTTGGAATGCTGCTGTCTCTGCTGAGAGGCTGTTGATCTTTCTTTCAAGAAAGCCTGTCCTTTGTAAATGCAGTTGCATGAAGGTATCTAGATCACAGTGGATGCCCGTGATAGAAGCCACAGCTCTTAAAGCCCGGCTGGTTGTCATAGTTGTAATCCACGCCGTGTACTACTGCTGAGGAAGGTGCTGAGTGCAGGCAGTCAGGATGCTGAGTCCTGGGGATGACCCTGGGTGAGAAGCTGAGGGAGATCACAGCTGCTCATCCTGACACCCAGGAGTCTGTTATGCAGAGCACAACTGAGTCAAATTAACGCTGTGCATTTCTGCCTAAATGTACTCTTTCCTTTCCTGGAAAAAAGAGGGAATGCAGCTGCTAAATTACTTAGTAAATGTAGCAAACTCTTCTCATATTCCCTGAAGAGATTTTTGTAAGTTTTCTGTGATCATGGCTTTCATCTGTATATAGACCAAGATGCTGAAATGTCTTCACCATTTATGAAGTCCTTAAATTACCTAAGGAAAAGCCTGTGATTATTACCAAATCTTGTTGAGAAGATAATTATACTGAACATTAAGAACACATCTGCATGGAAATCTAGGGATCTGTTATGTTCTAGGCTATATGTTTTCATAGTAATTTCTGGAGGAAATTCTGGACAGATGGCACATTCTGCTATTCTGTAATAGCAGAATTTAGACAGGTAATTTAGCAGGAGATTGCAACCTCCTTTCTGGGTACTTCATTTAAGGTTTCTTAAATATTCTAAATGCTTTTTCTGCCTGGGTGTAATGGATCTGAAACCAAAGCAGTGCTGCAAAGAGAGACATTCTTCTCTATAGTATTGTGGAAAGCAGCTGTAACAGATGCAGAAGCCACAGTCTTGGGCTGAAGGGAGGAACGTACAAGTATTCATTTCAGGTCCACGTTTCTTAGAAAAAATAAATTCTTCTATTTAGAGGGTTCATGGCTGTCATATGTTAAAAGAGGCTGTCTTCCCTTCTCTTCCCTCAAAGACAGTGAGGACAAATATTTTCTGAATCATTCCTTGATCACAGTTCTATTGATGATAGCCTTTACCCTAGGCAGCACCTGAATGTGAAAGCAAGTATTTGCACAAGTGCAAATTTCATATAATAGTTCTCTTTCCATGAATGCTGATTTGCAGACAATTTTTATTGTAGTTCATCATTAAATTGAAGAATTGATCTCTGGAAATGAATGTGGTATTTATAAATTATTTTTCAATATTTACTACCTGCTGCTAATGTGGACAAAAGGTAAGAATGTACTGTCTGTTAGATAATTTTACCAAAAGCTTCTATAGGGAAAATGAAAGTTACAGAATTTTCAGCAGATATGCCTGTGCTACTGAAACTTCCCTAATCTTTAAAAAGCTACTGTAGTCTTTTAAGAGTTAAAAGTTATCTACATGAAAGTAAATCTGCCTGAGTGACTTTTCTGTATTTTCCACTTTATATTTTTTCAATGACTTTATCTCTATACCACCAGGATTTTCTGTTCATTTTCAGGAAGTGCTGAAACAGCCCACATAAAACAACTAAACTGCAATTTCATTGCTTTCTTTCTCATGTTTAAGAACAAATTAGGCAACTATTTTTTCTCAGCAAAATAATTTACAAGTTAAAAAGTAAACCGTTTCCACCATGACTAAGCTGCCAAGTGCAATTTTCAATTGCAGACAGTGAATCTGTTGAAAAAAATATTTAGGAATATTTTGATTACCAAAACCACCATATTTGCCGTGACTGAGTGGAATGGGATACATTACTTGTTAGGAAATATGAGCTTGTCATGAAGGACCATTCCTTGGCTGACATTGTATAGAGATGGGATCTCAGTGTTGGTTTGAGCAGCTTTTCTCTCTGGCTTGGTTTGTGCATCAGGAGCATTATAGCTATAACTTCCCCTTCAAGTTTTGCAGCTCAGGAAGTATTTTCTATGCTGAAATTTTTTCCCCCTGCTTTCTCTGAACTAAGCAGAAAAAAAAAGGTATGATTTTATAAAATCTGATATTCACTTGACATTGAAATGGGATTTTATCCCATTTGGTTTATTTCAACATTACATTTTCAGTAACCCTCTTAATGTTTTGGTCATATTTTAAAACCAAGTTTCTCTGTCACAAGCATACAATGACTATGACCACTTAGTCAGCAGTGGTATCACACAGCTGCTTCCATGTGGAAGGAGATGAAAGGACAGACCAGACAGACCCAAGGACTGTCTGTACAGTGGATAGGTTTCTAAAGTTTTAGCAAATCAGCTATGCTTGATCAGATACTGCTCTAGAATGGTTATAAGCGAGACTTTACCCAACTCAAAATAATACTAGAACTCGAGACATGCCAGTCAGGTGTTCTGTCTTGCTGTAATGCTGATTGCAGGTGATTCACCTGGAGCCAGTTCATAGGAGTTTTGCTGCTGTCTTTAGTAGAAGGTGTTTTAAGCATATATCGTTTGCACTAACCAAAAGGGAGAGAAAAGAAATTAAAAACATAAAATGAAAGAGCAGAATATTTTAAACCAGAATTTTTTTTTTTTTTAATCTTTTCTTTTAAATCACCCATGAGATGTCAAGGGCCAGATCTGTGCATTTTCCCCCATTAATGCTTTTCAGAAACAATTTTAAAAAACACTTTGTGGCTTCATGTTGTGGTAGGTGATTTGTGATTACATCAATCATGTCCTGTTACATCAGTAATGTGTAAATTGCATCTCAGTATGGTTATAAACTGATGCAAATAACATGTTTCACTTTGGGTTACCATAGCCACAACTGTTATTTTTTTCAGCTATTGTGCTGTGTTCTAGTGCAAAATCTCACAGCAAGGTTCCTTAGCTCATGTCACCACCAAATTGTTTACATCTAGTGAAAGTTCAGGACAAGAAAAAAAGAAAAGACGCTTTCAGTTTTTAAAAAAAAATCAAGGGGGAAAACCTTTAGAATCGCTTTAATATAGAATCTTTATTACTCATGAAACAATTGTGCATAATTTAAGAGTCCATATCTTAAATTACCTTTAAGTAATAGCGTTTGAAATCAAGTGTACTGCTGTTTTTGTCTTAACCTTCTTAAATTTCACTATTATGTTTCCTTTGCCTTCACAGCAATGCCTGTGAAACCGTGATCTGGGTTATGACACCAAGAAGAGATGACAGGGGCCTTGATTATGTAAATGCCTACCCTAGTGGCACTGCTATCTTCAATTAGTCTTTGTCAGAAAAGGAGGCATAACAATTACGTGAAGACTGGAACACCTGAAATCACAGTGTTTGTGGTGATGATAACTCATCAAACTTGATAATGAATCTACTTGCCATAATTCACATGCTACTGGGGGCATTGAAAGAAAAATACAAGCAATTAAAGCTTTTGGATTTACTGGGAAAAGTCCTAAAATAGTTTTGAGCCTGCCCATTAAGGTATCAGTCATGATGCTTGAGGAACTTGGCTTTTAACTTCATCAAAACTGGGGATGCTTCAAGCTGGAAACGGCTATATATAAATCCATTGTTATAACCTCTTATTGATAATAGTAACTGGAAGGATTCTGCAATATCTCAGGCATATCTGTACAGTACCTATATTTATTGTAATTGTTATGTATCTTTACATGTGATTCTTGGAGAGCTGTTTCTTTTAAAGGCTGAAAATTCAGCCTTTAAGCTAGAATTCACGTTATTTTCCCATTTCTTCCACAGCAATGAGGCTAGAAAATGTTGTAATTAGTGAATTTAGTTGATCATATAATAACATAGATTTAACTTTCCTCATTAAGGAAAAGGTTAGGTATTATCAGATGTCCAAGGAAACTGTTGGATATTGTGACACTATGTCTACATGGGCTTTTTTCTTTCTTTTCCCTGGAAATATTCTTCATGTTGAGGAGGTCCTAGAGCCTTGATCTGTCCACGCATGAACAGATTGCAGTATGTTTTTTTTCATGTTTGCATTACAGTAATTAATGTGAAGCTATGTTGTGAAGCATTTGTCCCCATGAACTGTTTATAAGTCAAGCTTCAGGTTTCTAATTCCCATTGTGAAGTTGTGATAAATTTAACACAGGCTGTTGCTTTTAAAATTGCGTGTCTGTCACATCAACTGTAACTTAAAAAAACCCCACAACCAAACAAATTACTTTTGTTTTCAACTTGGAAGATACAGTGCATACTTCAGCCAGATGACTTATTCTCAGATATGTGAAAAACATTTCCTAGACATACACTTTTTTCTTTTCTTTTTTTTTTTCTTTTTGGCAGTTGGTTAGTCATGATTGAGATCCCCCAGTTTATTGGGGCTCTCCTGGTCAGGGCTTTCTGAAAGCATTCCCTGAAGCATGGCAGAGACAAAGAGTTTCATCTGTAGCAGGCAGGCGGTGGCTGCCTGCAGCCGGCTGTGCCCGCTGCCCTCGCGCTGGTCGCTGTTCCTGGGGGCTCCCTCCCGCACCGCTCCAGCTGCCACACGGAGCACCTGCAGCTCCGCCTGGGCTTCCCAAACAAGGTACCTTGCAGAGAAGGGATAGGCCTCTTGGCAAAGTGGGACTTGCTTGCTTTTTGACTTTACAGAAGTGGAATTACTGCCTTGGATGTTTGCCTTAAAACACCTGGAGTGGCGCTTTTCTGCAGAAGTGTTGGCGTGGCCACCAGCCAGTGGAGGTGCTCACAGGCCCACTGACCTCAGTGCAGCTCAGGGCCAGCACTTCTGGCTCTTGGCTGTAAGAAACAGGTTTCTTTTCACTTTGTCATAGCTAAATGATAGATGGGGTTTTTCTCAAACTTAAATCAAAACCTACTTTTATTGGGGATTGAACAAGAAAAATTTCTGCTGCAGAAGAGAGGGCATTGTTTTTGCAAACCTATTGACATTTGAGAGCAAGCTAGCATCAGACTCTTTCAGCTAGCACATATGGAGCGTTTCACAGACATGATCCCAGACTGTTTGTCAGCATTTAGTTTTCTGAAGCTTGCAGTTGAATAGATAGTTGGGCAATGTTACACTTAAACATTCACTCAACACAAGAGGCATGATTAAAACATGTGCTCGTAATAACTGGAGTTTTTTGGATGAATCAAATAAAGTAGTGCATGCTGTAGTTATTTGGTAAATATATATCCTGGTGGATCCACGGGAGTAAAACTGTCCTCATTCTTCTATGATATTTCAAAAGTGCAGCAAATTGTGGTCTCAGCTGAGACACAAATTTGAAAAATACTGTTTGGGTTCATAAATGGGTTGCTGCCTCCTTAGCTAAACTGAAAACCCATTCTGGGTTAACAGCTATACCTGCCTAGTCCACCCTCTTGGCGAAAACCTGTTTTTTTATTTTTCCACTGTATCTCCTTTATGAAAATTGTGAAAACTGTGTATTAATCTCAGTGAAAGAAACTTGAGTGTCTCTGCAGAAAGCACCAGTTAACAGCTTGTCCATTTGTGCTCAGATCTATGACTTCTATGATAATTGTTAAAAGCAAAAATTGAGGAAGTTTTCTTACAAAGTGTTACTGACAAAAACTTCGTAACTTATTTCTTTCTTAATAACTATTGTCTCCTAGCTGGCCAGCATATGGCTGATAATCTTAGGTATCTGAAAAAGCAGCAGGAAGAATTGCATTTTGGTAAAGAGTAAAGCTGAATTCCTGTTTCAACTTACTTTTATCATTTATGTTGTTAGAGATGTCCTTCATATGTACTTTTACAGCTTTCACTCGGGAGCATAGAGTTCAAATCCTAAATATCTGTGTGAGTAGTCAGGAATACTAACTGATTCCTTACATCTTTTATTGGTGAGCATTGTTAATTAGGGGTGTTTGCAGTGACTGGTAACCAGGAAAATAGCTAAACAAACGTCTTCCTAATGTTTGTGCATATGTGTTTGTCTGTTTGTCACTAAATTTAACGGGCCATTTATGTGGGCTCATTATGCTGATAGCACATTTTGCTTTCTCCTTTTCCTATTGTGACTAGGGAAGCGTAATCAGAACTTCTCAGAATAATTGGAAACTCTCCAATTGGTTTCTCCACCTATAATTGCATTGGCTGATGTAGGTATAAATGTAGACTCATTTGTCCACATTGAAGGATTTCTCAAAACAAAGCAAAGAACTGTGATGTAAAGGATGACTTTAAGTATAGTCGGAATTGAAAAGCTGGGAAAACAGTCTTGCTCCTCCGTATTGACTCTTACTGAAACTCTGCTGTGGCATAGGTAAAGTGTGTGATTACAGGGCCACTCCAGAGAGGATTATGCAGCACCTGGTACTCATTGTTGCTCAGTGTTTTCTGTTCCAACTCTTGGCCCTGCACAGGACACCCCAAGAGTCACACCGTGTGCCTGACAGCATTGTCCAAATGTTTCTTGAACTTGGTCAGGCTTGGTGCTTTGAGCACTTCCCTGGGGAGTCTGTTCCAGTGCTCAACCACCCTCTGGGTAAGAAACTTTTTCTTGATATCTAAACCTCCCCTGACTCAGCTTCATGCCATTCCCTTGGGTCCTGTCACTGGTCCTGAGAGTGAAGAGACTGATGTTTGCCCCTCCAGTTCCCCTTGTGAGGATGTTGAAGACCACAGTGAGGGTTCTCAGCTTTGTTGTCTTGTGCCTTGATTCTGATTCAGCTTAACAGACAAAATTAAAATTCTCTTTTTATCACCCGCTTTTCTTTGGGATGTGTTGGCTCCTAGTTGGATAGGAATGTAGTGCACTACTGATAGAAATCAACTTTGTGAAGCAATAAACAGTAAATATGTTCTGTCACTATGCTCAAGGGAATCATATGAAACCTTAGTTATCCATGTGTTCGAGGCCAAGCCTTAAGGAAAAAGAGGATACATGAATATACGGTGTAAAAATATAGATTGCTTCTCTTCGCTCTCCATCTGTGGACCTTCAAGAGCTCTATAAACATAAGCTCACTGAGCAGCTGTATACCCCAAGGAGGCAGATAATACAGTAATAAAATATGCCAAGCAATTTAAGGGTCCAAATCTTGATACATACCTTGGGGTTGTAAGAATTAAATAGAGTAGTTTAACAGAGAGACATTCTTCTGGAGACTCTTTTTATAGAAGCAGCAGAAGATCAAACTCCTCATTTGATAATTTTCCAGACTTTGGGGGTGCTTAGTCTTTGAGCAGAATCAGAAGAGATTGCTTTATAAATAATGTGAACCTAGACCTCTGGAGAAAGATGTTTGGCTCATCAGGTGGCTGGAAACAACAGGGATTCTCTTGAACTTGTTTTAACTCTGTGTAGGGCTGCCTTAACATCCTAAACCCTTTTCTCACTCTTAGCAGTCTCCTTTCAGCATTATTGTAATCTCAAAGATCTCTTGAACAAAAGAGATTTTAAAGCAGTCTGCAATTTTTGGTTCCGTTTATTTCCCGGCTACTCTGATATCAAAGGCAGCATGACGCACAAGTGAAAAGCAGTGCAGTAAAGCAGCTGTCCGGCCAACTGCTGTGGGATCCCACAGCCGCGGAAGGAACCCTGCTTTGCTGTGTGACCGGATGCTTGGTGTGGGACTCTGCTCGATGACACAGCCAGGGTCTGTTTCCATTGGTACTCCATCCATCAAGGAAGTAGGTGTGCTCAGACTCATTCTCTTTACATCGAAAAAGGCAGCAAACGTGAAGGTTGATGCAAACATCAGTAGTGCTTTGTCCTGCTGCTTGGGAGGAAAGGATTGACTTCCTGGCACTCTTAGGGAAGCGGGGCAAGAGCTGCTGGAGAGGCAGGTGGTGTCTGGCTAAACCCTCCTGGGTACACAGAGGAAGACAGGCAATCCTGCCTGGGTTGCAGAGTGAAGCGTCCCCATAGGGAATAGCTCAAGGTGAGCAGACAAATGATCTAAGTGCACAAAATTTCAATTTATTCTTTAAAAACCTTTCTTGCTAGATGCAGTGAGGAGTAATGCCACAAAACAAAGGGATGTAAATAACTTCTTGATTGCCTTTTGTCTACGTGGTAACAATGTAACCAAAGGCTACCCCCCAGTACTTTTAATGAGAATTTCACTGTTTTGTTATTCTTTCTCACTTTTCCTTTGTCTTTTTCTTTGAAAAAATAATTTCCCTGTCTTTATAGCTCAGAGTGTGTGTACTTTGCAAAAATGCTGCCATCTGCCATTTACTTTCCTTTCTAAGCTGTGATCTTAGACATATATTTCAGGGAAAAGGGAGTCAAGTGGTTGAGTTTATTTTCCTTTTGTGTGAACAACAATGTGAATAATTCCAGAGCCAGGCAGTAAGGCTGCCTGAAATGCCAACTGCAAATCACCTCTTCAGCAAGGCATTAATTCTATCTGTGAAAGATATGCTGGGTAAAAAACTCCATTTTAATTCCTCCTCCCATGCACTGACTGGATCAATTAAACTCCATATAGCAAGTTTTTGATATTAAGTCAAATAATTTTTTACTTTTTTTAACCCTTATTCCAGATTATTTTCCTCTCCCCCTCAGCCCCTTGCTACACATGCCTCTTGCAGCAGACAGGGGAGCAGTGGAAGGTCCTGCTGGGCACATGGCAGAGCCAAGGCTGCCTGTCCTTGGGTCACCCCAGGGCGCCACGAGGCAGCCCCTCACCTCCAGCCAGGACATGGCCCTCACAGGAGTCAGGAACCCCTCAGTGGGTGAGGGGGATTAACAGTTCGCTCCTTCACAGGGAGAGCGAGAGCAGGGGAAAGGGGGTCATCTTGCTCCTCCTCAACTGCTTGTGCCTTGTCTTTGGAGATGAGTGCTTCAGGAGCTGAGAAAAATACTACCTGAGATCAAGATAGAAAACATTTCTTTGCATCTGGGAAATTAGAGCCAGTGTGTCTGTAAGATGGCACTGCCACAAAAATATCCATGCATTCATTAATGGGTTATGATGATTTTTAGTCTGATCAGTTCCTCGGTCAGATGTCCAGGCCTCATGGTCAAATGCCTGGATCAGCACGGCCAAGGGGCATCATCAGCTTGAAACAAGAGGATGAGGCAAAACAGGGCAGGCCAGTTTTCATGATCACACTCCTGACTTAAAAGAGTATTAGAGAGGTGAGGGTTCCCCTTATTCCCTTGGGAACTGAAGCAATAGCCCCAAGATTTCCTTACACAAGAGTAAGACCAAGCACACATCTCCTTTCCTCCTCTTGCATCAATTGTAAACAAAAAACAAAAAAACTTTTGCTTGCCTATTAAATACTTAGGTTTAAACTTCAGTGATTACTGGAAAGTTTTGGAAAACAATTCAAGGACTTGTTGAGAATTAAGAAAAAATACTCTCCCTTAAATTTTTTTTTTGTTTTCACTATACCAAATGGTCCCTTGTATCCTTTGACTCTCTTGGGATCACTCTGAACTTAAACTGGAAACCTAATTGGATTTTAACAGGAAATCTGGTCATGAATCCAACAGCTTTAAGGGGCATGAATAGTATGGCATTTGAGAATGTGCTGCTATTTTGAAGATCGATGTGATGTTCTGATTTTGACAGAAAATGAAAACATAGTGAGAGGCTGTCACAAGCCTCAGAATCAGCCAGATTCTTCTTAGAAGCCAAAGACAGCTTGGCTGAGGTAGGCTGTTCTCCCACACATGCCTTTGCCAAAACAGAGCGTGTGCCGAGGCTTTTTTGCTGTTGTTTTTTTCCTCCAGATGGTGTAACGAGGGATAGACTAGTGGCTGCTTGCCAAGGGTTGTACAATATTGTGGCAAAATGCAATCCCAAGCCTCAGTTTTGAAGGTAGCATATCACTTACTCATCAGGTTCCTATACTTCTTGCATGTAGGGTCAAACTTTTGTCATCAGGCCAATCCTATTAACAAGTTTCTTCCAAATGTTTTGAGAGTGACAAAATTTGATATGTTTTCGCTCCAAATGTTGATTAAGTGTCCATTGCTAGGAAGGTAAGAGCCAATATGCAGCTAATCCTTTTTAAAGGATTTTTAAAAAGGATTTTTAAAAATCTGTACCTCAAACCTAAATTGCTAAATCGCTCAGGTCAGCTGAAAATAATAATGCTTTGGGTTTGCCTGTGGTTTTTCTCTATTAACATCTAAAGTAAAAACAAGAAGTTATTTGGTGTCACAAATTATTTACTTTTATGGTTGTGGTTTGAAACAGATTGAGTTTTTTAAGTTTTAAAAAATAATTTCTTGCAATTAAATGAGGTTATAATAATAAATAGAGCTGAAGATGAGGATTTTTTACTAAAGGGTGTGTAGTTTTTCACCAGATTGATATATACATCTTCCTCCTGTTGACACGCATTTTCAAAATAAACCTGATGTTAATTGCACCTTCCCTGGGTAACACAATGGCAGAATGATCCACCTTCTGGCTGTCAGGTGTTTGAGGGGGATTAAACACATCTAGGAACAAAGTTACCCCCTGGGAGTACCACATACACCATATTTAGTCACTGTACTCGAGAAAACTTCCAATCTAAATAGGGTTAGTGACAAAAAACAGTCAAGGAAGTAAATTCTCCCCGTCATCTTTTGGGTGTAACTATTTTACATAAACTGTACTTGTTCTAGGTGTTCATTCAACCTTGCAGCAATCCAGGGTATCCAAAGTGATGGTGATTTAAGTGCTCTGACATTTATGATAATAAAAGCAATTTTAATATGGGATTATCCTGCCATTTTAATAAACTACTACAAATAGTCTCTCTTGTAGCAGGAGAGTGTAGGGTTGGTGTAGAATAATATTTTTTAAAGACTTCAGGATGACAGCCTGTATGACAAACACATGTAAGAAGATTGTGTTGCTATGAATTATAAAGCATAGGAAAAAGTTCTCCAGCAAACAAGATTAGTTTTTAAAAGTGACTTGACAAGGTAAGTACAAGTAAGCCTTGCTCTCCAATTTAGGCTGTTTGGAAGGAGCATGGGTGAGATTTTTAGCATCTCAGTGATATGACAACAGATAAAATCTACAATCACTCTTTAGGTGCCCAGTACACTGTATTTGGACCACCAAAAGTATTTTCATCTTCAAGCAATAACAGATTATTATCCTGGCTGGCAGGAAATAACCTGTAAATTATATCTATATCTAGCACATATGGAAGAAAAGCCATCAGATAGTATCATACATGAAAAAATGGTTGCCTTGGTCTAGTAACAAAAAGTTCAGGCATAACATCTTTTAATTTGAGAAATGATGAAACCAGCAGTGGCAAGAATAACACTGCTAGTTTCCAAAAGTAGATACATTGGATTGAGAGGTAGCTCATTTGTCAGCCACCCCTACAGATAAAATAAAATGGAAGACAAAAACATTTGCTCAGTATGACAAAGCCAGAGACTGCAGCACAAGATTAAGTATTTGAAGGCATCTACCTCTTTCCCTGTATACCTCTAGAGACTTCGAAGAAGGTCTTAAATTTCAGCATGCACCAGCATCTCAAGTTCTGGAGGGAGAGAGAGAGAGATTGCAAGGAGTTGTCTTTATACAGCTGACATCTGTAGCCTTGAATGTCATTCATAAATTAGGCTCCTATCAAATAACAGATCCTAGGCATCTGCTGCTTAAAAACTGTCCTTCAGAGGGACTGAGCAATCTTCCGAAGGATGGATTAGGCATTTTATAGTGCTCATAAGAAACCAAACTGAAAAACAGGTACCAAACCAATTAAATCATCTCTGTTGGTGGATCTCCTTTAAGTCTTTAAAAACATGCTGAGAGAAGTGTGAAGTTCCTTTTGCAGTATTTTTTAGAAATTGTTTAGCTATAACTTTAAGTGATACATGCAGAAAAAGAATGTAGTGGTCCATTTCAATTCTGCCTTTCTTCTTTGTTTGGCAGTTGATTTTGAGTGCCCACAGAGCCCATTAAACTCATTTTGCTATAGCTTTACTATTGATATTTGAGATTAAATGCCAGGGTATGAAAGAATTTTTTTAAGGACTATGATTTTTTTTTCTTTCAATACAGCACTGTCAGGGCCAGAAGACTGTAAGAGCCTGCTGTGGTGTGTTACTTCAATCATTTCTTCTTGCCTATATTTCTGAAATATTTCTGATTAGCGTAGTTACTGTCCCTTTGTTACAAGGTTTGTACAAAATTCAGAAGTGTTACTGCAATTGAACTTAATGGGAGCTGTGAATGCTTGGCCCTGACTTTTTCCTGTTTGCAGTGCTCACTTATCTCCTCTTGTCTGATAAGCTACAAAACTGAGTAACTCCTTTACCAAAGCAGTGGTGAATCTTGGTGCTACAACACTACAGTAAAAGATTTTTCAGTCCTAAAACAATGCTTTACACATTGTATTCTCACCCACCCAATTGTCATTCAGTCTGAAAGAGATGGAGGCTGGAGACCTGAGTGCTTTAGAGGCTGGTCCAAGAGTGCCCAGCTGGACTGCTCTCCACACAGCTGGCAGTGGGGGTGGGTCCAAAAGGAGGTCCAGAGCCAGTGCCTTGAGCTTTGACCTCTCATGTTGGTTCTGGGGCAGCATCCCAGTGCATCTGTGTTAAGGCCTGGGAATCTAGTTCTGTATCAATGCCTGAACAACGTTATATTTTGTATCCCACCCAGTACATAAGAAAAGACCTTCAGGGAACAAACCCAGCCCAGGTTCAGCCTCTGTTGCTGATGTCACGTAGGACTCACAACTTGCATGCAGCTTGGAGTGCAATGCTCTCTCAGTGACTTAAGAGAGGGGTTTTGGCCAAGACTCTGCCTCTTTCCTCTTACTTTTGTGGGGTTATTGCAGTCTGCCTGGGCCTCCAAGTGTAAATAGCATTTACACAAACCCTGTTGTCAGCAGTTACTTTAGGAGAGATTCTTCCTTTCTGCTGCTCACTCATACTCTCTGCTCCAATATGCTTTGCACATACAGATACAGCTTTGACTTCTAAATTTATAAATGAGTGTCAAGCGTCTTGTGCTACTGCTATTACTGTCATCTCTCTTTCATCTCTAGTGGGATGGCTCTTGTGACATTTGCAAGCTTTTTTGTTGCTTAGTCTCTTTCTTGAAGGGCACCCAAGATAGTATTAAATACTTCTGAAATGGCTGCACGATGTGTTCCTAGTATGTTTTTAAGCCTGTGGTTTGGCTGAGGTTTTTTTAAGTGTTTTGAATAGAGCCTAGGTTGGTTTGTTAGATACAGTTAGAAGAAATATTCTTTACTGTGACCCCTGTCTTGCCCCATGGCAGCCTAGTTAACTACTGATCAGCAGCTACAGCTGTAGACTCCAAACATGAGAAATCCAGAATGTGTTCTGAGGAAAAGCTAATTTACCAAGGATCATTTGAAAGTCCTGCTGATGCCTGGTTTTCTGTCTCTGGTATCTATAATTGGCCTGGGCAATGCATGGCTGTTTGTATCTCACACTATGCACTGCTTTATTTCTCTGGTAAAGGTTAATGGTTTAACTGATTAATTGCCCGATGCCAACACATTAGATTTAGAAGTGGCAGCTCTTGGATTTTGAGAAGATGCAGCACGTTGACTTTATAAATGTAGCATCTGGCTTTTCCCATTTTAACATGTGATAACATTTAAAGAGCTGGTCATGCTTCTGGAATTTTAAATACCAGGTGGGAATTTTATATTCCCTGTGTACTTTATTATGTCTAGTAAATACTGAAAGAAATGGTGGCTGTCTCAAAGAGGAACTGTGATTTTCAACTCACAAATGACTGGCATTTATTTGTGTTGCTACTTTCAGAATTCTTATTATCACCTCTGTCCCTTCACCACCCTAACTAACCCTTGTCCACGTCCAGCATGTCTGCTTATTGCTTCTATAACAGCTTTCTTAGGAGCAAGATGCTGCCACCTTCTTTTGTTGTTACAGGAGCTAAACTTAAGAGCAAATGGCAGACAGGAACTGGGCTGTACTCAGATCAAGTTTGTAATGCTCTTAAGCATTTTAATAGAAACACAACTATTTTCAAATTAAAGCCTTTAGAGTCTTTACTCTGCATTAGAAAAACAAGATAAAAACCAAGCAGACTACAAGGCAAACAAAAATTTTTAAATGCCTGTGGACTTCTGACGTTCTCACATACAAGTCAACTGTTTTGTGTTCTTTGATATGCTTTACAAGCAGCACGGAAATAAACCTCCTCTAGTCAAGATAAAGTGAGTCTCAGATTCTCCTGAGAGAATATAAGCTGCATCTGCAGCTCCTGTGTGTCAACTGCTAGATCTAGTCTCCAGTGGAAAGAAAAAGAATCCATTTCTCATGAAATGGCTCTTTAGGATGGGTGGCATCAGTAGTGGAGGTGCTGAGACACATGTAAAAATAAACATTGTACAGTCTATCTATATAACAGCTCATTAGATAGTTGCCATAGTTGTTGATCAGTGCAACTGTAATATTTTCTTTATTTTTTTAGTTAAGATCTAAATCTTCCTTAATGACGATATTGCTTAAAGCAGAGGGAAAATTAATGATCAGAATTTTGATATAAATGGATCCCCCAATATTATATTAATTTAGATTTGAATGTGTTTAGATGTGGAAAATGTTGGTTTATTTTTTAAAAATGGTGATTTTAAAGGCTTTGAAATACATAAATATATCTTTTCTTATCATAATTACAACTGTAAACACCACATAACTGGAGACAGGGTGCCTATTCACTTGAGATGTACAGCTCACTATTGCATGCTCAGAAATAAGATACTCATCTGAGCTTCAAACCTTTAAATATTTGGTTTTGTCTTCTGATGTATAGGAATTCCTTTGAAAATATGAGATCACAAAAAGTGCATGATTTGCACTGAGTTCCCGGTATAAAGAACAGTAATCTAGAACTGCCAGACTATAATGCCTGTTCCTCATGATAAATCTGGTGCATAGCCATTAAGTTATTATAGCATTATACAGTTAAGCAATTAAAAATGAAACTTGTGTTATCTGAGATTTTCAAGCTGTGCTTTTGATGAACAACATGAAAACAGGAATAGTGAAAGAAAAGTTTTCTATTCCTCACATTTCACTGACCCTCATCCTTACTTTTAGCTTTTCTGCTAAATATCAAAAGATCTGGCATAATAGAGAATGCCAGGAAGCACATCTGACAAAACTCTCTCTTAAGTCTTATTGAAAAAAAAATGTGGTGGAAAAGTTTCTTGGCACCATCAGGTTAGCATCAGAAGTGTAATGGCTTTAAAGGAAGCCTAAACACCCCTTGACAAATGACAGTTCCAGATTTTAACATTAAGATTACAGATGCTGCTGGAGATACTAAAATAAATGTGCCCAGCAGTTGCCTAGTGCACTTGCTCATGACAATATATTTGTCTGTCAGAAGATCACCCGCATCGGTGATCCAACACTGATGATGCTGCCAATTTCTACATTATGAAAAGTAGAAGCCTTGATCATCTTGTCAATCACACAGCCAAAGTTCTTGCCTTTCTCTTTTATACAAAAAGCTCCCCTTTCAGATTTCTCTAGTATAGTTGGAGTCACCAGTTTATCTGAATTCTGAATTAAAAATTTTCTATTTACTTGAAAAGTAAATGAGAAAAAACAGCCTATAAAAGCTATTTTATTTTGCTTATTTTTTTTCAATAATAACCATGCTAAATACTATATATATTTTGAAAGATATAATCCTGGACAGAATTCTCAAAACTACACTGGGTGGGACCTAGATGATCTTTAAGGTGCCTTCTAATTCAAACAACTCCATGTTTCTGTGTTGGGAAGCCTAATATAAGAGAGTAAATTCCAGGCAATTATTTGGACTTGGCTGCACATGTTTCCTGCACAGGGGTTTTGCATAGGGTTTGAAGAACCATAGACCTGGTACACGCTGAAGCTGACTTCTGCTATGAACTAGTCAGGGTGTGCATGAGTTTTCTAGCATTCTCCAGCCTCCCCAAAGCCACACCTCCAGGTGTGTCCTTCAACCGCTGATGCTATTAGAAGAGCCAGTTCACCATGGGTAATTATGAAGGCAGAAGTATTTTCCCATGTTTTTATGTAATATGTTCAGTCATCTTGAATTACTACTAGTATTTTTCCAAATTGAATTGAGGAACACGGGGGATTTTGTTGCTAAATCCAGACACATAAAATGAAAGACTCATATTATGGTCTCCTTGGCACTGATTATTGCTCGGGAAGCATTCAAGGAGGATCAGAGTCACTGGAATTAGAATGACGGTCTTGTTGTCACTCATTTTACATTTCTCATGGAAAAGTTATCTTGCTGGGAATGATTTTTTCCCTCCACTTTTCAAAAAGGAATATCAATAAAACTTGGAAATTTGAATGTAGATTTCAAAGATTTATGTAAATGTAAAATCAAGTTAATCAGGCAGTTCCCACCAAAATTGTCTTTTGTTTAGTTTCTTGATAACAGAACTTGGAGATAAAATTAACAGAACATTTCTTAAATTGATAGATACAATTTTAGATTTAGAATTCTTTTAAAACATCAAAAGAAAATACCTCATTTTGCTCTTAAAAGCTCTGGTATCAGGCAATTATTTAAAAGTAGGGGTATTTCTCATTCAAAGACAGTTATGGTCTCATTTTCCTTATTAGACACAACACTCATTGGAATCATCCTGAACTTTGCCTCTGTGACTAGTATGTGTTTGAATGAGGCACTGTCATTTTCAGGAGGCTCATTGTTACACTTCTTCTGCTTTGCTGTGTCTTCCATTCCACTCCTTTATTGTGGCAAACCTACTGCCCAGTTTACTTTTGTTCCAAAAATCTATTCTTTTTTTTTTTTAAGAGAACAAAAATAGGGGGAAAAAAGTCTCTCTATCAAAGGAAATGAATATTTTTGTCTCAGGGAACACTTCCTTTTAAAAGTTCCTTGAAAAACTTCAGTAAAATAAAACCTGAGGTATACTCTCGGTGCACTGTGGTGTATAAATATCTGTATTTTGACCCAATCTGTTTCAAGCAAGTCCATAACGTATTTGACTTTTACATTGGTATAAAACAGCAATCAAATTAACCAGATGCTGAGTATAAAAAGACTATAATTTCTCCTCCCAGTAGGTCATATGGTGAGAATTTTTCCAGAGATCCCTCTCCCTGCCTTCTAACAACCTTCTGTTTCTTGCTACTGTTGGCATGAGAAAGTTCTTACAGGAGAGAATGTGAGAATAGAGCTTCATCTCTAACATCATCCTTTCATGTAAGAAGAGCTTGGAAAAAATTCTCGGTACTCTTGGATACAAATCAGGTATTCAGGAGATACATTTTAAATAATGCATTGCAGTTTTCTCTGTAGGACACCCTCAGTGTTCCAAGGATAATAATTAATTGATTGTCTGTCAAGCTTATCCCACGGGACCTAATCATCTCCATTTTTGCTAATACTACCTTCTTCTCCAAAGGTGCTTTTTCTTTCAAATTTAATAAATGATTACCATAATTAATTTAAACATGGAGATTTGTTTGCAAGCTGCCCTTAGGCTGAAGTCTGTGGCTTCTTTTTCAGGCCTTGCTGGTGTTGCATACCTAAAATCATGTCTGTTCTTTTGTCTGCTATATGAGATCATCTCAGAAACACTGCCTCTCCCTATGAACTTAGTCTTACTTAGAAAATACAGTATTTAATTTGCATATACTTCTACTTTGCATATTTTCCTCTCTACTGATAGTTTTATGTGATTTGCTTTGCTTGGCTTTGGTTTTTTCATTACACTGTAAGCTTTTAAGTTTGGGGATATAACTTAATAGGATCTGATTTAGTAAGATGCTGGCAGGTAGTACAGGACAGATAGTTGAAATAATTATTCATAAATGCTTTTTAACTGTTCATAATTCTTTTACATTTAATAAATGTATCTCCAGTACTTACTGTAGAGAATTTTATTTCAAATTTTATATCTTTATCTAGAAGTTCCTTTTGTATGAGGGAACTTTGTATTATCTTGCTCATCCAGCCTGTGAAGTTAAGAACTGAAAGTTCTGCTGCTGCCAGGGGCTCAAGGGGAAATGTCACCTACCAAAAGTCTGACTGAATGGTTTTAATTGCTATGTTCTACTAATTTGATGAACTGCCACATAGGACAGGTGTAATAGGATGTTTATTCAATGTTCCCTAGCTTTCGAGTGTCCTTGTCATGTCTAAACAGAGCACTGACATTTATGTCATCGAGTTTTGGGTTGGAATCTCAAACTTAAGGTAGTTTGAAATAAACAATTTTGTGAACTTTATGATGATGATTAAAGAGAAAAGAAGTTCTAGCCTCTCCATAACGTTAATGACAGAGCAGATAATACCTTTTCCAGCATCGAAATGAGGTTAAGCATTTTGAAAGCCAAGACATATCAACAAAAGTGAAATTGAGCTTTTCAGAGCAGACTATCCAATCATCTCACATAGCAAGCAAATCACTCTGCTCAGTGATTTTATAATGTAGAATGTTTTTAGAGTGTTACTGCAAACTTCATATCATCCTGAAGCATAAGCCACCATAGGCCTGCTATGCAAATGACCCTATTAGGGACAGCTGAACAAGTGACAAATTTGCACACAGATTGTCAGATAAAGTAGTACAAATTCTATGAGTAGCTGTGCTATTTAAAGCTTACAGTTTTGTGAAATACACTTCTTTAATGAAGCTCATGTTGTTATTCCAATCATAGATTACATCCATTTGCTTCAGGATTTTAAAGCTAGTGTGGGAAAACATCAGAAAACGTAATTTATCATGCATTTGCAGCCAGCTGT
The DNA here is from genome assembly GCA_013397175.1 of Platysteira castanea. Lineage (NCBI taxonomy): Eukaryota > Metazoa > Chordata > Aves > Passeriformes > Platysteira > Platysteira castanea. Next base: position 2,011,477 of record VYXC01012087.1, on the reverse strand, counting down.
AGTGACTGAATTGACATGCATTTCCTTCTCCTACAGTTTTTTGGATCACTTTTACAATTGGTCATGAATTTGGGAAGAGCAATGCCAAGCCATTAAACACTCTTCTCAGAACTGTGCTGGTGATGGTTGCTGTTTTTGTCAAAGGGGGATAGAACAATGTTTATTTTCCCAAAATTGTAGATCCACTTTAACAAATTACAACCTGTTTTTGCACCTCAAACCAATCAGAGCTATGCTGGAGCAAAATTCAGTTAGCAATCTCCATCAAACGTTCTTCCCAAGCCACTAAGCCACTGGGTACTTGGTTTTTTAAAACCTTCTTATAAAGAAATAATGACATTTCAGCACATGCCATTATTTAAAGTCCAGGCTTGAGGTGTAACTTTTCATGTTTTTAAAGTTTTCGTATTTTTAAAATCTTGATCTTCCTCTTCATGGCCAGGTAATTTTGCAGAATGGAGTGAAAGGAGGGTATGGCTATATAGTTACTTGTTTTTACTTTCTAACTTGCCAGTAAGAAAGTGTCGTTGCTTTTCAGAATATAAAACTATGCTGCAAAATTGGAGACTTGTGGAAGCTATGGTGTATGTTTAGTGTTTCTCAGATGGATCTGGACTTCTGCTTCTACTTTGTGGCCAGCCACAACCAAGTGGCTCCAGCACAGATGACGGACAGGGAAAGCGTAATATTTCCTAGCAAATACTCTTGCTTTAGCCAGTTGAGGTTGTGTCTGCGAGCTGACTTGTCCTTACTGTGACCTGCTTTATTCCTCTCAATTCTATCTGAGGAAAATGGATCTAAATTCTGCATATATTATCTAAAGCACTTTGAATGTTCGTTTCACATTATCATTGGAGCCTTACTGGAGCTGTTTTTAATCCTTTGCAAACATGGTTTAATAGAAAGCACAGAGAAGAGAACAAAGTAATCTAATCTCCACAAGGATTTGCATCAGTGATGTAGGATAGGCAAAGGACATGTTCCCCAAAGCTGTAGATCCCCAATTACAGGACTTGCCTTGTGCATGCTGGAGCAGCAGGAGCTGCTGTCAAGTTGCAGCTGTCCTCTGCACCACTGCTGTTGGCTCACAGAGAAATCGTGTTTGCTTTGAGCCCCTCCTAAAGTTTGATTCCCAAAGGGATCTTCACCCTGCGGTGTCTGTGAGACATGGTGGGTGGAGCGGCTACTTCCTTGCTTCTCCTCACTCTCAGGCTGGGCCCGTGTTGGAAAGCACCAGTAAATAGATGTCTGTGTGGGGAAGGCAGAGAGATGTTCCCTTTAAGTGTCTTTCAGTTTTCCCATCACTGAAGCCTGACAGAGACTTCATTATTTATAATGACTGTAATTTTCTGTTGCTGAGCTATAATGCAAAATGCCTATGTGGATATTTTTATACATTCACACTCTTGTCTGGCAGTTGGGGAATTTGTAAAGATGTAACTTGTGAATTCTGGGTGATTTTATGAAGCCATTGTATCATGAATGCTTTGATATGCATGTGACCCATGATAAGCTGTTGAGGCAGAACAGGGCTGAGGGCTGGGTGAGGAGGTGGTGAAGTGACTGCTGAGCGTGATCTTCAGAATGTGGGTGTGGGGATGTGAAAATTCAACCTCTAAAGATTGCCTGAAGAGCTTGGAGCACTTATACACGGTCACTGGAGTTGCAACAAATCTAAATTGTACTCATTATTTAGTATTCTAACGTTTGCCTTGAAACACTGTTTTATTGGTTAATTATATAGTATGCCTTTATATGCTCTCTCTATATAGAAAATATTTCCAAAAAAGGTTGTAAGATTTCCTTTTCCATTCCCTGATTTAAATTAAACAGGACAACCTTAATATGCTGTAGCTATCTTTTAACCTTGCAACACAGCACTATGGTAACGTTAATATTTTTTGTGAACTTGATAGTTTTGTTCAGTGCCAAATTAAAATGCTAACTAATGAAAAACACTAAAGCAGAACTCAGTAACACATCATGTATAACTGCTGCTCCTGTGACAAAATTATCTTGTTGTTCTAATGTAGTAGGATCAGCTTTACCTCTCACTCCAAAATGTCACCACATTGTAAATAGCACATACAGCATTCTGTATACATACTGTAATTGCACTTGGGCTTGACTCGTTCTCATGCTCCTTGTTTCACTGAAGTCAATGAGGTTGTGTGGTTAAGTGAGAGCAAAATGTACTCCTTTCATTTAGACTAAAATGGCAAATTACAGCTGTGAGTGCTTCTGGGAATGTAGTGAAAGTCACAATAAAATTTAAATATAATTTATGCATTGATCTGAAATAGGAAACTTTGAGTGCTGAGGAATGTTACAGAAAATTGGAGTGATTAGTGTTTAATTTTCGTCCTGTTTCTTCGTTGCATTTTTACCACCTCATTACAGCTCATTACAGAATTTGAGATCTGATATTGCTTCTTACAGAAGAGGAAAGCAGTTTTTGTCTAGTGACAAAAATAAAAGTGTTGGACTCACTCCTTACCAGTAAGATTTTTTTAAAAGAATAGTTGAAGGGAATAAAATTATTTTTGTAAGATTGTTTCATTTGAACACAGATATGGGTTGAAATTAACAACATTTCATAATAAAATACCAGAACAGTGACTTCATCTTCTGCATCATCATCCATCATCATTATTTTAAATGTGATTGAAGAGCGTTGTGATTTGCACAAGTCAGTACATGCTCATCTGCATCAGATGTGGAACCAAGACTTGGCTTTTTCCTATCTCAGCTTTTTCTGCTCATGCGATGGTATTCTCAGCTGTGACACATTGAATAAAATGGAAGATTATATGCTCAGATTCCAGCACCCAATCTAAGTGTGAAAAATCACCTACATGTAAGTTTTAAAGACCAGCTTGTAGGATACTTACTAGCTTTTTTTTATCCGGAAGTACAGAGCACTAGCAGCATTTGTGATTTATCAGGCACTGCAAAGAAGAGGCTGGTGTCTGAAACACACTACACTTGTGTGTCCCAGGCCAGAGCTGGAACCTGGACAACTGCTGAATTTTCAGTTTAGTGGGGTAGGTGCTGCATCCTCTAAGGGGACAGTGAAGTTAATGTGCTGATGATAAAGTGAGGAAGGCTTATACAGCCTCTGAGAAGCTGTGCTTGGTATGATGGGACAGGTAATGCTCTGGGGAATGTGTGAGCTATAGCAAGAAAGGTAAGTGGTGGAACAAAGATTTTGTGTAGATCTCAGAAATCCATGAGTTTTGTTTAAGGTATAACTTATGGTAAACCAAACTGAGATATGAGGATGAATTGGTGGTGTGCCAAAAGTTACAGGTATTGATGTTGATTCTCAATAGAAAGGCATGATTATCTCTTCTTCATGTGTTTAGCTTTATTTGGGAAAAAAAAATATGTAGTTTTAAATATGGGTGTAATATTTCTGAATAGTGAATTGTGCATAGAAAAATCTGGACAGATGAACTGCACTTCCTCACCTCTGCTTAAGTAGCTACTATTAATAGCACGCTGTAGGACCACCCAGTGAGTGGGTGGATGGGTGTGTAGCATTGCCCCCGGTTTCGTTTTACATGCGCAACTTAGGTCGCTTTAGAAAGCCGTAGAGCAAATAAATGCCCCAAGCTATGGCTCTACTTTTCACCTCATAGAGACCAAATGTAGGCTGTTAAATGGATGAAAGGAAAATGTACCTTTTCATGTAGCTTGGACACAAGAAAAATAAGTTCTCTAATTGATTGGGTCAGGAGGCCCTCAGGGACCCCTGCTTGGATAAAAACGGAATGTCATTTACAGCAGAGATAGGAAATCTGATCTAACTCAGCTAAAACAAATCAGAAGCCTCAGAGATTCAAGTTAAAACTAAAGTTAGAGGCAAGTGTGAATAGCTTAAGCTGTGGAGGGCCAAACTTTGTATGTTCCGAGGCCATATTCATTCCCAAGCTGTAGATAGGCCAAACCTCTATAGTTACATTTTCCATCAAGAGCAGCTTTCTTAGGAAAGTGTGCTCAATGACACCAAAATCTCTCATAGGCTTTTTTAGCTGATCCCTCCTCCTAGCTGCCAAATCTGGCAGACTCATAGGTCAAATTAGGGTCCTGAACTGATTTGTTGGCAATTGTTGGTTGAAATGAATACGAGTTGGTGAGGGCAGGTGAAGCAACAGCAATAGAACCAGCCACATCTTCCTGTACGTTGGCAATTGAGGCAATCATGGGTTAAAGTTGCAGTTTTCAGGGAATGCCCTTGCATTTTTTCAGCTGCATTTTTCAGAGGAAACTGAACAATATATTCTTTATGCACTAAGAGCAATCTGGAGTACTGTTGATAATATAAGCAAAAATCTAAAATCATTTACTATGCCCATAATACCAAGTATTAAAGACTTTATGTCTCTCCTTCCCATACTAATGTTTATATCTTTTTCTACAAGTGTTCAGGTTCAAGCCCTCAGTAGGATTCTACTGGCAGGCAGAAATTCATGCAGCTGCCTCTTGCAGATGCTTGTAAACATCTTATATTGGTCATGGGGCTCTGGCAGGTGAGCAGGGTGGTTATGTATGGTGAGTTATAGTCTCCACTGACGACCTCGTGGAGGACTACAGTCCCTTGGAACAAATCAGTGCAAACAGCTTTCATGTGTTCAAGAGGTGGGGCAGAGAAGCAGGCCCCACCCAATGGTGGTGTAGCTGCAGGGAATCCTCGGCAGCCTCGGGTTGTGTTTAAGAGGTGAGTGCTTTGCACAGCAGCAGATTAGAAATGCAAGGGAGGGAAGAACCAGCTAAACTGATACCAGCCTGTGGCTTGCACAACTATAAAGAGTAAAGGATTAGCACATTCATATTAATTATCTGCATGTGTGTGGGGGACAATATAAGTCACTAAACCTATGGGTAATTACTTATGTATATTTGTATATCTATGTACCCATAGAGAGAGCTCTTCGTAAGTATATAGATATTGATGGTTTGCTATGGCTGAATGATGTGACCCTTTATTTTGAACTTTGAAACTGATTTTTTTTTTCCTAAATGGGATTTTAATAAGCCCACAGGAAATGCTAACTTTTTCAGAAAGTCTGTGATTTTTGTAACACTTCTGTCGGAATTAATTGGCAGAGATTGATCTTGACCTCATTTTCCAGACCTTGGAAAAAATACAATTGAAGCAGTTGACAGCTACATATAAAAGACAACTTTGCACAATGATTTATTAGTTAATTTTTCCTACTTGGAGATGACTGTCCTTGTACACAAGGATTATTAGTATCTCTCTGTTATCTGCATTTTCCATTCAGTCATTATAAACTTGCTATTAGTGTTCTATACATTGCTCTAGTCACATAAAACTTAGACTTTATTTTGTTTTTGTGAAGCTGTTAATTATTTTTCTACACAGGTTTTTAGTGGGCCTGCAGGAAAGAATGGTTCTGGTTTTGATTTATTTTGAAGTAAGGTTCCTGAGGGCTGGATTCAATAATACAATCCATTTGTCTTAAGCACTGCAAAGGCTCATGGCAAAGCTCTAAAAATCAATTTTTTGAGAGACAGAGAGAAGATGTGTGTGAGAGAAGCTGTACAGCAGTTTTAGCAGTCCAGAACTGTGAGTTGTTTTCTTCTTTTTCAACCAGTGTTTAAATGGGTATAGATTTGCTTGCTTTAAAAGGATTATAATCAAATATTTAAATCTTAAAATAGAGACCCTTGTAAGTAGAAAAAAGTGGACATCATTTATAAAAGCAGGTAAGGTATATTAATGAATTCAAAATAAAATCCCATCAAAGCACGCTGATTAGAGCGTAAGATCTCTCCTACAGAACTGAACATAAAACCAAACTAGACTGTGATGTTACCTAGAAATAATTTAATGCTGTGGTTCCATTCTGACTAAATACAAAGTATGAGTGGCGTGGTTGTCAAAAAGTGAACTTGGAAGCAAATGGAGGGATAATTTGAAGGGGTGATAGCACAGCACATGTGCAAAGATGGGAGTGGGGGGAAAGGAGATAATTTAGTCTTGATAGTGTTCCTGTGAATTCAGGTGCCTTCTCAGTGCGGAGCTGCTCTCAGGAAAAGCTCAGCTGACAGCTGGGGCAGGGCAACCTCTGCATCCTCCACAGGGTCTCTGGCAGGTGAGACCCTGCCTGCCCATCTGCTGGGAGCTTTGCCTGTGCCTGTCACCTCTCCGGAGCTCTGTCAGGCCACTGCCAGGAAGGAGGAAAGTGCTGGCCCCTTCTTGGGGGCCCAGCCAAATGCTGGTGCACAAGTGGCCTTTACTGGTCACCAGCACAGTGTGAGCCCCATCTCACAGGGTTAAATCAAATCATAGAGGTTTGTAAAGTAAGTTACTTTGTGAAATGGTTTCCACATTTGTGATGCAAATTTGTGAATGAAAATGAGGTTTAGGGTTCTTTGAGTTATTCAGCCCTTTCTGTAGGGAGAGAAGTTGTGGTGTGAGGCAGGTTGATTATAGATTTGAGTGAGGCCTGACTGTAATAATCCTGAAAACCAAACAGTGAAAGTGTTATGGGTAATGTTATGCAAAACAGAATAAAGGAACCGGAGTATGATTCTGACTTGCAATACAACAGGGAATACATCAGAAGATTCTGTTTTGCTTTGCTACTGTGGAACGAAGACTGGATGTGCAATGTGTGTACTGGTTATATTCTACATAAATCCTTAAAATGTTAATATTGGAGTGGATTTGTTTGAACAGAATAGAGATATGTTCAGTTCATTGAAAGACTTCACGATATTCATTTATAACAAAGCTGAAAATAATTTAAATAGACTTTTTATTAAACATGAGAGACCTAATCCATGCTTCAAAAATGTATTTGCATGGTTTGAGGGAACCTCTGGGACTGAAAGATGGTGAAAAAGAGGCTTAAAAGTGAAGAATTATACGGTAGTGAGACTTTAAAAAGACACTGAATTTAATCCTATAAACCCTGTAGGAGTTACAGGACAGGACTTCAGCTTATAAAGTTTTTGTTGCCCTATTAAAGTAATTCTTGTGTATTTCTGGAGGAGATCTGAAGGTTTTTATTTTCAGATTGGATTCCTATATTAAAAAATCATCTCTGAATGGAAGTCTGTGTTTAGGGATTCACCTAAATACAGTATATGTGACACTGCAGTCTCCCTCTTCTTGCAGAGCTGTCCAGGGCTGAGGATAGGGGCTGGACAGAGCCAGTGCTGAAGAGCAGGTGAGGAGATAAGACCTTAGTGGCATTTTAGGGCAGGGAAAAATCAGATTAATCTGAAGTAATGATGCACCATCCTCAAACCATGAATTTACTGCAGTAAAGTATCCTTCCCTTTTTCTCCCCCGCCTTCTCAGCTTGTCACCCCTGGCACAGTGAATCTGTGGCTGGACACGTGAGATGGAGCGAGAGCCGTGGGCTGTGCCAGCCTGTGCAGGTACAGGGGATCTGCTTGGCAGAGGTGCCCCACACGTGTAACGAACAATCCCATGATGGGCTTGGGATATTCGTGTGTGCGTGGTGTGCACTTGCCTGATGCCTCAAAAGGCCTACAATGGCTTGCAGCTAGTTGGAAAGTTAGTATTGCTGTGTTTTTTGAAATGGATCTCTGTGGCTTTTTATTTATTTTGTGAACCTCATGACTGATAGAGATGAGACAACTCAAATGAACTTTTAAGATCAAAAGTAAACCAATTCATGTACTGACTTGCTGCAGGGACTTCATAACTACGGATAAGCACTTTTGCTTCCATGTCACTTTTTTACAAGAGAGATGGATGCCATGTAAAAGTTGGCAGTTAGCAATATATTATTTGCTAAATTATTAGTGGGTGTCCTCCCTGTTATCTTATTAATTTTGAGATGCTAACTGCTAGCAAATTCTCCTTTTTTAGTAGTGGTGACTACTTTAAAAGTTATAAAGATTTGTGAGTCATAGCAATACATGGAATTACATATAAATGCTGAAAACAGACATTTTCATTTGCTGAAAAATTATTAAAGTGAAATTCCCGGATATGTATCATCCTAGTTGTTCCCACAACTTGTGGAACAAATAATTTGTATGATTAATGTGGTCATTTTTCTGTTTGTGCAATATCAATATTTAGATCATGATTTCTTAAGTGTTCATGTTTATTTGCCAAAGTATCTTTCGAGTTTTTATCTCAAAGAAGAACTGCAATTTTAAAAAGATTGTGTTGTGCTACTTAATTGTGCCTGTTTGGATAAGCAAAACAGTAATGCTTTATTTTAATCACTGGATATATTTGTGTTTCTAGAACTGGTTTGTGTGTCTGAATTTACCATTTTATTTCTATGAATTCTCATGCATTCAGTTTTGAAATTTTTCTTCTGTTTGTGCCAACAAGTACCTGAATATTCTAAAAAGAAAATACTAAGTAGACTGGAGAAAATCAAATAGGTGATTTAGAATCTGAAATAAAAAATTGGTATTTTTGGGGGAAATTATGGGGAAAAAGGTGGGGTAATAAGCATAACATTGGAGACCAAACATTTACTTGATTATCTCCTAATTAGTATTAAAAGTGAAGAAATTCTGGAAATAATTCAGAAAATCTGAATTGAAAGAAGGATCAATTACTGTAACCCTTAGAAACTGAAGAGGGTATTGAATGCATTTTATGCATTGATGATGAATTTTCTGTTGAGTGCAGGGGTGATTCTACTGCTCTTAATCCCTTGACTGTTGATTTTTCTTCTTTTTGGTGAAGGATGTTCATATATTCTTTTCCAATTATCTAATTTATCAGTTGGGCCTCTGGAAGATCGCTTATAAACTTGAGGAACTTTACAATATGATACCAATAATTTAGCAATTGCTGAAGTAAAATGACATTTGGGTTATCATTTTTGATTGGAAATTTTCAACTGAGTTAGAGATGAAAATCATAATAAAAAGACTATTATAACCTAGGCTATAGAAGTATCTGTTATTTCATATCTATATGTTATTTCAAATATATATATAAATAGCTGTTATTTCAGATAACAAGATGGGGTTTTTTGCAGAGGATCATCATATTAGTGGATCCTGCAACTGATGTGTTGCCCTGGGTTTTGCTAAAGCCTTCTGTTTTAACCTTGGAGTCAGAAATGCTTTCTCACGCAGTTTCGTGTAAACAATAGGCAATGTTTACTTAATGGTATTTTCTGTTTTTCATTCCTTTTGTGATAAGAGAACTTTGATGAGCATCTTTCTTCTCCAGTGGGATTGAGAAGGAAGTGACATGCTCTCCAATCCCTTGTGGAGTTGGGACGTGTGTAAGACGTGACATATGTAAATAAAAGGATCTTTCCCCTCCTTTCTGCTGAACCTGGCAGGTGTGAGAGCATCTTTATTGTGTTTTCCCAGACACACTGATGCTTGACAACAGCTTGAAATGGGTTTGAATTTGCTGGGAGAATTTGGAACTGTGCTGACTTGTGGATGGATCTACAGGTGTCTTTGCTTGTGGGATTCTACCCTGTGGTTTTTAAACCAATCCATTTTAGAAATTTCTGATTCTTGCATAAATATTTCATTAAATATTTCTTTATTATGCAAAAATTTAAGGAAGTTAACTTTTTTCCCCCACTATCCACTCATGTAGATTTACTTATCCATATTATACCTGTCTCACTTGGAGCCATGGGACACAATGATCACTGACGTCCTACTTTTTCTGTGAATGTCATCTAAAGGACACTGTGAGGAGAACGACAGTTCACAGAAAAAACACCTTTCATGTACTCAGGCCCCGCTTCAAATGGGAAAATCTAAAGCATCAGGTGAGTCTGAATGACTGTTATACTATCAGAGATATATCGTAATTAGGAAGCCCAGAACAAATGCAACTGTTTCCTGGGCAATGAAGCATGAGATTAAAGGCTGATGTCCAAATATAAGAATCCAATTAGCAAATGACTTATGTCTGTGGTACAAAATCAAAATGCTGCTATTTAAGTTATATATTCCAGCCCTGTGTGGGTTCATCTCCTTGTAAACTACAGAAGAATTGTTTATGAGTAGTTAAATGTGTATCTGGAATAACAATATGTGGTGTTATAAAGAAACAGCATATGAGAAATAGTGTACGAGTGCTGCTATCTTCCACTTCATGTTTTCCACAATGAACTCTTGTACACCAGGGCCTTTAGTGGTGCAAGTCATTATGGATACTGACTGCAGTTCCACAGCTTCTCATAAATTTGGGGATAAGCCAACTCAGCAGTTACACCTTGGGTAGGAGAAGCATGTCTTGAGAGGATGCTTGCAGTATCAGACTGCTGCATTTTGCAATGGTAACCAGTTCCCAGCAGTCTGCTGGTGCTTTGGACATTCCTGTCATGTTTTCCCTAAACCCAAAGTAAATAGAGGGGAAATTGTACTGTGCCTTTGTGATATGTTCCTCAAGGAGTGAACCTGTGAAACTTAGAGATTGCTTTATGAGAAGAATGTGGTCATGTTAAAGACTTGAGAGATTTTGGTGGGAGAAAGACTTGAAAGTTATAGACTAATTTAGATAGAGATTTATTTCACAGGTCATTTATTTGGATGATTGGGATTTTACAAAAGGACTCTGGAGGAATACATTAATTTCTTTGAAGTGTCTAAAGTGTATGGTTTTATGATCTCACTTTATTCAGAATGCATCTTTCTGATTTCCTTTTAACAGCTCCCTAGAATGTATTTATAACTTATAGGATCATGCCAAAGCTCAGTATCTAAACATGTGTGTTCATTGCCTGCATGTAATAAATGATAATGGAAGAAGAGTATTGAGCTGTTAGTTGTAGGGATTAGAAACCTCTTCTTTGATGACCAAGAATAAACGCAGCTGATGGAAGATAACTGAATTCACACATATATTTATTTTCACAGAAACATCAGGCATAGATTATGAGACACATACACATGTAGAGGCGAAAATTGAGGGCATATACTGGCCTTTCAAACAATGTAGAGAATGTGCATTTAAATGTAAATGTAGGTCTAAAGTTGACCTAAACATCAAATTAAAGAAAAAGTCAACCAGATGTGACCCTGTATGCCTCATAAACGCTGCTGAGTAACTGTTTTTATTGCTTTGCACACAGTGCCTTGCTAAATGTGATTATGGACATCTTAAATCCACATTGGTTTAGGGTAGTGTGAAAAGAGCTCTGTTTAAAATCAGTTAGTAAATATATCCCATGTTAATAGAACCTACATCGTCTAAGTGTGGCCTTGTGATTCTTGTTATCATGGCTGCCTTCAGCTTAAATTGTATAATTAAAATGTTCCTAATTACCAGCTTATTAGAAGGCACTTTGAATGAAGCAGTTGAGAAATTTGGATGAGAAAATAGGACAATTTTATGCTTTCATTGTTCTTTATTCTTAGTGATGCTTGCTTCATCCTCACAAGCTATGCCTGTGTGTGGTCACTTTGCTTTGTTGTAAGGCTCTGTTCTCATCTTGTCATGTCATCTGCTCACAGTCTGTGTTATGGATTTCACTCGTGTAATTTTTCTTAAAGTACTTTTCTTAAAGTACTTTTTAAAAAGTACTATTCAGAAGGTACAAACGTGAGAGTTAGTGATCAGTCTGTTATGTGAGTTTTGCTTTGCTAGATTTTTCTGGGTTTATACTATGAAACAAAACTTCATTAGAGAGCATGTAGTTATTATGACTTCTCCTGACACTGTTGTTCGCTTTTTTTCAGTATTGCTGCAAAAATTTACAGTGAATAAGAACCTTCTGAAAGTATTCATAGTTTCACTATTAGTCACCACAGTACTGTTGGCTTTATAAAGCTGCCAGAGACTAAGCTCCATTTTTCTCTTCCATTCCTTTCCTGCTGCAATTGCATTTTCTAAAATTAAGACCACCAGACTTTCTAGGGAAAATGTAAGATTTCTTGCTAAATTTTACCTTACTTCCACTTTTCCTGTTCTAATTTAGGGAAATATACTTGAGATTGAGAAAGTGATTCAGATAAGGTGTCAGATGGAAATGAAAACCAAAAATTTTGACTCTGAACTCATGGACAAGATTGTTGACCCTTATAGGTAATCCCTCTTCTATTGCTGGTACTGCTTGTACTTGTGCTGTTCACTATGGCTTATGAAAAAGCATAATACAGAGAATGACCTGATTCTGTTTTTAACCCTTTTTCCTTCTTTATACCTGGTATTTCATGCTTTCAAACCCCTTCTGCTTAAACTTCAGCTTTTAAAATTCCCATAGATAATTTTTTCTGCTAATGAATGTACCCAAAGTAGATTGAGTTTGTCTTTGGATATAAACTGCATTAATTCTTGTCTATACAGAACAATTCATAAACTTCTGCGTAGAAGGATAAAAGGATGGATAGAAAGAAAAGATGGGGGAAGGAGCACAAAGTCATAGGGAGGAGAGAGAACAGACCTCCTTGATTTAACCATCCAAAGCATAGAAGGTTTTGCAATATTCATTTTTCCAAGAGATTCAGTTCATTGTTCCAAAATGCTTGGTGTTGTAATGTCAATGGTGCAGTTAATTTTCTTAATTTCCTAAGATTTCTGCTGTTTCTTGAGATGCAGGGGAAAAGAATCAGTGCATTTTAAAATTTGTATTTTTTCCATTTATATTTTCTCCATTTATTGAATAAATGATCCTGACAGGAGACGAAATAGCTATCTCCCTGCTGCGGATATAAAACATACAATCATCTTTCTGCTGAACACCTAGATCTCATGCATGTTATTGTAATAGACTTTGTTACTGCTGAGACATGGAATAAAGCTTTCACCAGAAGTTTATTCAAAATGCACTAGTTTTTGAAGCCTAAAGTAAGTGTTAGAGTAATGAAATGTTTTATATTCAGCTTTAGCACTGGACAGTCATGGCAAAACAGAAATATTGCTATCTTCAGCCAGGTATTTTGTATTTCATATTATTTATGCTAGGCAGGGAGAATAAGGGATGCAGAGAGCATGGAGATGTCTGTGATTTTTACTAGAATTTTGCTGTTTGGTGTTGTTTGTAGAAACCAATGTGATTTTAAAATGTTTTAAATTATTATTTTAATATTGCAAAGTGTCATTGTTCTGTTAAATATAAATTGTGAATGTTTGATTAATTTCAGCTTTGTTGTAACTTAGGGCCACATTCCAAGCTCTGCATAAAGTGCACATCCTTCTGCTAAACCAGACTGTATCAGCCTTGAAAAGTCCTTAATGTCAAGGTAGCTTCTATAAATAGCAACAGTAGTAATTTGAACGTTTCGAAAGTATCTGCTGTTCCCTGGAAGTTCACAGTAATTTCTTACATTTATTGAGATATTTTACCACTTCTTTACGGAGGTGTGCCTCTATTCAGTCTGCTTGACATCTAAAGGGTCTGATACTGGACAGTTACAAGTGCACCTGTGGTTTAAGGGGAGACATTAGGCAGACTGAGAAGTCAGTCCCATTGGACCATCTGCTACATTAAAACAGAGCTGAATTAATGTAGACTTGGGTAGCTGGATTGGTGAAAGCATAACGTATGAAAAATAAAATATAAACATTTCATTTAATGGAACTCTTACAACTGGAAGTGCAGAGAATACTGGGAGATGACAGTGCCTGGAGGGGCTGGTATCTAGTAAGAGTTGGAGATTCAATGCAGCCATCATTTGTACAACTTAGATTTTATTAAAATCAGCAGGCATTTTACTACTCATATTCACTACACTATCCCCTGTGCTATAAAAGCTCTCAGACAAGTACAGAGCATTTGTCAAATCTCACCGTAAATTGTACATTTCTGTGAGCTTGTTGCAGCACACAGTTTCTGCAGAATTTCAGTCATCCATAGCAAACCAAAGCATGTTATCAAACCTTTTGTCAAATGAGTATGCAGTGATTCACAAAGCATGTATTTTAGATTCCGGATTGTTAGGAGATTATGTAGGCTTACATGGACTAATATGAAAGTAAGCTCTTTCACATCTGTCCAGAAACTAATGTTATTTTTAAGTAACACTTGGCTATTCTTGTATGTTTTTTTCTGGCAAAGCCTTTCCTGCTGTTGCAGATATTTACAATGCAGTCTTTAGATGACTGCAGCCCCTGACTACTAGAAATTGTGAAAAGAGTTGTGTAAATCAGGTCTTAGATATACACAGGTTAAGTAATAGAAGTATTATGTTAAAGGAAGAAGTAGTTTAAAATTTCACATGCCATTGTTCCTGGAAATGTTTAATTTATGTAGATATAAATTAAAAAGACCAAAAAAAAGGAAAAAAGTTCCATCATCAAAAAAGCTGAGGAAAAGAAGGAAGAAGAGTCCTAAATGTTCAGGTCCTGTGAGAGGCAAGCTGATTTCTATTAAACAATACATGAAAATAAATTTTAAAATTCCTTGATAAATTCTCCATTTCTAATAACCTCGGAGGATTCTTCAGTCTCAGCTTTAGTTGCAGTCCTGACCTTGACACACAGGTAGATACAGTAAAGGGGAGTAGTCAGCTACAAAAAAAGAAAGCCTTAGTCTATCGCTGTGCAGTCTGGCATCCCAAATTGCCATCATCAGGCTCATGCACTGAATTCAGTGCGTCATAGTGGTGGCAATGGTCTGTCTCCAACTGGTAAAGTAGGAGACACTGCACCAAAGGAAAGCTGCAGGTCTCATATCTGTTCTATGTTTGAGCCCTTCCGAGTTAAGGTATTAATCCGATCCTTTCTATTCTAAATGTAAAAGAAATAAATAGTCCTGAAAGTAAAATTTAGAGCTCCCTGGTCTTAAATGACAGAGCTCTTGGGCTACAAAACTCCTCCTCACTTTGTTTCAGATGCATAAATATCTCTGGAGAGTGCAAGTGTTTTAACTGGCCAGATGGGCACTGTGATATCATGGAATATTGGAGACAGGCCTGGAGTTAGGGTCACTCCAATGCATTTCACTTTGGAAAAGCAAAAGCACACTTCTGGACCAAGCTTAATTCCCAGGCTGCTGTGCTGGAGAAGCCATGGGGCCAGGGCAGAGAACCGATGGTGGAGGGCAGGCCCAGCTATGAGTGTGCCCGAGCTGCTGGCCACAGTGTCCTGCTGTGCCTGTGGCCTCCTCTGGCCTCACGGGCTGGTGCTGCCTTCGCCTCAGGAGCCGCTTCCTCTCATCACTGCTTCAGGGGAAAAGCCATAAGGATGCAGTTCCTGATGTAAGGAGCAATGAATGTGTGGGAGTAGGAACAGAAGAGAGCAACTTGTGAAAGCCATTAGAGCTGAGCTGTCTGCCAGTTCCACACTGGGTTCTTGGGCTCTGGGCTGAGTATCTGAAGTAGTGTCAATGCTTGCTGTTGTTAGGTATTGAAGATTTTCTCTTAGTGGCTGTACCAAAACCCAGCTCATTAGCACACACCTATGCCATGCTTCCTCAGGGCAGACACAGCTTTATTTAAAAACAATCTAGGTAGGTCCTGCTCAAGCTGGTCTCACGAGATGTCTTTATTAAACAGTAAACTGAACCCTTGGTAACCAGAGTTGCCAGTGCCTGTCAGAAATATTAATCTGAAAAAGGGAGATAGCTGCTGCTTTAATGAATATTATCCTCCACTGAAACATTTCCTAGAAGCTAAAACAAGAATATATTTTAGGAGATATTAACCGTGCTGTAAGA
Organism: Platysteira castanea; assembly: GCA_013397175.1. Taxonomy (NCBI): domain Eukaryota; kingdom Metazoa; phylum Chordata; class Aves; order Passeriformes; genus Platysteira; species Platysteira castanea. The sequence goes on along the minus strand of VYXC01012087.1, from coordinate 1,995,875 downwards.
TTTCCTGCTGATTTGGTTTATGGCATCTGCTCTTCTCTGTCTACAAAACTTAGGTGGTCTTGTATCATTCAATGGTTCAGTGATGCTTATGTCATTAATAATTCCCAGATGCTCCTTGGGAAAGTTACACAGTAGGATAAATCTTATATCTGTTGCTGTACAGTTTGTCAATAGGGAGTTCCAGGCTTTTAAAAAAAAAGTATTTCTCTATTAAAATGGAGATGTGTCAGGAACACTGATTTTATGATGATGGATGCTGAATGAAAAGCTTTGGAATAGCTAAAGATGTATGTAAGTTATGTGTTCTTATCTGTTTTCTCTTGAGTTTTTTTCCCTCTCCTAATTTATGGATGGATCTCTTTCTTTCGCAGGCTCTCAGTACAGCAAATTACTGTACTAGGCTGTTGAGCATATGCTGTTAAAACTGATTGTCCGTGGCAGTGTTCAGAAAATTTATATATTCCCTAAAACTTATTTTAAAAGGTCTTTTTGTTCACCCTCTATCTTAAAAGCCAGTTTCAACAAGCATTGCTGAGATTTTGATTTATTGTTATGAGTGATGGTTTTAAATGTGCTAGTGCTTTCACAGGAAGATGAAAAACATACTCTTGTGTTATTTTTTGCAACCCTGCTTGCAATTTCAGGTACAAAAAGCAGATTGTGCTTTTGCTGTACAAAGGCTTCTCTGAAATTCCCAATGACATTTAGGTATGGATTAATATTTTGTTGATTATTTTTAGGCTAAGCTATACTAAATACAAAGTCTGAGTGTGTTGCAAATCTCTTACTCGGAGATTATTCAATCTGGTTATCTGTAAAAGGGTCAGTTGTTCCATAATTTTATCACAGTCAAATAATCAGCAGTAATATACCTGAATGGGATTATAAAATACTAAGAATCTATGAATGCTACAGCTTTGTTAGTAATAGGATTAATAAAATTCTGAGGCTTCTGTCCATCAGTTGTTCTATAGAAAACAACAGAGGTGACAAATTTGGGGAATGCTGAATCAGTGCTGAAATATTTGCACTAGGAAAATGCCCAACTAAGATTACAAGTATTTTGTATTCATTAAGAATAAAGAGATATGGATTTATATTCAGATTGGATATATAGAAAGATAGTACTGTTGACCAGTCACCAGACAATACTGCCTCTTCATTCTTTTATTCAGACCTTTGAATTATGATCCATCCTCTAACACGGAGTTAGACAGTCTTGACCAGCTACCCTGTAACCTTACCATGCCTTTGTCATATTTGCAAGTCAACTAATAGTATTTTTCAAATACTTTTTGGATTCTTTGATAGAGAAGCAAATGCCTTTGGTTCATTGGAACCTATTTTTGGGTAATGAAATTTCTAATCTGTATGCATTTAGAAAAACTTGATGACTGATAAAAGTAGGAAATATTAAAAAATTACAGCCCATTGAGTAGCCTAAACATCCAGTCACTTGTATGTTGGTGCCTCTTGCCTTATTGTTTAATTCTTCTAAATGCTGTGTTGCTCCTGAAATACACATAGAAAGTTGAAGTTCTGTGTGGTTCACATTTCAGTAGAATAGATGAATAACAGCTGATTCTTAGCACCTCGACTGACATAATCCTGACATGCAGTGGGCAAAGCTTGATCCAAGGAACCACTGATTTGCATGAGCTACTTATGCACTAACATGTACAATAAATATGCATGAGGTACAAGAAATGAGCTATAGGATGACATTATAATGACAATATAAGGCTCCAGGTGGTCTCTTTAGACAAACAGAGCTTTCAAATTAATACCTTGATACTACATATGGAATGAAAACAAAGACCTTTTCTCCAATAATGTGTACAAAACCTGATACTTTTAACTGCATACATGTGCAGTAAAATGAAACCTAATGTCGACATAGCTCTGAAGTAAATAAAAAGATGAATATATCATTGCAGATATTGACTAGTGTGCACTTAAATGATTTGCAGATTACATTCTTCTGAATGTGTTCCACAACAATTCTAGTTGGTTTATGTTCCTTTAGATTTATAAAGAAATTCCCGTCATCTCTTTTCCTAGTCTGTTTGCAAAACAGAAATATACCTAAATGTAAAGAAAATTAAACCTTTCCAGTAAACATGACCAAGCATCTGCCAGAAGCTACCCTGAGGTAGGCCATATATACATTATGATTGACCACAATGTTATCAAGCTATTCTTAATCAATACTTTAGTTCCGAGTCATTGTTCCATTAGTGACTTGTGTGATACTAACTCAACTTTTTGGGTCAAGGAACCTGTGCAGACCTTAAGATTTCCAAAACCTTTCTGAACAATTAATAATCTATCTGTGAAAACCAGGAATTTTCGCTCTGTGGAGACATGAAGTAGCATTGTAAGTTTGAAATTAGAAAACAGCAAACAAAAAATTTTATATCAAGGTAATCAGGTAAGTCAAAACAGATGAAAGATGTTAAATGCTTCCCATTCCTAATCTCACTGCTTATGAGGGTGTCTCAGCATGACCTTCAGCATGTTCAGTCACTGTAGTGGGAAGTGTTTTCCTTCCTTGCCTATCATGCCCTGATGCAATTTTAATTCTATAGTTATAGTCAGTCCCTTTAAAGCTAATATGTCAGATTCTGTTTTCTTCTTCAGAAATATTAGACCTGGGATATGAGCTTAAGCCATTTCCACATAATGGCAAGAAGGGCTCAAGTGTTCTGAAGTACTGACTTGGTAGCTTCAGTGCTTTGAGTAGTCATTGAAACTCTCACGGAAAACTGGGAATAAGCAATTTGTGTACTGCATATTAATTATTAATTAAAGGGAGCTTGAAACTTAGGGTATAATTGGTGAAAGGTAATGCCCATCCTTGGCCACTGTACAGTGTTTGCTGCCTGGGTGGGAGTTTGAAGCAAGGTTCTGCTTGGGCAACCACCTGTGAGTTTGTCGTTGTTCTGCCCTTTGGATGTTCCATGCAGAGATGCTGTAGATATGCTCTGCATTCAGAACTGCACCATATGCACAAAGAATTAAAATGGAATTGTCAAACTTCTTTTATTTTAATGAGACACTTTTCAGTTTCCTGGAGCATTTGTTGATACTCCAGGGCATATATATTTTGACGGTATTTCATCAAAATTGTTGTGTAATTGGATAGGTAGTAATCCAAAGGCAATTTATTTTTGTGTTTCAGGATCATTGTCTTGCACTGTCCAAAATACTTAGGCTTTGGACTTCAGCTTTGAGGTTACATAATAGGAGACACTGAGAACACGGTGATTAAGGTTCATTTCATACCTGTCAGGAATATTCATAAGTTATGGTCTTGTGCCTTTGCAATGCATGGATAATTATGGAATAAACTAGAAGATACAAATTCTGTTAGACCATTTTTGTGCTAGCTTTACTGGAATAAAAATAACCATCTGCATAGAATTAAAAACATTCAATTGCACTTTCATCCATAAAACTGAAAAGGTTGAAGGACGTACAGTTATTACTACATCTAAAATGTGTCTTTGACTTTCAATGTTAAGTTGGTTTAAATTATCACTTTTGTTTTTTCTAGAATTTTTCTATAAACAGGATTTCTATTATGTATGTAAGAAAATAGTTGGTTTTCCTTGTGTTTGTATTTTGAAATATTTACTGGTGGGTGATGGTAGAAATGCTCATTATTTGCTGAAAATTAACAGCAGCGGTAGTCCTGTGCAATTAATTTCACCATAGTATTTGGTCCAAGATGAAGTAAAAAGTGAATTAGTTATGTGTACAACTTTTGCTTCCATTACTTCCATTTCAAATGCTTTATCAGATATTGCTGATGCATATTCTTCTAAGTGAAAGCAATTAATAGTTCAACATATCTTAGCCTGAAAATATTCATCTGGGTGTGGTGGGTATGCAATACACCTGGAAGGAATGTCAACTAGTTTATATCTGAGCTGCTGCATAGTTGACTTTTTTTAACATAATTTTTCTTTAGTGTCACTTTACTGGGGCCAAAATCAATTTTGTATGGAAACTGTTTTACAGCTTCTGTAGAATGAACTTGTGCTTATGATTTGTTTCCTAGTAAGATGGTCTAGCTTAGTAAATGTGAAAGCTGCCTTTACCTGATGCATTTTATGGTCCTTTTGTCAAGATTAAAGAGATAAGAAACGCAAATCCTGAGGCATGCAGAGTTTTTTAGATTGCCAGTGAGAGATGAAGTGGGTAAGTTTGATCTTCATGATGTAGTGTCTGTTCTGTAAACAAACAAAACCTCTCATCCACAGATGTTTGTTTGGACATTTTCCCAAAAACATGTTTTCATATATGACAATGCAAAAAATTTGAATGTATTTTGTAGCTTGGCAACCACAAGATGTGCAGTCATTGTCAGAGAAATGCTGATCCTACATTTCATTACCCTGTCTTTAATGCAGAGGACACAGTTATGCTGTGTTCTATCTTTTATAGAGATATCAGGGTACTAGCTTTTACAACATGGGAAGAAGAAATAGAAGATTCAGCAGAACAGGAACATTTCTATGTTAGTAGCCAAACCACTAAAATCTGCCCTAGAATGACCACTTTCCAGTAGCAGTAATTTCAACAAAGACATAAAAGTACTGTTGAGCCGCTTATACCTGAATAGATAGGGATATAGACTAGGCGCTTTTAAGGTGAAGGGTGGGGGAAAGGGATAATGCTTAATGACTGCTACTGGCTGGCAAAATGCTGTATGTAAATGAGAGAAAGGAGTAATCATTACTTGGCATGTTGCTAGGGGTTTTTTTTGTTTTTGTTTTTTTTTTTAATTTCATCTGTTTCCTAAGTTTACTGTAAATGTGGAACCTTTTGAAATCCACTTGTGAGTGGTCTATATACTGATCCTATTATTCGTTAAAAGGATTATTGAGTGTACCTCTTGTTTAAAACTTTGAAAATATACCCTCTAGATCCTAAGCTTCCTTTTTTTGTAAATTGATTGTCAAAACCATCTACACATACATGACAAAATTCTGACATATGAACAGAGATAGCCTTATGCTGTCAGCACTGCTCTGGCCACAAGTTCAAAACACAGCACCATGCAAACTGCTGTGAAGAAAACTAGCTCTGTCCCTGCCAAAACTTGTACAGTGTCTGAAAGGAGAGGATAAAATCAACAGACAAAGAATTAATCCAGCAAATGGAAATAGGTTGCCATACTAGCCTGACCAGAAGAGATCAAAAGTTTGCATGTGAGCTACCAAGCAGTTGTGTGTTGTCTGTAAGTGCCTTGGCACAATAAGGAAAGTTATGGACTGGCCATTAGCATGGTGTATTTCAGTGTACCACCAGTGGTTGTCATGGATGACTATGCAACCTTGATAGAACTGGGAACTGGGCCTGTCTGTGGTTCTGTCTTGCGCATTTCTGCAGGTCTCCTTAACATACAACAGCAGTCAGTGCTCGTTTTGTATGTATGGATACCACTGTCCTCTGAACTTGTATAAATAAACCAAGGAAATGCTGTTTCTTTCTAGGAGATATGACACTTGAGGAAAGTGAAATGTCACCTCTTTGCTCTGCAGTGGGGGCATTACCGTTATATTGAGCTGAAGGTCAGTGCAATTTGGTTTTGTCTGTTTAGCAAGCCAAAGAGCTTCATGCTTCACCTGTGGCCCTCTACAGACCCTGCCATATACATATATAACCACAATTTTAGCATAGCTTCTCAAGTTGACATCATGAAAACTGTTTCGGGTTTATTCTTTAATACACTGATTACAATAGACTATTCAGTAGCAAAGAGACCAGGCACAGCCGAATAACTTTTGCCGTGCTTGTGGCATCTGGGCTGCTGTTCATAACCTTGAGCAGGTAAAAAATGACCTACTGATAATGTTGAACTTGATGGTGCAGAAGGTGGAAAGGGAGAAAAGAAAATGACATATCCCTCTGATGACTGATACATCCTATTTAATCTTTCCAATTTATTTTCCTGTCTTTCAAAAGCCTATGTGAACACATGTTGGAGTCCAGGGCATTCCTCTGGCTGCCCTGGGGGGTCTGGGACCCCACCAGGGGAGGTCTAGGACCCTGGCAGAGAGCCCAGGACAACACTGTCTTCGACCTCCGTCCATGGAAGAAATTACCAACATTGCAAGAAGAACTACAAGCCACAAGAGTGTGAAATAAATAGTAGTTTAGTTTATCACACGGTGAAAATGTAGAATTTAGGTTTTTAGAATGAGGACTGAGGAGGCAAGATAGAGGGTTTAGGGTGTTGCCCTCTTCTCCTTCTTGTCCCTTCTCTCTCCTCCATCTTCTGCTGTGACGATGGCACAAAAAGATTGGTAGAATGAAATCGAAGTAGAAATGACATGTCTAAAATAGGTAAAAATTAACTGGTATAGAATAGTAAACAGAAATACGTTGTGGAAGATGGTTGGACCAGAGAACTGGTAGAAAAGGTGCAGGACCTCCTGATCTGGGGGCAGTTCTGCTGGAGTTCAGCCTGCGTTCAGCCTCTGCAGCGGGAAGCCGCAGGAGCTGAGAGATAAGAAAGAATAAACAACATTGAAACCTGAATCTGCAGACTCCTTCGTCTTTCTGGTTCTGGCGCAGGACTTTTGGAAGAAAGAGCTAGCCAAAAAGAACTGCAAATGTCTGGGGTAATAACTCAGACAAACACGCTGTCAACATTTTCCATTTTTTCTTTGAATTAATACAGATAGTTGGTTTGTTGCATCTCCTGCCTTGAGGATTCTCCTCTTTTTCTTTGCCAGGTTCTCCAAGTCATTATTCACACAACTTGCTCTGTGCGATTACTGCTCTATTCTCACCTCCAAGATGCCATTTAGTTTGAACTTGAACAGGGAATTTTGCTTTTGGTAGTGTAAGCTAGGGTTGTTTCAGTTTCTTTCCTTCTTGCCACTCTCCCCCTCCAAAGTTTGTATGTTTTGAAGTCAGCCTTCTGGAAGAACGAGACACCACAGATGATCACAATTTTGTGTTAATGAAGTTATTTGTCAGTGAACTAAAATTCTGAAGCAAAGTTTTTAGTTAATTAAATACTAGAAAAATACCCAAACCCACTACATGTCTTGCTATTTTGAGATTAAGTTCCATCTATTTGAATCTCAGCTTTCAGTATTATGCAGATTTTCTGCAGTAACAATAAAGTTTTAAAACCAAGAATGAATGAAAAGCATGTTCTGATCAGCTAACCACAAAAGCTAAAATCCTGTAGTTTGGCACGGGTCTACAAACCAATAGTCATAGAATAAATTTTCAGGTTGTGGTCTCACAGTGTTGAGTAGTTGGAAATTAAGTAATTGCTACTGTAACTATTTAAATGCATTTTCTCTGATCTAATTTGAAAGCTTTAACTTTAGTCACTCTGCATTCCTCCTTTACCATGCCCAGTGCTTCCACTTAGACTTACGTAATTCATTTCTGCCCTTGCTTTAAGGTAGACCCAAATGATAGTGCTGTTGGACTGTGAATCAGGAAGTTAGGACTAAGAATGTGTGATTTATTTGAAACTCATGTAAATGCTGTTGAGGTTAATGTCCAGCTGGTGTGAAATAAGTCTCTGAAGGCACAGACTGGGACTGATCTAGGCTGCAAGTGCTGCCTCTTGCAGCCTAGAGGGTCCATATATTTGTGCAAATATTCTACACTTCAGGGTAGCAGTATACAGCAAACAGGGCATGTGCACTGGGTTGTGTATTCCATCCTAGGCTGTGCTTTTTTGCACACACGTATTCAGTTGCTTCAGTTTATTTTTGTCACAGAAAATGTATATGCCAAAACTGAAGGGATTTACAATAGTCTCTTTTAAGGTGAAGGGTAGAGGAAAGGGATAATGCTTACTGCTGCTACTGGCTGGCAAAACGTTGTATGTCAATTAATGTATTTTGCTGTTTTCTGGACAGATGGTAGCTTAAGGCAATCCTAAAGGTATTTCTTCCCATTATGATTTTGTAAAGCAGCACAGCAAATTGTCACTTTGTACACTGTTCTAATGGGACGTGGTTTTTGACTGCTGGGTTGCTGCCCAGCACTAAAACTATGTGAGTCGTAGCTCAGTGTTGTATCCTGGAGAATCAATGTTTACAAGTGTCTGCAATCATACAGATCGGATTTCTGAGTGACCCTGCCTGTGAAGAACAGTCATTTCAGGCATCTTAATCTCCCTTCCTTTAGCACAGATGTCTAAAAATAAAGGCCATGGTTGTGCTTAATTTTGTGAAATCCAGCATGCAACTTTTAACTTGGCTGACTTCAGTGGAGCCATTAAACCACCTCTTCCTCCTAGCTCCCAAAGCAAATAATGTTCCTGACTCAGGTCTGTTGCAGTCCTTCTAATGGTGCTCTCCAGCTCTGAATGGCTGAAGGGCTTTCTATTTTGTCCTTTGCTAGCCTCCTTTTGCCAATAAAGAGTTGCTATTTGCTCTAAGAAACAGCTTGATATGCACTTCTGCAGTGACTCTGGGGAGTATTACTGTCCAAATGTAGCAGCTGAGGTGCTCTTTGAAACTGAGAAGGCCTAACGCCCACCTTGGCAGGACTGACTCAGCATATTTGAAATTTTGACTTTGCTGCTGACCCCTATATTGTGTCAGTTTGGGGGTTTGAAGTTTAGCCTTGGATCAGAAGTTATATTTATAACAAAAGCAGGAGAATAAAGTTATATTAAAATAAAACTTATATAAAACTCCTGGGAAGGAATGGATTAGGTTGCTAAGGACTCCCCAAGCCTCTGGTTTTTAAATTATGAATAAGAAAGTAATATGAGCAGCAGCTGACTTGCTGATCTCTGTCTTCACTTAAAAGTCAGAGCTCAGGCAGTAATTCAGAGGACTGAATGCTTTTTTTCACTAGAGCCTTTGCAGTTCTACCATTCACAGTTAATACTGATACTCTGCAGGGCAGGAAATATTACTAGAGAAAGAATGCACCAAGGCCGATTCTGCTTTTAATGGAATTAGTAGAAGTTTAACTGTTGCTTGTAAAAGGAGCAAGATTAGATTAAAAAAGATCTGTGTGTTAAATATGAATCTGTATGATACAGATTTACTAACACCATTTTGAGTATATTTGAAAAAGATTGCCTCTTATTTTCTAGGGCATTGTCTTGATTTCAGTCTCTCCATAATTAGTTTCTATATATGGAACAGATCAAGATAAGTAGCTTGCAGATGTCTAAAAGATACATGTTTTTGCATGTAAGAGTTTTCTTGCTTTATCTTTATGCAAATACTTAATTATTAATGCTTTTTAAAGGACCACAGGAGGTATACAGTCTTAATTTTTGTTTCTGTATGGCTAATACCAGCAGTTTGGTTTTTTGCTTTCATTTGCAAGTACTTCAAACTCTGTGATAGAAAGAAAAAAAAATGGCTTTTATGTATTTAAATACACATAAAGATTAAAATAATTGCAATCCATATTTTTTAGTCACCTACATCATGATAATGGATCTGTAATATGAACGTTCTATTTTACAAAGTGCCATTACCAGGATTTGTTTCTATTTTTCATCTTGGAAAAACATTTTATTTCCAGCCTAAATTCTTATTACATATTTTTAAGTTTCCTTATATTATAAACACTTCCGTATCTCAAGAGGTTAGGTAGTCTGTTGCTTTTGACTCAATAAAATTCTTTCAGGCAGTTATACTACTGAATAATTGAGAAAATAATGTATGGAATTAAAAAAAAAAGAAATTATTAATAGAGTTACTATCATCCTGGTCACAAAGTTGTGTGTCTAAATGCACATTCCTGTGCACTGTATTCAGTATGGTAGTATTGAATATTCTACTCTGTATAAATTCAGTATCGGTTAAAAGACCTTTGTAGTGCAAATAACATGTAACTCTTCTCTTTTAATATGATGCCAATAATGAAGTGGCAAATGCATAAACCAAAGTATTGAAGGCATGTAGGTATTCAAGGTACCACGCTAGTGTAGGAATGAAAGACACCCTGAGCACTGAGATATTTAGTGTGAGCCCTTTTATAGAGCAACAACAGCCTCCCTTCTCAGCCTTCGACTGACCTCATGTACCACATTGCCTTAAAGATGAGATAATAATGGAAATATCCTTTGTTTATAGTATCCTGTAGAAGAACTGGGTTTTAGTAGTAGCCTTTGTAATTGGGCTGTGCAAAATTTCTCAAGAAATTAATTTCAGCCTTTGTATTGTATCTTCCATTTTGGGTTGTAGGAAGGAAGTGCTTTCTTAGGTTTTCTTTTTCTGTTAAACTTACATTTAGTGTAAAAAGTGAAATCCAAATCTTTAATCATTAACAGGCCAAAGAACTGTTGAAGAATAAAAAAAGTCAGTCAACACAGTTTAATAAAATCTACATAATCAAATGAAATTATATATTAGTGTGCATTTATACTTTTGTATTATCTATAAAGATCTAACCAGTCTATAAATCATAGAGTTATGTAGGTACTTACCATTTTAAAAGCAGCATCCAGTGGAATTGGTGAAAAATCCCCACGGTGTAATCAATAATTGTTTAAATTGATGAGCTTTTACGGTAATATCTTCAAGTGCACCATCTGAAATCACAGGAAATTTACTGATAGTTGTGTATTTTGTCGAAAAAAACATTGCTCAGACATATATTAACCACAAAATCCATGTCTGTTGCCTTCTACAGAGTACAAGGAGAGTGATTTATTTTGAAAATGTCTTCTAGCTGAGTAACTAGGTAACTTACACTGTGCTACATGAAAGAGTTTGGACTGCATTTTGTGAAGCTGAATTCCAGTGCAATGAGTGAAGGAAACAGATGGAGTAAGAGGAGAACAGATGGGTATCAAAAAAACTACAGCTGCCGTTTTCAGTACCTGTGCATTAACTGCCATAAATCAATTTATTTTTATTTATTGAAAAAGGAAAATCATAGATTATTAAGCCAAAGCACTGTAGGTCCCAGAACCACTGTATGGTGAAACCATCTGTTTGTAGTAGTTACTAAGGGTCCTAAATGAGTGACATCTGAGAATAAGTTTCTGTGGATAAGAATGTCACCACCAGTCCAGCATTTCATTCTGCCAGGGAGATTTAAACATCTCTCATCCCGAGGGGGGAAGATTAGTTGGTTATTAGTTGCTATGTTGGACTGGTTTAATGTTTTCCTTGTAGACAAGAGGTGGGCTACTGAAGTGATGCAGTGAGTGCTGACGGGCTGTTCTGCCACAAGGCTTCAAGCAGCCTGGGAAGGAATCTACAGACCCCAAAATAAAGGCTGAGTGCAGGAGGCCACTTTCTCCTGCAGCAGCTTTGAATTGCAAGACATAAAATGGTGGTTTAGAAAATTAAAACACTATTACTATATATATTGATATACCAATAGTCCTTATTTGCTGCATGGCACAGCTGCTCTGTCACATACTTGACCTTGACCTAATTTGATCATGCCTGTGGTTAAACAGGAAGTTCAGCTGAGAGCCAAATAATTTCTCTCTACCCCTCACCCCACCAGTTACTACTAGCTTGTAACTGATACTGTTGAATTTTTATACGAACACCTGTCCATTAGAAATTGGATGGTGTCCATCCAGACAATTTACATTTATTTTAGAATGTCTTGCAATTAGCGGACTCAGAAAATTGTAAAATGCAAATAGGAATCACCCTTGAATTAGAAATGCATGAGAAATGAAGAAATACAGGTCAGAATGTGTAATTACTCTCTTTCTTGTTGAATTTATATCAAGGAGTTTTATGCCTAGAGGCACTGCATGAAATTGCTCCTATACTTTGGTGCAAAAAAGGCAGAAATATGAATAAGTCTGTAAATTGAGTATCTTGGAATTGGTTTTCTGTGAGATTTTTATCACAGTTCCTTTTAAATTTTCCTGTGAACATTTTAAATTAAAAATTCACATTAAAAAATATTTCTGCTTCATTTTCTAATTAAAAAAAAATAGGGGTTAGAATCACTACTTTTTGTAATAAAACGTAACTGAAATATGGTGTTTTGTGATCATAGGTGAAGAGATTGGTCAGGCTTTGTCCCTCAATTTATTTAATGCAATTTAGAGATTAATGTGGTAAACCCTGAAGTTTTTGCCTTTGTTACCGGTTTGTAGATTACCTTCCCAATATTGCCTCATTCATGGTGAGCATTGTAGGGCCTGCTGCTATCCATGCTGAGGCTTGGTTACAGTCTTCAGCCATCAACAAATCCTGTTCAAAATGCATCTTCTCCCCCCATTAAGCAAATCTCTGTTGGATTGGGATATAGCCTATGAATCGGGCAAATAGTTCAGAAAGAGTGTCGTGGGATAAATAGGATGCAAGATGGTTTGCCTTGGTTTCGTAACTGAAGTGGAAGAGAAATCATTGGTTGGTTTCCTTCAATTAGGAAATATTAGCAACTTCAGTCCATTTTCAGAATGGCTCCATTTGTGCAGTTTCAAATATACTAGATTTTATTAAATTTTTTTTGAGTTGAGAAACATAAACACAGTTGTCATTATTTTTTTTCAGTGAGGCTTCTTACAAAATTCTGTCTCTCTGTAGTAATTGAGCTGCTGCTTCTTCTTCCCCACCAATCACCCACTTTCCAGTTTAAGTTTCGAACAAAGTAAGTGTGAAATACTTCATTTAAGCAGGTAGGAGATAAACTGTAAACTACATAGCATTCTTAAGCTATTGATCCAAAAGAGACAGTTTAAAATCTTGACCAGGGTCAAATGAGTGAGAAACTATTTCTGATTTTTGTAATTTAAAGATGGAAAGGAATTTTAACTTATTCATTCCAAAAGCATAGAATTGCTCTACAATTAAACTCAGACTTGAATTAAGATTTACTCCTATAATTCTTTTGAAAAAAACATCCTTGCAACACACAGAATAGTGACTATCAAATTCCTATGAAATGTAATGGCCACTAACGAGTCTGCCCTAACAGATAACCCTTCAGCCTGTTGAAATCTGACAGTGTGTAGTGACAGAAGCATCTTGATAACTAGTATGGAAGAGCAGTGTAATTATTTTGGTGTATGTAAGTTGGACTCGAAGAATACTAGGAAAGAGAAAAGGCCATGCTCCTGTCAATACTTCTCATCAGTAAGTTTAAGTGATGTGCAGTTTCATTTATGTATTTGATTTGTATTCAGCCCAGGCTGAGATTGCCTTTTCTCAAACTGCCTGATCATTTTGAATTCCCTGGAGGGAATGCTTTTAGAAAAGACAGCAATATTGCACAATGCTCTTGCTGATGACAAAATCTGGGGCTTCTTGCCCTGACATATAGACAGTAAGAATGTGTATGTACTGCAGAGAAGAGGGCTCTTTTTTAAAGAGCTCCTGGCAGACCCTCAGCTACCATGTGCTGAAGATTGTTACCCAAGGACTAAGGCTAATCTAAATTACAGCAAAGATGAAAACTCTCTAAAGTGGTCAAAACTCAAGTCTTGTTTCTTAGTGGTCTTGTTTCTACCCACTATGAAAGATGGTGTGCTGGTTTACATGTTTGCTGGAGCTCCCACCCCTGTGGGTTTGGTTACACTGTTCTGCTCATGCACTTCAGCCTGCTAAGGTAATGTAAGGCGGCTGCGGAGCAGCTGTGGGGCACACGTGGCAAAAGAAAGGTCGCAATCTTCTTATAAGTACGAATGGGAATAAATGCTTAGTATTCACTGGTTTTGGAGCGTCTGTCAAGAGTTGAGTGTCCTGCGAGATTCCCCTATAAGGACTTACTCTTCCTAAAGAGTTTCTTCCTGTATTTTTGTCAGGCATTCGATCATTCCTAGCCAAGGTGAGTTTCATCAGGTAATTCAACTGTTGAAACAAATGTATTCTGTTCGCCACATGTATGTAATATGTAAGAATTAGTCTAAGGGACTAGTTAATAAGTTAACCAAACAGCAGATGCAATTCTATATGTGAAATCAGAATTTTATATTTAAGCTGTAGGTATCACATTTTGAGATAATGAAAAACCTTTCAAATAAGTTACTTTAGTCTGGTTCTACTTTATTTCACTGTTAGGTAAAAATGAAACTTAAAGTTCAATGTATTTGTTGGTGTTAACACAATTTCTGTCATATCTTTGGCATTCTCACTTACTATTCTTAGTTACTTATTCTGAAATATTAGGAAAAAAAAAAGGCCCCGGGCAAGCGCTTTTTCTCCAGACACTGATTGTTCTTGTTGAGATTACTGAGACTGCAACTTCTTTATGAGGGGAAACATGGAGGTATAAAGGCTTGAGGCAAGTTTTAAAAATTTTAAGCCATGGCTAGAGCTAGTTTAGCCACTGAGCATGGACTTGAGTCGATGTAGGGACAAGCTGAGAGGAGGTGGTTAGGTCCATACAATGAAAAATAAACTTAGACAAACAGGAATATGATGAAGAAAAATATAAATGAAGGTAAAAAGAAACTTAGACTGAAGGCAGAACAATGATTATTATAGATAGCATAGCAAGAAACCAAAGGAGCACATAGGAAAAAAAAAATTCAAGTGGAAAAGGGTTGAAGATAATGAAGATCTTTTCTGAAGATAACACCTGTCTGATTTCTGTTGTTCCAGACTCTGATTCCATGATCCTCCACACTTTTTTTTTTTTTTAAATTTCTCACTACATGATCACATGAAAAAATTGCAGCAATCAATCAGAAAACATGGAATGTCAAGCTTTTTGTGTGAAAACAGGGAATAGTAGGTAGGGGCAGTATCCAGAAAGATTTCTAGAACACTGAAGAAGAAATAGGATGGAGAGTCTGAAAATATTTTTCTGAATATTTAGCTCTAAGAGTCAAGTATTAATAATTTAGAGTGATAGAAACAGGAATCAAAGTACCTTGTTGTCTGTGTATGGTTAGTAAAGGACCACCTATGAATGAGATAATTTTTAAAATATCCAGTTCTGAATATCTGACAATACTGTTTTCTGCCTTTAGATAACGATACTAGCAGAATAAAAACTCATGTTGTTTTTCCTTGGATACTTAAAAAATTTATATATATAAAATTTCCTACAAATACAAAATACTGGGTACAGACACAAATAAGAAAGCATTAAGCAAACAAGCTTTGTAGGGAACCTGATTTTCTGATGATGAATGTTCTGCAGAATGGCTATCATGATGCATCTTCCTTCTTAGCAATAGGAGAGGGATGTACAACTAAATATCTCATCAGAACGATGAAGATGATTTTCAAGGCACATTCATTTTCCTCAACCCTTTTTTCCCCCCAGATATGTATCTTGGTAAAGAATTTATCACTGCAAAGGTGGATGCCTAGCGTAAGACGTATTTCGTGCTAGCTGTATTTCACAGATATTTGTGTGACCTTATTCCCTTGACTTCATCCAAAAGGAAAGGTGGAAGATCACATGCCATTGTACACCCTTGTGTTGGAAAGTAGATGTTCCAAAGCTTGATTTTTGCCATGCATTTACTCAAGCCAGAGTAGTTCAGTAAGCTTCAGCAGTAATATTTTTAAGCAAGCATAAAACAGTTATGACCACCATCATAATTGCTGTACTTAAAGCTGAGGACTGATGAACTGTTGATGAAGAGCTAAAAACCAGTGGCTATGCTTAAAACTTCTAGAATGAAATGTTTTGTTGCTTCTACTTTCTGCAGATGTTTCTGTAAACCTAGAAGTGAATCTCAAGTGTTGGTTTGTTCTGATGGTATTTCCATGTGGAAATGTCATGTATTTCAGGAGAAATTTTATTCCTAGAAGATCTTGAATTGCAGTCTTTTAAAGCAAATGCAAAGCTGAATGGAATTCTAAATATACCCCATTCTCAAATTTAAACCTTTTTTTAAAAGCTTCTATTAAAATATGGACTCAGAGTTGGGAAAAAAACCCAATACCTTAAATTAATCTAAACTAATCGAATAGAGTATTATGTGTGTGTTTGTCTTTACATGACAATGTAAGTCTAACAAATCTAACTATAAATATCCATTTCTTTTGTAATGACTGTTACATGCTGTAAGTAGGGCATCTGTATGCTGCCTGAGATGAAGTGGTTGCTTCTTCAGTGAGTAGCAGCAGCAGCAGAATTTTGACTGCTTTTTAAACAGGTATTGATTGCAAAGTTCATGCCATCCTCACTAAACTGAAGCTCTTATGTGTTTAGATGAAATAATGACCAAGGTCTAGTTCTGCAGCCTACAATTATTTGAGTTATTTTTGCTTCGTGCTGAAGTCAGCAAAAATTTATCACGGGTCAGGAACTCAGAACTGGCTTTTTGTGTTTGTTGAGCTCTGTAATTCCATGGCAGCCTGACTTAAAATTATGTTTCTGACATCTTGCTAAGTTTCTATCTGTTTTATATGCAGTGACAAAGGCCGAGTATATTTTAAACAGAGACTTATCATAATATTTTACAGTCTTATTAAGTCTTTTGGCCAGTCTGATCTACAGTTTCATCTTTTTAAATGTATTTCCATTTTCTCTATATTGCCTACACATACTGAATTCAGAGGAGACTTTACTTCATGAAGTGTCTGCTATTGTTACAGTGATTTTACACTTCTTTCATCATTATTGCATGAGATTTGTAATGAGTATATAATTTAGCTTGCTTCTTCCTCTGTGTTCAATCAAAACGTGAATTTTCTGCCATAACACTTTCATAAAAAAAGAAAGCACTTTAACAGGCTAAGGGTGTTTCAGCATGGTGTGCCAATGTGAAGCGTCATACTTGTGTATGCAGGTTTGAATCCCTTGGAGCCTGGCAGTGTCTTAAATTTCTTAAATGGCTGATGAGTATTTGGTGGTTTATGTGAAGGGTTTCAGGGCTTCTGCTGCAGTTCATAACACGAAAGCCTCTGGCACTGTTAAGATCCTTTTTGTGCTGGCTGGAAGTCCCAAGGCAGAACAGGCAGGGAGTCAAAATTGCTGCAACAGGCGTGAAATCCTGGCTACGCTGACTTCAGTGGGAGTTTTGCCATAGATGACAATGGGCCAAAGCTTCAATCCAGAAGTAGTTCTCCCTTATTGATAATCCTAGTGTATGCCCTAGGGAAACTTTTGCTTCATTGCTGCCACCCAGACTGTGTTTGTTTGTGCAGAGAAGATGTAAGTCTCTTATGGTGTCACACTGTGCCTTTCATAAGCACAGCACTTCTGGGAATGAAAATGGGACAGAGGAGAAAGAAAACCCTAAGTGTGGACACATGCTGTCTTACTGCTCATGTCCTGAGTCATTCCCAGGAACATGGATCGAGCACTCTGACCTGAGCAAGATTAGCTTCTTGAGACTGCAGAGGAGGGAGTCATCAGTGACTGCAGCCAGTGCAGCTCCCAGCCCCTGCTTCTGCGTTTGCAGGTTATCCCTTTAGTGACAGACTTTTAGTATGTGAAGCAACAGTGCATTCATTAATTCAGTCCTACTCAGCCCATGCAGACCGAGTTATCCATGTAAATGTGATCTAGTGAGCTATTCTCAGATGCTTCAAAAATTTTTATGTTAAATGACAGCAGCAAATGGGAAGTGTTTGACACTTTTTTTAGTTGTTTGGAAGGTGTGTGGTGCAGAGTACTAGAATTTGCATTTAATCGGCTGATTGGAAGAGGAAATGGTCTCAAGTTGTGCCAGGGGAAGTTCAGATTGGATATTAGAAAAAATTTCTTCACCAAAAGGGTTATCAAGCACTGGAACAGGCTATCCACTGAAGTGGTTGAGTCACCATCCATGGAAGTATATACAATATGTAGATGTGGCACTTAAGGATAAGGTTTAGTGGTGGACTTAGCAGTGATAGGTTGATGGTTAGACTTGATGATCTTAAAGTTGGGGTTTTTTTTAATGATTCTATAAGAAGAAAAACAGATAAAAATAAGTCCTTGTCCTTTGGGAAAATAAGTTTTATTTCTGTCAGGTGAAAGTATTCCCATTAGAAATATTCTCAAATTGTCTGTTTTCTGAAAGTATTTATTCTCTTAAGCATCTTGTCTAAAATATCATTTTGCTACTTTGTGAAATAGTCAGAGACTTTGAAAATTCAGAATCATTTGGAGTTGTAAATAATTTTCATCCTATCAAGTACAAAAAGAAGAAACCATTACTGCTTCACAGTGCTTGAAGTACAAATAATCTCTGCTATGTGTTACTGTCATAAGTCTTCATTTAAAAAAAAAATAGAAAAGTAATTAAAACCATTTTGGGAAGTTTTTGAAGCGTTAGTGTTTGCTGCCTATCTTTATATATCACAAATGTATGAAAAGAAATTGCTGTTGCTGCTTCTGTGGTACAAGAAATTAAATTCAAAACTTATTTACACAGCTAACAGTTATTAATTTAATATTGAAGGTGGAAACTCAGTATTTTTATCTGTAATGAACTGAGAAGGCTCGTTAACTTCAAAGCATTGCTACAGTGGTTTATCCCATATGAATGAGAATTTATAGGCACAATACATGTATCCATTATGCTTGTACAAGCCTTGTGCTAATTTTACAGAAAAAATAAACGAATAATTTTGCTATAATTAACTTCACAGAAAATTACCACATACATTCTCTTACTTCAATCTTCACAGAATTCACTTCCTTTCTACAAAGATCATAGGTGGTGGCAACCCAAAGAGCACTTGCATGTTGGGTAATCATAATTTTTGGGTCTGAATGTGAGATACTGTACTAGCTGAGCATTATTCTAGATTTAGATCTCAATCAGTCCCTTCAACTGCTCTTGAATCTTTGAATCCTTACAACATTCAATTCCTTAGTAGAACTCAAGTATTAATGAAGTAAATAAAATAGTCTTGCATCATCCAGAACAATTAAGTTAGACTTGATGATCTAGATTTCTGAAAGATTTTCAGAAAGTATTCTGAGATAATGTTTCTGGATTCTGATACCTTTAAGGTGTATTTTGGGAGCAGAAATTAACTGGTGCTTCTTATGCACTTCACAAGGGGTTCTGCTTGTGTTTTATCTTTTCTGCAGTTTATAGAAAAGGTTGGTCTTTGAGATGACATCTTTTCAGGAAATAATTTTTGCTTAGGGTATTAGACCTCTTTTTCAAATAGGTCTGTGTGGGGGTTTTGATATTATGTGTTTTCTAGTCTTGCACTTCCTCCCCCCAGACTTATCTGCTTATCACTAATTCCTGTCTGATCACCTTACATTGTATAATGACACTTTCAATCTCATTAGCAAGACACCAGGTATTTCTTCAGAATAATTCATTGCAGTTTTGTTGTGATGACCAGAGGATAAGCAGTTCCTATTCCACAATAATTTAACTCATTCTACTACTCTCTTCATGCCAATTCTGATTTCACATCTACTCCTTGAGCTATCCGCATCAGTTTAATTTTTGTACGACAAAGCACTGTACACTTCTATGCAGGTCTATAAATAAAAAGCAATAAGCTGACATCTTCCACTTGCATCAAATGTATTTCATACCCTTTTTTTCTGGTATACTTGCTATTAAACTTCTGTCTCTTTATATCTATTGCCTGTCTGTATTTCCCATGTCCTTCTGCCTCTTTTCTGTCAATTGGCAGAACTTTCAGCTGCAGATGAAGTGTAATACCTCATCTGGTTCTGTGCTGATGGGTTCACACAGGCATTGCAGACAATTTTTCTGCTATGGTATATAAAATAAGCTGTCTACAGCCACATATTTGCTTTCACACATATGAAGTACTGCTTCTTTAAAGCAATATGTCTATATATAGAGAGGAAGTTGAGGATCTGACTAAAATCTGTCTCTGAAATGAAGACGAGGCTAAAAACACAGAAAACAATGACGGGCTGAGATCACTGTCAACTCAAAGCTCTCAATGACTTAATCAGGCCACTTACTACATAGCAGTATCTAAGATATTTTAAGTGTTCATGTTATACTTGTACATGGAAATCATCCTATGTTTATAAAATTCAGATGGACATTCATGTAGCCTTTTTTCAATACTCAGCTACAGATGTCACCTGCATGTAACTGGTCTCCCAGGACTGAAGACTGTTGTCAGGCTGACTGATAGCTGACTACTCATCAGATATGGGAGCAAACTGCACTCATTGCTCTGGGACACTCAGCAGGTTGCTTTTGTTTTACTCACACTGCATTTACTGTACCCTGTCCTTGTGGCTTGCTTATCCCTGGTCTTTAGCCCCTGATTCTGCTCTTAGTCCTAGAGCTCCCACTTGCAGTGCAGTCCCACTCTGGGTTTGGCTCACTTAGCTCCCTTACTGGCAATACTCCTATTTCTCACGCTCCAGCATTCTAGGATTTGTCCAGTTCTTGACTTAGGATCATCTTGACTAGATCTCTAATCTATTAAACAAAACAGGAAGTTGAGCAGAGACTTTGATGAAATTTCTGTATAAGTAATTTAACACTTTCTTCGCATTATTATTGTAAACTGTTCTGCCAATCCCTGTTAATGGTGTTTAATCATTCAAGTTTTTTATAACTTTAGGTATTTTGGCCTTAAAAAAGTAATCTCTAAGCCCTGTAACACCTAAAAGTGCACTTTTAATTTACAGCCAAAAGAGATTAAGACTTGCTTGTAAACATGTTTGATTGGAGGAGCTGTAAACCTAAGACAAATACCTTGTAAATAGTGTGAGATTTCTAAGAATAACAAATTATTGTGACAATATGGTATGTTACACAAAAAAATGGAGATGATTTATAAATCCAAGTAAAGAGTTACAGAGAAGTAAGGGAAAGGAGTGCATACTTTGTGTGTCAGCAGAAATAGCTGATGCATTTCAGTTTAAATTTTATTCTCATTTAGGAAGATATGTAAGTAAAGATGTGTCTCTGGGTTGTTTTAGAATGTAAATGTGTCAACATTAATTATGTAATATGAGCGGATGGAGAAAAAGACAACAAACAAATTCTCAATGGTGAAGTAAATCAACATGCCCTGAAGTGGTAACAAACAGATCATTAGGGGTACTAGATCGCTTCTTGTGTATTTGTCCTTTTTTATTTCCTTTTTCAGATGTTAGGCAAAATCCTATGA
Organism: Platysteira castanea; assembly: GCA_013397175.1. NCBI lineage: Eukaryota > Metazoa > Chordata > Aves > Passeriformes > Platysteira > Platysteira castanea. Next base: position 1,974,924 of record VYXC01012087.1, on the reverse strand, counting down.
AGTTGAAGGCAAGAAGAGCTCAACTGCAGAATCACTTTTTAATTGCAAAAATCACCGAGGCTGTTTTGGATATCAATTGAATTCATGGCATTCTTCAGTATTACTAAAGGAGGCAGTAACAGAGTATTGCAAAGCCTGGCAGCATACAGTATATTGTATAGTATCAGTATGGATGCAGTGCTCAGGTTTATCCTTAGAAATATATATCTGAAGGTTCTGATTCTTTAGATTAATCTGTGATATTAGAGTCTCATGGGCACTACCACACAAGCTTCTAATTTGTGGAACTGAAAAGTAAGATCATAATCTATACAAAGAGAAAACACAAAACATAACTCACCTTAGTTTAGGGCCTTCTTTTACTTTAAGAAGCAAGTCTTTGTGTGTGTCTGTGTGTTTGTGAGATCTAGCATTTACTTGTTTTGTGTAACAGCATGCTGTATCACTAATTGCTATTCTTAGTGGGTTTTTCACTTCCTATTTTTCGGAAGCTGTTTGAATGCCAAATAGTAGCAATCATCTGTCAGATAATAGATAGGAATCTGGGATTGTAACTAAATGTAGCTATAGTACATGCACTTAAATACTAATTAAACCACACTGACTCTGAGGTCATAATCTGAGTGATTACACTAGACTCAAATCATGAACAGATCTTGTCAATATAAGATTTTTTCCGTTCCTAATTTTTTTCTTTCATAGAGAATAACTAAGTAGCTCTCATTCAAAAGACAATGCCTGTCTCAAAATTCTTACAATATAAACAAAGCCTTTTGAAGGATCTGATCTTCCACCATGGGAATGCTATTCCAAATGGGTCTTGTGTTAGTTTGCTAAGTGTTTCATTAGTTTTATAAGGGTTTTTGTAATAACAGTATGTTAGATCTAGGACAGGAAGCAAGGCTATATTTACAGTTCCCAGAACTTCTCATTGGAACAGTTTTCATTCAGTTGCTAGGAGCTTAGCTTTAAAATACTTTTAAAGTATTTGGGCTGAAATGTGTTGTATTATGATACCGACTTTAATTATGTGAGAGCACACTGTTCTTCTCCAACTCTTTCCCTCCCTCCCTCATTCAGGTCACAAGATGGATAGTACTCAATTAACAGACAGTTTGCAAATATGTCATTTAAAGATGTGCTTCATTCAGTTTGTGGCCCCCTGGCTCACTGCAACATTCAAATCTTTCTCTGAATATGACACTATTGATTTCCTCATAAGACTGATGGGCTCCATCAAAACTACAAATGTTAGTGTCTGCCTTTTATAATACTCTTGTGAAATGAGTGTTTATTATTATTTCTGTTTTACAGCGTGGTACTATGGCACAGTAATATATCCTCAAAGCATAGACCAGTTTGGGTGACTAATGCAGAATAATCATTGCCTTATTTCTCAAAGAACACAATTTTTAATATTTGTCCAGAGCTGGAGTTTTTAATACTAGCAAGTCAAGTCACTTAACTTGTACCTATGAATTCTTGAAACTTCTGCAAACCTAAGCCTTTGTGTGCCAGACTGTGTGCTCAGAATACACAGCAGTTTTTACTGCACCCGTGTGCTTGGGTCCATGCAGGAAGCAGTGGCAGAACTTAGGCAATTCAGTGCTCTGCTCTACTTCGTTTAGCATAAGACCTAGACCTTCTTTCATTTCTGTAGCAAAGGAAAGTGGGATTACAAACATCAAGGTCATTCTCTACACAGCTGGCTTTCATCCTCTGAATCGAGTCGAGTAAATCTCCCCACACGAAGAGTAAAGGAAATCTCCCCTTTTCATGTGACACAGTGCTATAATCTGTAATTTATTACAGCTAAATAGAGATGGTGGTAGCAAAAATAAGTCAGCAAATCATCCTGAACTGCACCCTGAAGCAACTGTTTTACTAACTGTCTTTCAAACTATCATTCAGAATTTCTATTTTTCAATTTTATGCAACTACTTAGTTTTATAAAACTTTGTGGTTTTGTTTTGTATTTATCTTTCATCAGTTTTTGTATTAATATAACCATACCCTTCATGAATCATAGAACAGTTCAGGTTAAAAGGGACCTCTAGTTTTAACCTCCCTCTATATATATGTAGATTAAAAACATTAAAAGTAACCCTCCTTGCACATTTAGATAAACCCAGTACTTAAGGTGAAAGAGAGGGATAACCCTAATTACTCTTTCTCAGTAACAACTTTCATGAGACTGCCTAAAGACTCTAATCAAATGGAGAGATTTTGTCCAGCTGGGCAGCTGTCAGTAAGAAGGTTCTAAACTAATTTTAAATGTCTTTCAGCAAAATATTGTGTACATCTGAATTAAGAATTTTTATTTTCTGTACAATATTGTAATAAGAAGTATTTCTCTAGAAGTAATCCTTCATCAGCAGTGTTCGGAATTATTAAGCAGACTGCCAAAAGGAAAAAGAAATCATTTAGACAATGTAGTGTTGCAAGGTGACACACGATTATAGACACGCAGTAGTGTTAGCTAGTTAGATATTATTATTTTTTGTTAACTTCATGGAGCTTGCTTTAATGTTCAGGAAAGAAGACTTCAAAACTAAAAACATATAACTGGTTGCAAAACTATTTTTATAACCCAAGGAAAAATAACTCTGTCCTGGAAGTTGAAAGTTCCAAATGTCTGGGGTTCCTAATGAATAAAATATAATTCTTTGTTCCAGTGAAGCATGCACATTAATTCTGCATGTATTCTTCACCAGCAATTGGAAGTAAGCTTGGTAGAATTTGCTTTCTATAATTAGTGTCACTTACGTACATCTCTATGGCAGTGCTATTGCAGGCTTACTAAGACGTTTTTGAAGAACCGCTGACTGATACAGATTATTGTGATGGACCTATCCTGGCAACACAGATAAAAACACACCTCAAGGAGGTTCAAATCACTGGACCACTGGAATTTACTTCAAATGTAGCAGTTTTCACAGCTAACTCCTATATTTCTAAAGGGAACCATAAATAGCAACAAAGGGAAGAATCACAGGAAATGTATTTAGCTTTTAGTACTTCATCTCCATTGCTTAATGATATGAAGTGGTCAGCAACTGCACCTGAAGAGGTTTAAGATACTAGGCCATCAGGTACCCATAGTGTATAATGTATTTGGAAAAGAGATGTAAGGTCTGACATCTTGTGACCAAATATCTATATTTGTAATAGAAATCCATTGTGGTTATTTTTCTTTTAGTTTAAAGGGCAACCATATTAAAGTACCTTAAACATTTTTCTTGATCTTACACAGGCACTCATTAAAGCTTTTTTTTGCTTAAATAGTGAAAGTGATGTGTCTCTTCATAGCATCTCGGAAATTCATTGCAAGATTCACTGGCATTCAGTGTCTTAAAAAATGTGGTAGGAACATTAAACCCAGTGACAGCACAATCTAAAGTGAAGTTCCTGTGGTGGTACCTTGCTATGGCTCAGGAGCTGACATCAAAATTGAGTTAAAGATACCTATGTTAGACAAGAAGCTTCCTTGATGAGGCTGTAAAAATTTTGAATTTTCAGAAATTGCAGCAAAGTGCATGGACTAGTTTATAATGTAGCTTTCATGAGGCAACCTGTAGTTTCTTAAGTGTGGCTAGCCCGGTGACATGAAATGTATTGCAGCTCCCTGTGGGAATGCTGTGTGTGCTATTGTCTGTGGCTTCATCCACACCAAGATAACACATAAGAAAGGGAAAATCTCAGCTCCTAAGCTGAGAAGGAAGGAAAGGAAAAAGACCTTGGAAGGAAAAAGACCCAAAAATTGCCTACACGCAGTATACCTCTGAAGAGATAATAAGAAATGTTACCAGTGCATATATTTCCAGCTGGAAAAAAGCTTTAACTGTTAGGAGATGTGAAGAGTGATGATCCTAGAATAATTATTCATGTTACTAAGGGAGAGATAATGGCTACAGAATATGCAAAATGTGTAAAGTTAATACAAAAATATCTCAAAATAGTTTTTGACCAAAAAAAAATCCAGCTTTTCCCTCCTGTTATTTTTTTCTGGTTAAAATGCATTCTAATTACTGTATTTTTCCACTATTCTGAGTAAGTTTTGTGCTTCAAGTGCTTTTTCATTCTAAACCACTTCTCTCACTGCACCATTCCCATTTTGTAAACCAGAGTGGCACTAACACAAAGACCAAAGCACACTGGTAAGAGAATGTAACTAGCAATTCCATGAGAAAATGTGAGGTCTGTCCTGGAAAGGAAGATATGGCTAAGTTGTCTTACTATCCACTAGTGGAAATGGAGCAAAAATTAAAAAAAAAATTTTATTTGTACATTTTTAAGAGTTGTCTCCCAAAGAGACAAATTCTGAATGATTTCTTTAGAATCCAGTGGAACTATTAATTCTAGCAATCAATGAATTTTGAATCAGATCCTTACTAGTATTAATAGTATTACTGCCTTTGAGTTCAGATTAAGTTAACCATTGAGGGGTGAGGCAGTGTAAAATTCATCCCTCTGCAGAAAGGTTTTTGTGAGTATCATGTTGATCTTATTTCAGTTCTAATCCTGAATGCTACAGTTCTGAGCAGTAATTTGATGTGTATTGCTGGGTGGCTGTGTGCAGCTGGGCAAATCTTTTACCCCTCTCAAATTTGTGAAGGAGCTCTGCAACACTACTGCCTTTAAACAATGGCAGGTCTCTTGTATTCATTGCTTATCTCAATACCTGGTTTTTACTTTAAAGTCCCAGCTGATAAATGAAGGTTTTCAAAAAATTGTTGGATCCTTCAGACTGCAAGAAGTCTGAAGATATGAGCAATGTATGCCAAGTCTCAAAAATCTGTAATAAATCCAGAAAAACAAAGTGAACAGGCTTTAAGTTCTTGGCATGTGATGGGTATCTCTACAAACACTTGGAGGTCAGTTATGTGAAAACTCTAGGGCTCTGGAAGAGATGTGTGATGTGTACATTGTGTATATTCGTTTTGTATATTTCCCTTTTCCATCATCTTCTTCCCACTAAAACCTTGGCAGTTTTAGACTCACCCTGCAATGATGGAGCAATTAAACAGACGATTGCCATATTGCTTCAAGCAGTGCTTGGAATACTTGGAAAAACTGGGCACAAGGAACATGCAAAAAAAAAAAAGGCATCTGCTTTTGTTACCACAGTGTTCATTATTTTGACTGTGAGGAGAGGAATGAGATCTTGTTCAGTCATTTGAGTAGGTCCATAATTGAGATTGTACTATCTTTTATTGGTAGGCTTAGTTGGTCCTGAAGAAAAAATAACCCCTAATATTTGTACAGATTTTAAAATTCAGTTGTTTCATGCCATTTGCTTTTTATGAATGTTTTACAAAAGAAACTTTACAGGAGTATTCACAGAATAATACAATTAAAGTTCATACTGGAGAGGAGGCTATTTGGAGAACTCATACTGGTTATAAGAATAATGTTGAGGCAAACACTGAACAAAGTCTAATACATGGCTTAATTAGTTTCACAGACTAAATTTTGAATAATAAACATTCACAATGGGATTGAGCTACAAAAGAGGAACTGTTTGCAGAAATCATTCAGCAAATAGTTGTAATGAATAATAAATATGAGAAAAATGTGATCCACTCATAGACATTTCATTAGTAAGTAAAAAAAGAAAAAAATCTCAAGAAAATTATAAATGGCAAGTAAATTATTAATCATTTCCACAGATTTACTGTTGAGATCATGTGCTGACTTTGAAATCACTCATAGTAGGTATGTGATTTCTTCTCACTGGTTTTGTGTTATTTTAACATGACAGGATTTGAGTTCAAAATGCAGATACTGCTCGCAAGAGTAATAAACTCTAGTAAATCATAAATCCTTAGCACCATACTGTTCTAAAAGCATTTATCTAAAATAAATGAAAGGGCGTATTTGCCTTCAAGCATACAAAAGTGCTGGTTGATTGTGCTGGACTATTTATGTATCTGAAGGTAAGCATATCCCCAAGTGTTTGCTGGATCCTGGGTTGGATTGCACACAGGTAGCTGGGACAGACTGGGTAGTCACAACTAATGAATGAGAAGAGCATGGCCCAAGTTCTCATTTTTGAAGTGCCTCATGAAGTGAGGTACCAGTTTCTGGTAGTAACAGCTGCATATTTCACTGTGCTTTAACAAGAGGGGTTTACAGCTCCCATTTTCACAGAATCTCACAATAGTTAAAGTTGGAAGGGATCTCTGGAAGTCAACTGGTCCAACCTCAGGGCCACCTAGAGCTGTGTGCCCCTGACCATGTCCAGACTGGTTTTGCCTGTCCTACTTCCAGTGCACTTGGGCTTTCATGCCAAAGGGGTAAATGCTGCTGCTGGATTACCATCCTTGGTGGATCCCTAGCCATCATAAGTGGTTAAATCCTACTTACATGCTACAGAGTGAATATGGTGATATTTATTGTTTGGAGATCATTGCAGGGAAAATGGAACTTCAGTGTTATAGGAACCTTCTTTAGGCTTTCTTGGCTTTTAATTAGTTACCTGTAAATGCAATGAGTACACACCTGCGGCACAAGGATTTCTCATTGTTTATAAAGTTTTTGTGAGAAATCATTCTGAAAATTAGGAATATATAAATATTTATTACACTAAAATGCACTTTTAAGCAAGCAGTAGAATTATTCCATTACTTGAGTCACACACTGGACATAAATAAATAAAAATGATGTTTTTTCCATGACAGTGTTTATCAGTAGAATTTCTAAAATGTCTTACTGGAATAAACTATCCAGGAATTGGAGTTCTACAAAAATGAATAAATAATAAAATAACATTTCTTGGGAAATTCACAGGACTTGTAGTTTGTGAATCCATTAATTCATCTGTGATTATCAGTAACTGGTAGATTTTTGTGCTTTTCTCACATTTTTATATGCAATAAAGCCAGAATGCAGTTTTGAGAGGCTATTTCTTCCCACATGGTGCAAGGACATATGCTGTTTTTATAAATGACTGTATTACTTTCAGATCCCAGTTTGTATACCATTGAGAGTAAAATGTGTTATTAGCCATACATCTATATCACACATTTAGAGGGGATGATAAATAGTTTACCACATGTCCTTGAGAACTACTTTTTCTCAACTTCCAGAAGCATTTATCCCTTTCCAGTCCCCAAAAAGATTTTTTGAAAGGTTTATTTTCTTATGCTTTTTTTATCTTCCTATTTTTAAGATTCTTTAGATTTCTGGATTAATGTGTTCCATGTCTAAGCTTTGGGTTTCATGTCTCTACAGTGTTTAGGAAGAAAATAGCACTATTATTTGAGATCTTACTGTGCATTCTTACCGCTGTTATGGCTGTGAATGTCATGGTAAGGCTAGATGAATTTGGTGTTTAATAGAAAGAATGCATGTTGCTATTAGTGAACTAGAATTCTATCGCTGAAAAAACTGTTCCATTATTTTTCATCTCTTGCAATGGACTGTGATCAAACTTCCTTTCTTCTAATGGAAAATCTTGTGCATGAAAACCTAGTACACGTAAAGTTCATTACAAGACTAGGTTCTAAAATACACATAGAATATGTGAACAGGCAACTGTAAACTCTTTGCTTTTCAACATGTATGACGAGAAAAAAAAAAAAGGGCTTCAATTTCATGTATTCCTGGACCCACTCCATTATTAGTGAGAATGAGAAACAATCACCTCTTTTGACTGCAACAAAGAAGGAGATAAAAGCTTTTCAATTCTGGGTAACAGAAACTGATGTCTGGAGTGCCTGGCAATTTTTCTCCTCTAATCTGCTAATTCCCAAATGGTGATCTTTTCACTATTGGACTATAATGTTCCTACACTCAACAGAAAGAAGATGGATGAACTTTACACCTTTTTTGCCTCAGTCCCCAGATATATCTATGGGTGGTTTTTCAGAAAATCTTAAGATAACATCTTAAATTTCCAGCACTGATCTTGGCAGTTAGAGAACTGTTTCAGTTTATGCTTTGAGACAGTCATCCTTGCTTCTGAATAAATGGAAGAGTCTACCCACCTTTGCAGATAAAAGTAAGCATTACTTAAGACTGGGAGTAACACAGTTTCTCATATAGAAGACCAAAATGCCAAATTATATTGAATTGTAAAGTTATAGAAAAACGGTATAATCTCTTAATTTTGGCTATTGTTCTATTACCTATGTTTCTATTATTATGTCTCTGTACATAAGACCCTAATAGCAGTTACTCGCTAAGTGAAATGCTGATGCTGCTCCAAATGTTATTTAGCCATTTTAACCAATGAAACTGCAATAATGTATGACATTTTTAAGTTTGGAAAAGGTTTCCAGTGAACTCATTCAGCTTAAATCAAGCCTGATGGATAAGGTGAGAAATCAGTGAATAACTTCTTTCATTTTGCAAGTATTATACATTAGGTATTTTTAATCGCAAAGTTGTGACATTTAAGTTATTCAGTCTTATGCTTGACACATGGTGTGAAGAGATGGTAAATGGAAGACCTGAATGTTTCAGACTGGGCTAACTTCTATGTTTTAGCCTTCAGGAAGTTTAAGCTGAAGTTTAAGCCTAAGCAAGTTTAAGCCTTCAGCTGGCTAAGTGGCTAAATGTGCTGACAGAAAACCAGGGAAACTTCCTTGTGAGAAGCTGGTTCTCTCAGCTTCCACTAAAGATCTGCTTTTGAATTCTGCTGTAATTTTATTGAAATCATTCCATTCTCTACATAATGGTCTGATTTTGACAAATTGGCAAATTCTCATTAAAATCCCCCAATTTCTGGTGCTCTTTCTCTTTTCTTTCTGTGATGCACTGTTATGGGACAGCATGGTCTAGAGGTTATGCTTCTTTCCACTACCTCTGCTGTAAGCAGGAGTAAATATTTAGGTGGTAGTTGTTTTCATCAGTGCACACCTAACAAGACTTATTCTTTTTAAACAATTGTCAGAAATTCATATTCTTAATATACAGTGAAAAGTATAAAATTGCCAGCCAGACAAGGTGTCAATTTGATTAATAACATATAGGATATATTTGACATGTTTTCAAGGTCCCTTTAAAAGGAAAAATGCTAGACTTCATAGTATATTATATTTCCTGTTACAGTTATGTCCTTATATATTTGATCTGATAATTTAGTAATGGAAATTTTTGGGAACATTTTTCATCCTAACATAATCAATTTTCATGTTCATGAATGACTACATTAGATTCCTGCTGTTCAGACTATGAGAGCTGCCAGAGAAGGAATTGTCTCAATACCAGCCCTTCACTGTGAACCACGTACACAGGGCGAAACAGGATGAGGATTTACTTATTCTTTGCAAATAGTTTTGTAATGCAGACCTGATCTCAAAATGTTAATGTTGTTAAGTTTCTCACTCTTGCATCTCTCCGCTTTAATTTAAGGCATTTCCTCTGGGATGCAGCAGTCAGCTTTCCTCATTTGATATTTACTTTATTTCCTCTGTGATTTAAACCTGCCTACATGTCAATTTTCTCACCTCTTTAGAAAATTCAGTGATTGCTTTTTCCCTTCCACTACAATGTCTTGTTTCTAGGGTTTTTATTTTTTTCTCTTGTATAACTTCTTAGAAGTTTCATTGCTTCTTCAGTCCTTAAAAATCTCATCAAAGTTTGAAAGTAGGATTGACTTGTCACAATTCTTGTGTGCTGAGAGATTAGTCAATGCTGAAATGATATTCATCGTAAATTCACAGATTTCCTTTTTAATGCGTATCTGGAGAATGTTAAATAAATGAGAGACATTAGAGTTGCAGTAAATAATACAGTAGCAGTAAAATAACCTAAAATGAAGTATAGGCTTATGTTGTGTAGGAAGGTTAGGTTACAGTATTATCCTTTCAGCTTGCTGTAAGAGAGAGTGAACTATTCCAAGATTCCTATGAAACAATTAAAATAATAATGTTGTTAATCAAAAAGCATCTGAATACTTTCTTAAACAGAGCTACATACACTGGTTGTGATTTAAAAAGGGTTTTGTTGTTGCCTTCAGGGTTGGTGCATTGCAGTTGCTGAGAATTATTCAATATCTAGAAGTTGGCTCATGATACATTTTTTGTCTTACTTTGCTTAAGTTGTCTAATTTGCATTCTTTTCAAACTGGCATTTTTCTATTTTACAGTTTCAAAAATTTCCAGTTGATAAGGCAATGCTGACAGAAGTGTAGGTGACAGAACTGCTGATTTCTGGATGCTTTTGCCTACTGGCCTATATATTTATCAGTGCACAAGTGACTTATAAGACCTAGTGTTGATTACTAACTGGTTCTTACTGAGAAGTAAGTTAAAAGGTACTGCCATAGCCAGTGGAATTTAGTAATAAATACTAGTTTTGTTTTGGTGCTGCTGTTACACTCTTCTGCTGGCTGGATGTCATAATTTCACATCTGATTTATATGTTTCCTTTCAGCACCACAGCCTGTTTCCTCTCCCTTTATGAATATGTTTCAACATGGGATTTGGGGAGATCTGTGTTCTGACTTTGTCAACCTTTTGCACTGGGCGTTGTCACTCTGAAATGGCTTTACAGACTTAGATTCTCTACATTTAAGAGAGGGGGACATGTAGAAAAGGTCTTCTGGAGATGCACAAGTGCCCAAGAGATCACTTGGGCTGTGAAGTCACATTGCTGACCAAAATGTACTGTCACCCGTGCTTCAACTCGTAGGCTGCTGATAAAGAACAACAGGTGAATTGTTGACAATGGAGGAGACAGGTTCCTGGTAATCTTCATCAATCACCAAACTTGGAAGGAGTGGGGATAGACTGCTGTTTCATGACTGTTGATAACATTTTAGTGCTAGTCAGTGCAAATTCCATTTCATTTTGAACAGAGTCAAGGTAAGAATTCCTGTTCTACCTTAGCTGTACAGGATGTAGTGGAATCCAGACCATTTCTCTCCTCTTACAGCTGAAGTGAAGTCCCCAAGACTATGGAGATGAGCCTTTCTTTTCTATTTGATGAAGGGTGAGCCACAACCACATCAGTGTTTTGGGGGGAGGCTGGAAGGGTTTGGTTTTGTGTTTTTTTGTTTTTGTTTTTTTTTTTTTAAATCTCAACACCTATCTATCCATCAAAACAGCTTTATGCATTAAGATGGTTGTAAAAACATTTCACAGCAATTCTCTGTGGGCTTCCACCCCTCCTGTAGTTTTTGCCTCCTCTACATATAGGTCCTTGCCTTATTTATTATTGGTTAAATAATTAAAACTGCTTGTACCAAAATACTTAATTGTTGCAAACTGCTACATGTCATGGTGACAAACAAATATTTTCAATTGTGTAGTAATAATTTTTAAAATTACAAATGGGCATTAAATGAATAGCTAGGAAAGCTAAAGGATTTTACAGTCAAAGGTCAGAATAATTGTGGCGCTGTGAGTACTTTTCAAAAGTTTAACTCATCCATTTTAACTTCAGTGGCATTTTGGTGGCCTTTTAGAGAAGCAATCAGGTCTGTACCAGTGCAAGATTAAAATACGCTTGACTTGGATTTTAGAATACCTTGGAAGAAGATCATGAAGAAATTTGTATATTCAGATTTCCATGTAATTTAACAGCAGTGTCCCTACATATTTTTGAAATTCATTTAACTTTCTTGGCAAGCTTTTCGTTGAAAAGGGAGAAACTGTAATTTTCATAATTGCAACTTGAGATTTATTTTCCACTCAAGGTCAGGCCTTCTGTTCTTTAGGAAACAGGTTTTGGTCTGACAGACACTAAATCTTGTAATTATGATAAAAATCACTAACTGATTGCTCCACCAGTGCTCCCAATCCTTAAGGAAGCTATTGAGATCCATTTTTAAAAATAAAACCACATGAATAGGTAATCTCAAGCTGGATCATTAGAAATGTTTGTAGGTGCTTCTGTTTTGGCATCAATTAAATTGTAAGCAAATTATCATATTAAACAATATATCCATTCTAAAAGATCTTAAAAGTGTACAGATATATCTTGTTTATAATGAACAAATTAAGCAAAAGGACCAAGAAAAGTAAGCCCTTTCAAATATAAATGTTCTCCTTTCCAGTAGAACAAATGAATTAGGCTTCTACAGACACACACAGTCCTGGTCTGGACTGTACACAGGCATGAAGAATCTCTATTGTTAAGATAGAAATAATTATAGCAGTTGTGTTGACACTTTTCCTTACTAGGGATATCTTGTTAAAAGGAACAAGTACTGCACCCAGCTGCAGATTTCAGTTAGGCCTGAAGGAGAACAAGACAGTTTTCTGAGATCATAGAATTTCTTGTAATTTTGCTGTTGTCTTGGATGATATTTAAGGACCTTTCTAAATTGTCTTTCTGAGCTGTACTCATTATTTGTGTAATTCTACTTGTGGTCTGCATGAATGTTGCTGATATTGCAAGGGTTGGGATGGATTAGCACTGATTACACATTAAATTTAGTATGCATGTTACAATATCAGTGGCAAATAAATTTCAATGCTTGCTGAGACATTTTAATCAGAATTTTGTGTATCATTAAGAGCATCTTTGCGTTTGGTCCTGTTTGTCCTAGCTGATATTATCTTCGCCTCATGTGTCACTAGAGACCCAGAACTGGAATACTTTTTCCTGGAAAAATGTTACACTAATATATTCTTAAGGCATTTCTTGAAAGACGGTTCTTATTCCTTGGATGAATGCTCTATCCACACTGCATGGCAGGAAAAGTGAGTGAGTGCAGCCTGTATAAATCTGCTGTGTTAGGTGCTTTCTGATCTCATTTGGCTCCCTCCCTGGCCTGACAATGAATGAAGTTACAGATCATTGGGAAGCTGAGAATGATTTGAGCTTTTCTGTATGTCTGATGACATTTCCTCCATATTCAGGTAGGATTTCAGGGACTTGAGTTTGCCTGGGGTATGAGTCCAGCATAGAAGTCTCAGCAAACAGAAAAAATATTCTTTGCTGCTAAACCAGTGAGTAAGTGAAAAGCCTGTATAAGCACCCTGGAACAGGAAATGTGCTGGCAGCCTCTTGACTCAGGACATGTTGGTCTTCCTAGATGGGTGGGGTCTGTTATCTAAATAGCTGTAGCTTACCAACCATGAGATGGTGCTGGTGGAGTCCAATCAGCAAATAGTGAGTCTGGCCCCTATATCCTGGACAGGAACAAAGTATAAGATAGATACATGATTCTTGAATTTCATATGCTTTCAACATTAGCAAGCAAACTCTCATTTGAATGCTGTCTTTTCTGTGTTGTGCTTCACATTCAGTTAGTGCATTCCTGAATTTAACCCTTTGTTATATTCAGACTATCCATTAAAATGTATGTCCAAATAGGCATGGCTAACTATAGCATAATCCATTGTTCTGTGGATTGCAGTTATGGCAGCAGATCAAGAGAAGACTTGTTGAAGGACACTGATTGAGTGAGAAATGAGAATTGAGATTGATGAGAATTGAGAAAGGTGATTAGGATTAAAAGAAGAGTTGCTTCTATAAATGAAAGACTGTGATTGCATGGGCTGCAGGGGGTTCTATCTACGGTGTACAGTACAAAGCATCCACACAACCCTGGCAGGATATCATGCCCAACTCAGCTTTAGAAAACACTGCCTTACCCGCGTGAGATTGACATCTTAATCAGTGGCAACGTTGTAATGAAGACCAATGACATCCAGCTTCCCAACACTTCTTCGTTCATCCCTTACTCAGCTTTACTATCCAGCTATTTTCCTTGCATTACCTCTATGTCCTATCATCATCACAAACCCAGCACATTGCAAAACAAATTTAATTTGCTCTTCCTCATGTTTTACTACCAGTTTTTCTTTCCAGGTCTGCTGCTGGCTGTCCTGTCCTTTTTTCTGACCTGTCATGACAGGACAGTTTCCATAACATTTTCCTCTCTCACCTGTTATTGAAGCTTCTTTTTCTTGTTGTTCTGACTTGTGTCCTCTCTGACTTCTTGAAGACAAAGCTCTTTTCTAATTTCCTCCCCTCCCCATGTCATACGTGTCTACAGCAGTTATAGTTCCCTTAGTTTTCCTCTCCTGCCTTATTCACTGCTTATCAGCCCTCTCGCCTTCCTTCTTCTTTGACTTTTCTGTTTTCTTTCAGTCTCTCAAAATAGACATTCCTGGATCATGAAGGGAATGGAGCTGGTGGCTGCTCACCTGAAGGGCATGTGCTCAAGCTGATGCAGCAAGGCATGGCCAGAGCAGAGTATTGTGTAAGCAAGGTAGACTTGCATCCAGCTCCATTAGACCATGGGCAGGGTGAGAGGTGCCTGGGAGAGACCTACCCTTCTGTTTCTGTGTGTTACCAACACTCAGTAATATGCTCAACTCATGACTATACCTGGCATCAGACGGGCCTAAGCAGGAAGGAGAAAAGGGAAAAAGAAGTTTTTTAATCAGAGTTTTGGAAGCATGGCCACACTGATCTGACTGTAAGGCTTCTGTTCTCCCAGGCATCTATAATTGCTTTGCATCTCTCTGCAGCAGCGCTGTGCTTTGTAAACACCCCTGCATCCCACACAGCAGTCGCTTGGTGCACTAGGTACCTACTGGCTTCAGGTAGTAACCAGACACATCTGTCTAATCCTTGTTAGGGCTCATGGGTTATCATACTGGAACATAATTTCCTGTCATGGTGCAGATTAGTCTGTGATAGAATAATTGGTGTCATTGCCCTTCCTCAAATGCCAACTATGAACATTTTCTATGTCATTGTAGCACAAGTCACTTTTTGCATTAGCTACATCACAAAATCATTCTTCTATTTGATCATTTTTCTTTTTTTTTTTCAGGGGACAATGGAAAAAGTGGTTAAGTGACAATGTCATTCTTGACACCCTTTGAAGGGAGGAATGGAAATGCTAATGTTTACTGTGGGCGGAAATGTGTCTAAGTCTCAGTCTCTTGGTGCAAGTCTAAGTCTCTTGTGTTTGTCACAGAATACTTGGATATAGCTTGCTCTGGCAATTGCTTAATTGAAAAATCAGCTCTTAAGAAATAATATAAATCAAAGAATTGGTCAGATTTTTTTTTATCTGATAAATGTATGCAGCATATTTGAAATGGAGATGAGAAATGAATACACTGGGGTTTTTTTGCTGTGAGCTAAAAGACCCAGTGAAATAGATGAAAACTAAAGCTATATGAAAAAAAAAATTCACATCTGTAAGTGGACATCTGAAGGAGAGAACGTGTTTAGATTAAATGCTTTTATTCCCAACAAAATAGAAAATTATAACTTTTGGTATAGAACTGGTATTCATTAGAGAATTGTAGGCATGAGAGACTGGATTTTAAAAATACTTGCATTAAGATTTTAGAAGGAGGGGACAGGAGACATAATTTCAATCCCTCTTTTAGCATTTTACTTTTAAATAATCGCACAGACACAGAGGCCAGAAGGTGAAGGATGACTCAGATCTGGGAACTGGAATACTGACTGGGCATGCAGTTACCCCTTCCAAGTGAAATGAGTATTAACAAACAAAAGGAGAGATGCTGTTTTAAAATAGCCATTACCATGGTGGCTAAGGTGATGTCTGAGAGGGAAAGAGGTGAGATCAAATAAAGGTAGTGGAGAGGACTGAACATTTTTTTCCAACAGTTTGTCTGACATCCAACTAGTGAGTTGCCCTGTTCAAAGATATATACGTGTTTGTTCTGGGGGAGCTTTGGGCAAGGGGGTTGACAGTCATGAAGCTGACATATCAGTAGTTCTGATTTACTTGCACAAACAATCAGATGATTTTTATGTTCAAGTCCAGGTGTGGACACAGAGTTAGAATGAAGTTTCTAATTTGTCTGAAACTTCTTACTCAGCTTTACTGAGGATCACTGAGCAACACATCAGTCTTTTTCATAGTTTGTCAGTATAGATCCTTTCAAAACTTTCCTCTTCACCTTGATGTGATTTTTTAACATTCTTTTATCAAATAATCAGATATATGCCCTGTTTTTTCTTTCTGAATGTAAATACTCTTTACCCATGTTAATAATATATTTTAGCCTTGACTCCCCAGTTAAATGTGTTTCTTGAAAGACTACTAGCATTAAATCCTATTAGAGCATATTGTAAAAATAGGGATTAGTGAAATTAGATGGTGTTTTGAATGTGTTACATCTTTTCAGAAATCCTAGATGGCCTAACAGCATATGTTGTGCTACTGATTAATTATAGTCATGGAACTACAGCTATCATGGAGAGACAGTACTTAATCTTGAAGGATCATCAGCTTTCAGGCACTTAAAATCTTCCTGTCTGTAAATATTACTCTGAAATTTTTAATTTTCCTTCTTTCATCTCAAAAGCAAGGTTCTTTATGGTTTTGGGGTTGTTGAAGTCTTCTTTACTACATCTCTTTTCCTCAGCATAGAAATAGCCAAAATTCACTTCTCTTCATTCTGCTTACTACAAACACTTCCAGATATTTTATTTGGCTCTCAGATAAAAGCAAACAGATTTTACAGATGAACAAGGGGTTCTTTTATGCATCTGAAGAAATGTACTTTAGTATAAAAGTTGGAAAACTCAGCATAGCACTCAGAGAGGTAGGTTAGGCCAATTATTCAATGAATAGCCTAAGTGACAGAATGGGTTTTCTGTGACCATGTGGCTCTGTTAAATTTAATGCTTGGAATGTAACTTCAAATAAATGTGTACCTGCTGCAGGCTGATTTAGAATGACATATAAAAAGTTGTACATCTTGAACTTAATTCCAGGCAATGAGAAAATGGAGATGATCTATAGGGACAAATTATTTCTTCACCTCTCAGCTCCTAACTGTCTAGTTAGAAAAGCCAAGACATTACTACAGTTGCATCCTGGAAAAGGTTTCTTCATGAGATATTCTGCTGGGCCATCCTGTTCAATCTTTTTTCTGGAGGACCCTGAATGCAAAGGAATTCTAAAATAGCTACTTTACTTCAGTACAAGGTCTGCCTTACACTGCTGGAGCTTGTAGGGAGACCAAGATATCATTATCTGCTGAATTATTTATGATTTACAAGTAGCTTCTATTCATGAATTGCTACATTTATGTAAATTCTTATTTAGTTCTCAGCAAATTCTATCAGGATCTTCCAATTGATTGTACTGTTGGCTTATAAGGAGTTGCATTTGTTTATTTTGTCTTTGTAGAGAAAAAAATTAATGGTATTCTAAGGTACAGAACTGCTCTATGATCACCATTTTTGTACTGAAGTAGTTGGCATCTCTTGCCTCCCTTCTTCTCAGAGTTAATCAGTCCCATACAAGTTACAGTTCACTGGTCCTTTGATTCCTCTGCCCATTAAGAAACTCTTACAAAGATGAACAGTCCTTGTGCTTCATTTACACAATTTTACCTGCAGTGATATTGACTGGACAATGTTGGCATTTCGGAGCTCAGCCGAATTGGTCCCTCTGGGCTGAAGGATGTACATGGCTGGTGAGATGCTCTCAAGAGACTCTCCCATTGCAGGAAAGGTTTGACTGCTGGGAGGGATATGATTCACCCTCAGAAGTGGGGGCAGTTTTTAAGGTTAATTGTGTTTAAGTGGATCTGACTCAGCATTTTCAGACAAGCCAAATAATATGTTCATTTGAATTTGCTATCAAACTTCTAATTCTTGGCTTTAAAAAGCCAAAGAAATTGCATGAGACAAAGTCCTGCGTTGTAATTACTGCTGGCATTTCAGTAAGGAAATTCATTCCTATTTCAAAGATAAGGGGGTTTTTTTTAACAGAAACTTGGCCGTAACATATATATAAATTTAACTAATGGCAGAAATAGAAGAGCTTGAAGACATTTTTAGACATAAAAGAAAGCTTATGGAAACATGAAGACACGATGTTTAAATATATCATAGGAAGGTAAGAACAAGAAATTAGACAAAGGACAAAATTGTTGCCTTTTTTTTTCAAATACATTGACTTTGGAAAAAAGGAATGTATTGAGCTATAACATCTGTGAGTATAAGCCTTCATGCAAGTCATACATATAAATTAATTTTGCCTTCCCCAGTGAATACATTTTTATGAACTGCTGCCATGGAAGCTAGGGGTGGAACTTGCAACAGCTTTAATGGCAGTTGATTCAGACCTTAGCTGTACTTCATAATAAATATTTTCCAACTTCAGGCATTAGGATCAGAGATGTATGTTTATACTGAATTATATTTGTATCATCATAGCCTCAGAACCATTTTAGCATTATCTTGAAGCATTTGATATTTATTATTATTATTGCCGCATTTGAAGCTTTAAGGAACATGTTTTCAAAGGATAAAGTCAGTGTGACTTCCACACTTGTAGCTGCCTGGCAGTTCCACACAAGCAGGCCCTCTGGCATGTGATAAATAACTGTTTTGCACAGCTGAAGGCTGTTGGAAAGGAGTCACTTGCACCTTCTTTTGTAGGTGAAAAAACAGTTATCAATGTTTATGGAAACAGTAAGCCTATGGCAAGTCCTCCTGCTGTAGGAAGGGAAACAGTAAACCTATGGGAAAGGGCTACAGAAACTTGCACTGCAATACTTTCAAGAGTCTATATTACTATATAGGAAATAAAGCTTTTTAAAGGAAAATACCAATTAAAATTAAAGCTTGAAATGTGTACCCTTGCTGTATACTAGTCTGGCCTTTTCCAGTCTGCTTCCTTGTTTTGTTCATGTCACCTTCACACAGGGATATCTCATATTATGTTCATCATCTAGGACTAGAATTGTTGAATGGGGTCAAAGTGAGTTTGTTTTCTGCAAGCACTCAACAGCACTTAGTGTACCTTATGTCTCAGTTTTTCTGTATGATGTATGGTGGTAGAAAACGGTAACATTTTGCAGGGGGACTAGTATTTGCAGAAAATGCTTTTTTTTTGGCACAATATTCTCTCTGAACTCTCTCAGTAAATGTATGTTGCCTCAATACATGCAAAAATCAATATTTATGTGTGTCACCATGGCATCATCACTACTTGAAAATGTTTGTAGTGTTGTGTTTTACCTGTAGCAATCCAGAAGGTGAGGTTTCAGGAAGAGAGGGTGTATTTTGTTACAAGTAACTGATATGGCTGTGTAAAATACATGAGCTTTTGGGAATAATAATGTTTTCTAGTTTGTTGATTTCTTTTCCCCAGCTATGTCAGTTGGTCCAATAAATCTGTTCTCTCTGCCTTAAAACTTTGCCTCACGTGTAACAGTTACATCATTCACAACTCAGCATTTGGTAAGAGAAGTCCCAGTGGCGTATGTTAATTTATAGCTAAGGGTGGTGTTTTGACTCATTGAGCATGCCCTGTGTCATGTTATTAGATTGATAATATTAGGGATATATTAAAAGGTGCTGTGCTAGATATCAAGAGAGAACTTTCCTAGAGATTAGAATTTAAGTGGAAGCTGACAAGCTGCCATAGACTTTGTAAGAAGCAAAACAAGACCCATAATGTCTGTTAATATAATTCAACTACGATGACGAGAATATGGACTTCAAGTTTTTTATCAGTAATTAGGTTTCAGTGAAGAGTACTGTGAGGCTACTCCAAGTAATTACGATTGTTCTCTTACCCAGACCTGTACTTTTGTTTTACACTGTGCATGTCAGAACTCTAGGGGTTTCTTTATGTTTTACTCAGAGGTACCATTCTTTTGCTACAGCACAAAATACAGTAAATTTTACACTTGCAGCTGTGCAAGGTAGAGATGGATTTTCTTTTCTACCCACAGGTAATCATCATCCCTTTAAAAATTGCACTGTTGATGGGTACACACCAAGGAAGTTCTATTGCTATCTCCCAGTGACGTGGATAGTAAAGGCAATTCATCAACACCGTGCTTATGCGCTCTTTCAAATTAAACAATCTGTTACATTAATTTTCTTGCAGAATAGGAAAATGACAGATTGTATTTTCAAACTTGGCAAATTATTCTAGGATCCTGATGTAGAAAGCATTTATGATCACAGTGGAAGAATAAGTTTTGAAAAGAAAGCAGAGTTTAAAAAAAATATTGCAGCTGAAGAGTTCTCTTATAGTTCTGGAATATAATTAATGAACTGGTTTTGGACATGTAGGAACCCAAATAGAAATCAGAGTTATAATTGCGAAACAAAAAATATTGTAGGGAAATTTCCCAGAGCCTTTTATAGAGGTAGAAAGAAATCTTGAATTCTCGTTTTAGTTCAATACTTACTCAATGTGCATTCAAAAATCAAAGCATTTTTCTGATCCTTGTTCAAAAGTCATAGTAACAACAGCCCACCAACTGGAGCCCCGTGATGTGAGCGCTGATATTTCTCAGAAAAAGTTGCTGTTATGTGGTAGAGATTCAAATATAGAATGCCAAAATAGGCTTTGGAATATTTCTCTTCCTTCTCTTCTGTCCCTAGAATTAGCACAATTAGTAGGCAGACCTTAGTTGAAATTCGGTGTTTCCCCTTAATTTTCATTATTTATATTAGTGTGTTTTCCTGGTTATGGTTTTATCTATTCCTGCCACAGATGTAAACACTGTACTATCATCTGTATTAGGCACAGATGCTTTATAGAGGTATTGCACAAAAAGGTACATGAAATCCAATACTGGCATGGCCATCTCCAGTGAAAGCACTGTTTTCTATAATGCATATTTTCGGATGATTTTGTACAGTGCTTATTTCTGCACAGGCATTTTCTACTGAAAAACAATAATTTATAAATTGGTACCAAAAATAACTATGATTTTCAAAGAAGGATTGAAGACCATAGCTCACTGGTTCATTCATTTATCCATCCTGCACAGGAGTTTGTGACATTCCCTGAAGTTGGAGCAGATGGATTAACTTTTGCCAATATATATGAAGGCACACGCTGTTCTCTCCACCCAAAAATTTGTAAAAGCATGTGATTTTCATAGAATGCAGTAGTTAAAATTTAGCTGGTTTTTTCTTTTCTTTTGAAAAGATTGACAAGATTAAGCTTTTAATTTTCTTATTGTTTTCCTATACTTTGTGTTATAACATCAGAGAAAAACTGCAAAATAGCTATTGGTGGGCAGAATAGACCCATAGGAAAAAACCCGCATTTGTACCATGAGCATGGAACTGAATTAGTTTACCCAGTCTTAATAAGGTAGGATGCAATCCTTCAGTTCTTGTGACCTTCACAGAGGTTTTATGTGTGGAAAACAGCCTGCTGTTCAATGCTTGGATGCTTGATTTGAAACATCTGTCCTACTTAAACACTAGACCAGATATGCTATGTTATCTTAAAATTCTGTTTCATAATGGAGTAAAATTAATTGCTGTAAGAACTCAGATCTCTTTTTTTTTNTTTTTTTTTTTTTTGAAAGCTAAGCCATTTCAAGAAATGTGTCACTCCACAGTTACAGGAAAATATGAAAATGATAGTCTTACAAACACCTGACTTAATATACTTGCTATTTTAGAGGCAAAAGTTAATTGAAATTGTTTGAGCATTGTTTTACACCACCATGCAGTGGAACTTGCTGCAAAAATCCTCAAGACAATCCTCAAGTCAGCTGATGCATTCACATATTTTCGCTTGTTACTGCATGGCAATTCTAGTTCAAACCCTGAAGCCAGTTGCTCTTCAACAAGGCTAATTATTTCAGACCAAGCTATGCATCTTCCAGTTTTGGAGCTAGATGAGCAGGTAGCTGAGATTTATTTGCCTATAGTCTGTGATAAGGAGTGTGTATGTTTGTTGTTCTGGAAAGAATCTTCAGCTGGTCCTAAGTCTTGTCACTCAGTTCTGCCTTGAGATAGACAACACAGTTTGCTCCAGAGGCTTATTTAGTAGTGTCACTAAATTTTTGTTTAATGGCAGGTTTTTGAAAAAAATTGAAGATATTTAAATGTGTAAATTCATATTCACAAATGTGAAAGACTATAAAGAACTAAGAGATATGTACATGCAATTACTTTATTTTGTACCCTGGTTCTTTCTTGTTTTGGTCCATTAACAACATTGTAGTTGCAAAAAAAGAACTTATGCCAGCCCTTTAACTCCTCTTTCTGTAGTCAAAGGCATCAGGTAAGTGTAAGATGAACGATTTTATGTATTTTGCTACATCTTATTTAACTTACACGGGCAGTTAGACATATCAGCATGTGAGAAAGCCACCTTCTTTTAGAACAGTTTCTTAGGAGGGGACGCTGTTGCCTAAACTGTCAGCATTTGAGGCAGTCATGGGTGAAATGGCCTTTCTTATTAAATGTCACAAGATTTAATGTCACAGTATAATTGCGATGCAGGGATAACTGAGTGAGGTTCAACGTATCTTTTTCTGCTAACACATTATTAATCTGCAGGAGTGTTAAAATATGTTTTTTATAGGCCCTATTCTATCGAAAATTGTTGGCTTATAGGGAAAAAAAAACCCCCAATCTGTTTTATTGCAGAGCTCATGAACAACAATTATGGACTTCCTTCACAGAGAATTTAATTTGTAAGTATTCAGCGGAATGCGGCACAATAAGGAATTTATGAAACACACAGCCTCAAAGATTTTTTTTTTTTTAAAACCAGCAAAAACCAATATATATAGCACCCAAACACCATAAAACAGTTAACAACTGAAAACTGATTTCCTTTGGAATCTCAGCATTTAACCCTCATTTGAGAATTTTCTTTCAGTAATTTAACTTGATTTAATTTAAAAAATAATTTACTGATATAATGAATTCCTACAGAGTTATTAGTTAAATGCAACTAAGCAATATGCTGATGAAAGCTTTTCTGTCTGAGTAAAAAAGCAGTGTAGAACATTAAAGACACTTTTGTGTCTTGAAATTTTAGATTTTTCCATTGCCTTTCAAGCAAAGTACAATAACAATAGAGAAGCCTTTTGCAGACATCATTATATTTCTGATGTTTACTTTTTGAAATATAAAAATATTTTATGGCAAGGGTTATATCATAGAATCATGGATTTAAGTTGGAAAAGACCTCTAAGATCATCAAGTCCAGCTGTTAACCCAGCACTGCCAAGTCCAGCAATAAACTGTGTCCCTAAGAGCAACATCTACATGTCTTTTAAATACCTTCAGGGATGATGACTCAACCACTTCCCTGGACAGCCTGTTACAATGCCTGACAACCCTTTCCATGAAAATTTTTTTTCCCAATATCCAATCTCTGTGTTCCCTGGCACAATTTGAGGCTGTTTCCTCTTGTCTGTTTACTTNTTGTGACACAAGGGCAGGACCTGGCATGTGGGCTTGTTGAACTTCAGAAAATTGTTCTCAATCCAGTCTATCCAGATCCCTCTGTAGAGCCATCCTGCCCTCCAGCAGATCAACACTCCTGCCCAGCTTGGTGTTGTCACCACATTTACGTAATTTTTGGTAAGAAAAGAGTTCACATGAGAAAGGTGACTAAAAGTGTGAATTAGTTTCCAAATGTATCTATTTTTAAATTATATTTTTCATTAGTTATTTTTTCTTTTTCTAAATATTTTTAGCTGTTTTTTCAGCTGGAAGATATAAAATAAGTCAAGGAGACTATAATATACACACACAAAATATGCTGGAAGTGTTCAGCTCTACCTTGACATTTTCTGCGGAAGCACTGTCTTATATCATACAAATTTTGCCACTAAAAATCATTTTGAAAGAAAGTTGGAAAAAAACCTGAATTCCCATAGTCCTTTGTTTCTATTTCTCATTTGGAAAAAAAATTGGGAAGCAGTTAAAATACATTTATTTTATTTTCTTTCAGATAACATTCTTGCCAAAGAACGACTTTGCAACACAAAAGCTATATTTCTGCGCTGAAAGTCAGACATGTTTCTAACCAGAAATATTTTGCAATGAAATTATACTTTTTAAACAAAACAAAAAAACTTCTTTCACTGAAAATTTGAGTGCCACTTTGCTGTGATTCAGAGGGATACAAAATCTGCGTGTGTTGGGATTGTTTTCTTTATTGGTGGGAATATATGAAGTTTTATATAGCAAATAACTCGATGTACTTAGGAAGCTAAATCTTTATAAATGTTCTAGAAAAGCAAGTTTACGTTTTAAGAGTAGAGACTCTAATTTTAAATGAAAAATAAAAGAAGGTTATCCAAGCAGTATATTCTCCGTCTTCTTGCCTTCAAAGAAACAAAATAAACAAAGGGTGGGTGCCTGTACTGATTAATAAAAATAATAATAGACAGTAAAAATATTTAGAATTTGATGCAAATTCACTCAGTTTCCAGTTCTTTTTGCCCATTTAACCATTTCTTCATCAATTATGTTCTGCGTAATTTATCACATCACCTTAATCTACATTCACACTCTGAATTTACAAAATGTCTTAGTCATGCAGAATGGCTGGAATAAGTTGCGGAGAACTTCCAAGTACTGCCTTTTCTAAAATAGCTGCAGTAGAAAAATATGAGAAAAATAGATCCATCTGATAGTTTTACAGGAGAAGTTTATCATGAGGAAATCTTTTGCAGAAAGTAAATATTTTTGTTAAAGGACTTCTTTTCTAATTCTTGCTTCCAAGAGGAAGTAATCGGAGACCACCAGCCAGTTCGATAACACTGAACTCTATGCTTTTTTAATACAGTATCAATTCAAATGTATTCAGGCCTCCAAGGAAGTGGGATGCCAGGCAGAGCACATAGGTAGAAGAATTCATGATGCTAATGTGTTATTGTGTTGAACTGTAGTGCAGCTTCCCCATCTGTCAGTTTTTTACAGGCTGAAAAACAGCCAACCTTAAATGACTAATTTCAAAGTAGTGATTCTGAGCAATGCACATTTAGCAGGTGTTCTGTCTTTCTTGTTGAACTGCCAGACAGTAGCCTAAGGTTTACATATATTTTGCCTAGGATGCCTATTTCTGCAAAAAGTAGCTGAAGGGAAGTCTCCTCTGTAAGACATCTTCCACTGTAATGGAAACAAATGTAGAGTTCACTCTGAAATATTGCATAGTTGAAACTCAGATGTGTAACTCTCTACAGAAGAACCATATGGCAAACTCAGTTGTTTCCAGGTACTCATAAATTACCGGGCAGTTCTCCTCCTAGTATTCGCACCTTAGCAATAGAGAAGATGAAGAACTTTGGTTCAAAGAAAATGGAAAAATATTAAAAATCATCTCTTTTATTCCAGCTGGCTAAAAAATTCCTTAAAATTTTTCTATTTCCTCAAACATGTTTTTATTCCTAAATGAAATAAAAGCCCCAAAGTCCTTTGTTTTTATTTTCTTTTTAGGTTTGAGGGTTGCTGTTTCATTGCTTCTTTTATAAAGGAAAAGTTTTGGGCCAGCTTGTGTCCTTGTGAATTCAACAGGAAGAACCCTCATCAAAGTCAAACCACAATGAATTATAGACAAGGTTCTACTGGTTTTGTTTAGATTTTTGTTTTGTTTTAATTTTGGAACAATATAAATACTTAATACAAATTCTTTGTACTAAGAAAGAGAGTAGGAAGAGCTCAAGGTGCATTTTTCCTATAGGAAGGAAAAATATGGCGAAGTATCTCAGCAGTAGCTCTTCTGTGAAATAAGGGAGACAAAGTGAAAGCTGTTCTCAGAATTACACTACTGCTAATTAAGCTCCCTATCTAGCATGAGAAAAAAGCACATTTTACTCTCCTGGGTTCTTATCTCTACTGATAGTCATACAAATCATAAGTTAAAATCTGCTCTTGTAGAAACAATTTGTAACTGACATACGCATATCAGGTAAACTTAACAAAGCTGACAAAAAATTCTGGCAAAAATTATTTCTTGAAAGTTGCACTAGTTCTGTATCTGAAAAAGCATTTGTAACTTCTTTTGTTTGGGATAGGGGTTTTGTTGTTGTTTGTATGATGACATAACTGCAGTTGCCTGCAGTATTACAAAGGCTTTAAGTGGCTATCATCAGTTTCCAAAATTTAAAGTACCTCTTAGAGGTCATTCTCAAAATTACTTTGGGAACCAGATATGAAAAGTAGGAATAGTATGCCTTTAAAAGCTTATTAAAATAAGATTTCCATTTTGCATGAATTGATCCCAGTTTTTCTCAAAACATAATATTTGCTCAGAACTAAAAAAATCTGAAACATTTCTGGATCTCTTGGGGCAACCTATCAAGAGTCCAGACAGTGATCCTATCAATGTGATTTCCATTCAGTGAAAATTCATAAAATCCAAAATGCTTCAGGAAAATACTCCTGGTTTATGAAAACATATCTTGAAAAAATCTGTTCACTGAAATATTTCCAAACAGTTCTGTTTATCATGGTTTCCAGGATATCTGGGCATAGTTTGCTCAATGCACATAGGTATCAGCAACATTTCTAGTAAAAATGGTGAAGCCACAATTGTTCTCTTCAGTGTATGTGTGTAAATAAATACAAGCTATTGAATTAAGTCTGGGCAAATGATGACAGTGCAGTCCTTAACTTTCTAGGATGAATGAATTCAAGTGTTACATTCCTAGCACTGACGGTGCTCCAAGAATGGTTAGTTGTGTCTCACCAAGACTATTAGTTTCAGGTGAATGTAAGCAAAATTCAGATGAGTGATTGATTAATTACTGACTCATTTCGTTATAGTGGTATGTACAGCCTCTTGTAGGAGTGGATAAATAGTTTTTCCATGAGAGGAAAGGGCATACTTACCAGTGATTGGTGCAAAGAAATTGTTCTGGCCATTGATACGATCAGTGAACAACCAATCAAATGCCACCTGGAATAAAAGACAGGTCTGCAACTCCCACTTGCATGTGCCAAGGAACTGCTTTGACCAGGTTAAATATTCGTGTGTTTTGAGTCCATGTTATTCTTGGCTAAATCCACAAAATTTAATTTCACTCTTTAAGAGACTGAACTGCAAGTGCACTAATTAATTAACTATTAGCAACTGATGCATATTATAGTGCTGGAGAGGAAACTGCAAAGAGTACAGAACAATTATCTCCTGCTAGGAAAGCTCAGAGAAGCTTTTGTCTGCTTATTAAACATAAGTTATAGAAAGTAAGAAGGACAAATCAGAGAAGGCATATGCGTGAAACCCATGCACCTGATAAGCATAGCAATGATGTGAATATAGAAGCTGTGATACAAACATCTGTTGAAAACCTCTTAGTATAATTGTGTGGTCTTTCCTGCTGTGAAGTAATAGCAAATACTGATGAGCCTTCTATTGAAAATTGTAGCCAAACTATTTTTGAGGTTTTTGGAGTTTTTTCTCATGTGTAAGGCGTAGAAGAGAGAGAATTTTTACACTGACAGTGTAGGCTAAAAGAATCTTGCTTCTTCTGAAGTTTAGGAATGAAGCCACAAACTGTAAGCATAAATATAGCAGCAGTAAAATTTTAAGTTTTTAATTTCTTCTATTAGATCAAATTCTCCAGCACTACATTCATTACTATGCTTACCATTAGTAAAAAAGCAGAAAACTCACAAATTCTAAAAAATCCACAGGTTTTAAAGTAAAGGTTAAAGATGATCTTCATCTCTGATGTTACAGTCTTCCAGAGCACAGTACACGTGGGGGAATTTATTCCCACTTCACTTTGTAGTAATATAATTAGTTTTCTGGACAGAGCCACTAGAATATACAACATCCTCTGAAAAAACGGAGTAGCTGATGCTTTAGCAAGTGCTTTTCTAGGAGATGTTTTGTCTGAATTTATAAAACATACTCAGACAACCTCAATTTCATTTGAACAAAAGAGTATTTGTGTGGCCTGTGCCTCTTTTCTGCTTCCGGCTTATGTTCTGCTTGGCTTTGCTGTGCTCAATACTTACAGGTGCTATTCATAGTAAAAAACCAAACGAACCAAACAGTTTTTCAAAGCAGAAAATGTTGGTTCCAGCTTCTAAATTTTCCCATACGTTTTGATGACTTTTATGCTATTGAATATATGCATATTTGAATTATCTTATGGCCCAAGGCATACTAAAACTGCTGGGTACTTGAGAAGGGGCAAGGCACACAGAAGCTAGAATCTATGCATTGGAGTTTTCTTCAAGGAAAGGTCTAGTTCCCTTATGTTTTTATAAAATACTGTATTTTGAAAACAGTAATTGAATTACCAGTATAGGTTATGTGATGTTACCAGAAGTTCTTAAGTCATAAAATAAGGAAGGCTCACCTGATAAATTCAGTGCTGGATATGGGACACGTTATAGGACTCTCTTTGTTGGTATTATCAAACCTGAGAGTTACTGAGCAGTGAGAATAATTTGTCTGAATAAGACATTAGAATTGGATCTACAGGCATGCGATGCCTGAATTTGTGTTTTACAATAGAAAGAATAAAGTTTCATTAAATTGGATCAAAGAGTAGAACTGAATTGCTTTTTTGAACTCCCTTGTCCTTTTCCATTGGATTACTGATATACATGCTGTGTACTTCATTCTTCTTAGTCATGATGTTTTACGTCATAATTGTGAATTTAATTTAATGGCTTCCTTTTTTTTTTGTTTGTTTGAATTTCATTTTCCAAATAACATTGGGAATTGAAAAGAAATTATAAGAAAAACAATTGGTCTAAAAAGTCACCTAATCTACACTTAGCCGAAATTTACTTTGGGAATTGCAAAGCTGGTTAGTTTTTTATTTTAGTCCAAACTTATTCTGCACTTGGTTTCACCTGGTCTATAAAGTCCCAGCCACAGTAGAACAAATGCTAATTAAAGCTGTGAAGTGCTAATACACAACAAATAACTAAAAGTAGTATCATGAAAGCATAAGAAAAAATATTTCTGAACAGATGGTCCGAAGACCATAAGTAAAGTAAGTCAGAGAGGTTTTACGTATATCTGTATAATCAACCAAACTTCCACATTATGGTTTTTCCAATGAAACAAACAAGTACATCTTTGGAGGTTCCCCTATCACCAGCAGTAATTTTCTGCTTTTGCAGACCTGCACAAACTAATCAAATAGTAATAAGAAAGGTCTTGATCCTGTTCTCATTGACTTCATTCAGAGTTTAGAATTGATTTGGAAATTATCACTATTACATAAAAGAGAATGTGTAACGGGTGGCAGTTTTGACCTGGAATTTTGCTAGAATTATAGTCATTTTTACTGCTGCCTCTTTCCTTAACCTAGTTTACTAAAATAATTCAGTGTTTTGTGAGGTTCTCATCTTACCTTGTATTCCACTAGGATAACTTCCTTGTTTAGAAGAAAATGACAATGTTGAATTAGTAGAATATTCTCTATTTGGAAGATCGTTAGATAATGTGTCAAGATTAAACTAGAAAAGTAAAATTATCAGTAGATTTTAAGAGCATGTTGAAATAAGAGACAAAGCAGAAGAAACATTTATGTATAGCATTCTCATACAGTTGGTATTCTCTGCATCAAAAAACCAAAGTCAAGGAGAGTCCTAGGAAAAAGCACTTTTGCAAGTGAAATCAGTATGTGCTTTCCTAATTAAGTTAACTTTATAAAGCTCTTTCTCCACTTTGTTCCCTTTTCCACTTTGTTAAACTTTATTGAATGATCTGTGACTCAGATCCTGATGGTATAGATGTCTGTGTTAGAAATGCACTGGCTTCCTGAGTGGCAGAATTTTTATTAATATA
Organism: Platysteira castanea; assembly: GCA_013397175.1. Taxonomy (NCBI): domain Eukaryota; kingdom Metazoa; phylum Chordata; class Aves; order Passeriformes; genus Platysteira; species Platysteira castanea. Next base: position 1,945,478 of record VYXC01012087.1, on the reverse strand, counting down.
CCTGTATTTTCAAGATTTCTCTTATGAGCATGTTAAACTTGAGAGCCTGCTGCTTTCTCAGTTAAGAAACTAAAAATTGTTCTATTAAGTTTAATGTTGTCACATAAAAAAATTATACCCTTTCCAGTCTCCCACATCAAACTCTATGCACCATTTTGTCCTGATGCAGGCAAGATTTTCAGTCAACTTTATCTTACATAGCTCTTTCTCTCTCTGTCATGGGCTCCTCTCTGCCAGTTGTGATTCCTTCTCCCTTCCTGATGATTTTTGGTGGGTTTTTTTCCCCCTTCAATCTGCAGGAAGTTTTTTTTTAGTGGAGAAAGGCTTAGGGTGAGGATAGTTCTCAGGTTTGGCGGTGATTCTCCAAAAACCCGTATCTTTCCCTTTACTGAAGATTTCCCCTCTTCTCTTCCTACCAGTCTGGGAAATGATCAGATGAGACAATCAGTTACTGCCTGATGTGTCCAGCCCAGCCAACTGGAGCAGGACACTTGCAGCTGGGTGGCCGTGCCAGGTGTCATTCCAGCTGGTGCTTGATACCAAGGAGCATGAACTGGTTTTGCATCCCTTAAACATTGCATCTTGCCTATCAAATACTGGGACAAAGCCAATGTAACTGGCATTAAGAACAGGTAAAACTGACACTAACTGATAAAGACCAAAGCACTCTGTACTTTTAAAGAAATGTTAACATGTAATTGAATAATTTTGATGGCTGTGGAAATTGTAATTCTCCAGATATACATACATGTAATGAGAGCGATTACCATGCAACAATAAACCATCACTGCTATTATAAAACCATAAACTGTTATTCAATATACTATAAAATTCAAAATCTAATTGAATGTGCTAGTTTAGCATAATTCCCACAAGCCATCATTCTTTAATATTGTGAAATGAATGGGCGGTTTGTGGAGCTATTAACTGTTACTGACAAGCAATAACCACTGGAATGAAACTCTAATTATCAGGAACCATTAATCACATTTACTGTCATCTGTGATGTCAAAAAAAATATTCTAAAGAGCTAAAAAGAATTTATATCTCTTATGTTTTAACTCACTTTATAGACATTAGATGGTCTTTTGCTAGGATAAGCAAGGAATTACAAAAGGGTATTTTCAGTCCTCCTCAGTCTTGTATTTTCCAGTTTAAAAAAACCCCTCCCACTTTATTGCATTTTGGTGGAGACTGAGATGCCATGCAGGTTTACTTCTAGTTATGTACAATTTATAACATAATTGTTGCTAGCATGATGTTATTGTAGTCACTGGATTTAAAATAAGAAATTACAGAGATCATCTGAGCATGCAATTCACTAGTCTGTTCCAGGAAAGCAATTAATGTTGCTTTTAGGGTGCAGCTTGATCAGGTGTAGCATTCTTGGAGATGAGGGCATAAACAGGGGAAAGTATAGAAAACATTGTTCTGTACTTTTCATCTTGTTTGTTTTTCAAATTCTGTTTTTTACTTCAAATAATTGTTTTCCTTTGAACCTACACAGTATATCAAAAACATAGATGTACATCTCTGGGAATAAGAGGATAGGAAGCTGTTCAGTACTAGTGAGTGGATTGGCCAAATGTGCAATGTAAACATGGCACTTAAAAGGCCTCGCTTGCAAAATGGGATCTGCTTACCAAAAATTTCCCCTAAAAATAACAGACAACATTGCTGGACCATTAAGGGCATATTGTCCTTACTCTCAAATTATATTGAGGTTTCTTCTGAAGTACAGAAAATCATGCTGAATGATCAGGATTTGAGACTTTGCCAGTTGTTTACCTTGAGAGTCTGTCAGCTTTTGCTGGCATAAAAATACTGATATTTAGAATGAGGAAGCATTTTGGAAGCAGAATAAGGAAGGAAAATAAGGAAGACGAATAAGGAAGATTTTGAAAGCACCAGTCTAGAATATGCTGTGAATAACTTCATTTAGAAAAAGCACTGAAATCCTAAATATTTTGTTTACTATACTGTGTTGTTCACTCATGGTTTCAACATTCATAATCCACTGAAGATCCAAGTACTCTAACACAAATCAGCAGAGCAGGTATAACATCTCTTCATAATGCGCTGCAAATATCCAGTATCTTTTTAGAAGAAACATACGAGAATTGATGGTTGAACTATATATCACAAGAAGCCCTAAAATATACACAAATTGTATTTAGCTATGTCTGAAGCATCTCTAAGGCATGAGCAGTTGCTTATTTGTCAAGTTTTCGAGTAGAGGTATATTTATAAAATTGGTATAGTAATGCCTCTGGAAGTTAAAGTCAGAGGTTGACTGTACTAACAATTTTATCATTCCAGTTATTATTTATATAACCCGTTTATTATTTACATAACCAGTTTTCCAAATTTTCAAACACTGCATTTTCACTGAAACCACAGTGTCTGTAATCGACAGTATGGTTTTATAGTGTTCAGTGTACTCTTGAGTAGGTCACATCTTTAAGATTTTGTCCGCTCTGAAATTCTCTTAAGATATTGTCACTCGTCAACCTTGCTTGCTTAAAAACTGTGGTTGGATAAAAATACTTTGTCTGATTTTCCTGCTGAATGTAATTGAATATTCTTCCTCTGAAACATAGCAAATTTTGGGCCTATCAGCATTTTCTTAAACTAACTGAAGACATTGAAAGTGAACACATCTAAGATAATCAATATTATACTACAGTACTGTCATGATCAATTAGTCAAAAAAATTAAGTGCCTAAATGAATTAAAGTAGCAGAAAAAAACTTCATCATGAGAAAACTTTGGAACATGATTCTTTCCTTGACTTCAACTCCCAAACTCTCCCATTTATCATTTTCTTGATGCTTTTCTGAGTTGTTCAATGTGAAACTTGAATAGTTGGTAAATTTAGTAAAAAATAATAGTAGAAATAATTACCATGCTATGATAAGATTTTAGTCTGAAGAATTCGTACTGACATTCCATTTCCCATATTTAATTAAACATTTCTATCTTTTCAGAAGAAATTACTATGTATTTTAAAAAGTTATTTTCCATTTTCAATTTAAAACTGCTGCACTGAAAATTTATCGTAACTAATGCATTCATTTATGCTTGTTGTCAAGGTGACAGAGTTTATCAGAATAGCAGAAATCAAAGTATTTAAAATGTAGTTGTAAATTCTCAATGTATTAGGGTAAGGTAAACACTAATTCTGTCAAACACTAGTTATCTTTCATTAGTATGGAACTGAATTCATTCTTAGAAGAAAAAGATGCAAATATTACTCTGTCTTGAAGTAATAAACAGCTTTCCTTTAAAGAAGATAATAATAGGCAAATGTTTGGTAATTTAGCAAGTATGTTTACAGCACTGTGTCTTTAAACTTGAGCTGTCAGTTAACTCATATTCAAGATTCCTGCTCACTTAAAAAGGAAGAACACCCTTGAATATACCAGTGAGAACTGGCTTTTTCCCTCTCTTCCTCCCTCCCTTCCTTTCTTATCTCTCACTGAATAATAACCCTCATTTAGTGTCACCAGTCATTTTTGCCATCAGCCTTTTTAATGGCTGGAACAGAAGCATGAATGGCACACACACTGAAATGTGTGAAAACTTCAGAGATTTTGATAAGATAGAGGAGAATGTGTCGAGTTGGTGTTATCATTAGTTGAGAAATGAAAATGGATGCAGTAATTTGCACAATTGCAGCTTGGCCCCTCCTTCCATCACAGGGCAAGCAAGTATTTACAAATGTAAACCAGTCCAGTGTCACACCTTGAGACTGGTAAACTGTACCCAGTGAATTTTGGTAGTGAGTACAAGCTAACAAGGGCCAGTAATCCTCTAATCACTTTACTGTGAGCTTGTTTTATCTTAAAATGATACAGAGACACTTAAAAGACTTAAAAAAAATTCTTCCCAATAGCTGGTAAAAACTAACAGTAAAGCATAGCGCATAACCCATAATAGGAAATATTTGGAGTTACTAGAATTTATGTGATTTAATCTGCTAAAGGTCTGGCTAAAGGGAGCAATCGACTTCTTAGCTACTCAAACTGAACTCTTGAATAGATAGATTTGAAGATGTCATCTGAAGTACTGCACAATTATCATGACTAATTTGAAAATAATCTGTTCTTGTAACAGATCTTAAAATGTGTCATCCAATGGACTATGGCATTTAGAGCCTAACTACTCCTAAAACCACCAGGCCTATATGTTTCTGTTATTTGGTATCACAAAATTTCTCATTTAAAATTTCAGTGGTGACTGAATAATAGCTCCCAAAGAATCATCTGACCTTGGCTGAATTTTGTTTCAGTCAGACAATTCTGCTTGAGAATTCTGATATATTGTAAAGAGAAAGCCTTTTTAAAATTGGAGTTGTTTGTTTTGAAATCTTAGGCTGTAGGGACAGCTCATTTACCTGATATCAAATGGACACAATTAAGTATTATTATTTGACTTTACCTGTTTTAAGCAAATACCCTCCCACTTTACTGTTTTAATAATTCATTTAATGGTTTTATTATAGCTGTGCTATGTAATCTCATTTAGACATTACTGATTAAATGTTTTCTCCAGCCTATCTCATGTAAAATCATCTTTGATGTAAAACCGTATTTTGGGAATATGTGTAGCATTGCACATAGCATTTGCTGACTTTTGAGTCAAACTTGCTTTACCGTTGTCTGTAGGCTTCTACATATTGTGGCTGGCAATTTCTTCCTATTTAAATATTCCTGAGAGAGTTTATTACTTTTCAGTAGCTGGAAAGTAGTGTATCACACTTTCAACTCTTTATTTAGTTTCATCTCCATTTCAGTTACAGACCTTACTGATATAATTAAGAACTATGCAATTTACCCTCATTTTTCTATATGTCTTGAGTGTTTTCTGTTCTTTCACTTTTAGTGCCATCCCCAAGGTAATACTAAATAATAACATACCATATGGCAAATGGAATCAGCTGTAACACCACGCAGTGTCTTTCACCATGTAGCTTTTACAGTATGAAAGGTTTCTAACTGATGAATATTGCATGTCCTAGAGAAACTCTAGCTGTATGATGCTGCTTCTCCCATTAGAGGCATCCTTGCTGATACTCTCCAAGCATACAGCAGCTGTCAATCAACAGCACAGCGAGAACGGGCAGAATGTCTCCATGTGTAGCAGTCCTACCAAACTGCAGAAAGTTATCATGAACACAGTCTTGCATTACCATGAATTGTGCAACACGTAATTAATATGTTAACAGTAATGAGTTTTATATACTTTGTGAGGCTTGGCTGAGGATTTTTGTTTGTTTTAATGTCTTTAGGGCTCTTGGGAATTCATAGAATGTGTTTTTTCAGCACTGAATTTCCACAGATTTGGAGTCAGTCTTCTGAAATATGCTGTCTGGAAGCATTAGATGCTGTTCTATGAAAATTAAATATAAACATAAATAAGGATTTTGTAGATGAGTTAAAGTACTTCTACAGGGCCAAACTCTAAAGGAATTTCTGTTTTATGGCTATACTAAATGAGTGTGATAAGCTGATGGTGTTACTTAGGAATGCGAAAACCTGTAAGTAACCATTTCTTAATATTTCATGTGTGTTGCTATACCAGCATCTTAGGTTAGCTTTAGTTTTGTGAGGGGAAGGGAGAGGTAGGGATTAAGTAGATAGATATGCAGTGTTTAGCTATGATTTTCTTTCCATTTTCTGTTTGTGGCAAAAATAAAATTTCAGTCTATTCTAAAATTAAGTATCTCTAAAAAGTTAATAGGATGTTTCTGCTGTGAGCAGTTCCATCAGGTAACACGCAGCTAGCTTAGTGTCCATCTTGTTTTAGGGAATAGAGATTATACAGTCTCCACACATTTAGTGCTCCTACTGTGACACTACAAGTGGTACAGCAACTTTTCTCTAAAGCAGGAGAGCAGAAGAGGAAAGGATGAATTGTTCTTCCCTGTTGGTCCAGCTGTGGTCTTTGGTAAATCTATTTCTACTCCTCTCTGGTCATGCTTAGGACATACAGGTGTGCTCAAGCTCTAACTAAACTTTGCACCTGTCACCTGTAGGAAGGTAGGGGTGGGTGATAACAGATGGTGCTTTACTGCAGTGCACCTGTAATGCTGCAGGAGATCAGTTTGAGGACGGGCAGGTTTGAGAACTTAGGGCTGTTGAGAAGGAGCAGTAGCACACACAGCACAACTCACTTTTAATTCTCTGTCAAAACACTACTTGATTGGCTTCCTGTAGCAACTAGTACTAGTGTTTTATCTAAAGGAAATACAATGAAATACAGAAAATGGATTTTATGAAAAGAAATGTAGGATACCAGTATAATAAATATTTGCACTGAGGGTAACAGCAATTTTGCTCAAAAAGTAAATTCATTGTGTGAGTGGGGGTTAGTAGGGTATATATATGATGTGAGTACATATGTCCTTGACACATATAGAAGGAATTCTCAGAAATACTAAGAAAGACAAGATAAACTATTTGGCACAATTCTTTGTACATTTTACACTTTATACAGAATGACTTGAATTCCTTACCTGATTTTTTAGGAACAGCTCTGTCTTTTTGTCCTTATTTTTCTTTCTTGCTTATCTGTGTCATATCTACTGCTGTTCTCCTCTGCTTGCTTGTCTCCTCATCACATATGAAACCAGTGCGGACTCTATATTGAAAGACCTGCATTGAAAAAAATCCACGAGTTACACAGGGGTAAATGACAGAATGCTTGTTTCATTACTTTTCTTTCTGTCTTCCATGTAAACAGAGATAGAATTATTAGAGACTTGGGGTTAAGCACTGAAGTAATGTTTGCATATGTGAATACTGACATAATTTTATATTGCTAACCTCTTAAATCCATGCACAGAACCTATTTATATACATTTTTTTTCTGCACAAAATGTGTCAAACATGCAGAAATAATGTGTGTCTTACAACACACAATGCATGCTTATGAGAAATGAAAAGTGCTGGTGTTTGGCAAGTCATCCTTTGGAAGCCCAGACAAGACCTTGAGAGTGACCACTCATGCTTAGAGGTGTCACAGACGAGTTTACTTGCAGCACTGATCTCTTTTGTTTTAGGCCTGGTCTTGAAGTTTACAGCAAAGTGCCTGTCTGAGACACCACTGCAAAGTTCAATGATTTTCACAGAATTCTGATCAGGCTTGGAAGAATTATCCTTAGATTGTAAATGGCAATTTTATAAGTTGCGGTTTTAAGGTTTGTCTGTTCCCTTTTTTGGTTTATCATTCTTTGGTGGTTTTTTGGTGGTGTGTTTTGTTTTGGGGGGTTTAGGGTTTTGTTTGTTTAATTCATTGGTCGGGGTTTTTGTTTCTTTTTGTTGTATTTTTTCTTTTTTTTTCCACAGAACTTATATCTTGCCTTTTTCCAGTTCCTAACAATCCCTCCTCCATCTCTTATGCATCTTTTCCCCACCTTTTATTTGAATAATCATGCCTTTAGGTGAGAATTTGTAAATTAAAATTGTACTGTCCTGTGTTACGACCTTAACTATTACCAACATTCTTACTTCTAAGCCTCTGAGTTCCTTAATTAAGTCCAAGATAAACACCTGTATGTGGAATCTGATGATGATTATTTGAAACAACACATTTTTGTCATACAACCAGATACAAAAAATCAAATTCTGGAATGTACAACAGTGCCAAGGAATTTTAATTGTATTAAACTGTTGCCTATTGGGCCACTATTTCTAGAATTAAAAACATACTTTGAAATAAATTTTACATTAATGGAAAATTTATTTGCTTGAGAAGGACAACAGCTGTGGTTTTTGACCCTTTTCCAGTAGTATTTGTGTCAGAATGAAGACAAAAAGCATAGAAATACTTAAAATGGCTTCCTTTAAATGGTTCTACCTTTAATGCAAGGAGTCCTTGAGTGTCCAGTCTCAAAGACAGCACAAACCTCTGCACAAGCTTGCCTGAAAACTGAAGCCTGGACTGGCAGCTTTCTGTGGATCAGAGACACCCAAGTATGGTACAGTGGACGGAAAAAAAAGATGTAATTAGCTTAAAAAGAGTAGAATTAGGATTCATATCCCCCCTTTTCTCATAGCCAAAAAGCTTTACATATAATAAACACAGTCATCAAAATTCACTTATGACAAGTAAGAGCTGGCTTGTGCATCATTTATCACAGTTCTGCCACTAGTCTCATCTTCATACACTTCATCCTGTCAGATGTGTTTCCTTAGAGCATGCCACATTTTATTAAGTATCCAGCTTTTCACATGGATGATATTCAATGAAAAGCATTCTTACTTGCCTAGAAACTTATGCCATATACCAAATACCATTTATCTGTGATTACTTAGCAGGAACCATCTGTCACGTCCTCACCCCCACAGTGCTGAGGAAGGCAGAGACTGAAGGTGAGAAGTATATTTACTTCTGACAACAAAAGCAGCTGCTGCTGTTACTTTTAGCTGTAAGGCAAACGTGCTGGAAAAGGTGACTATCTATTGTGGTTCTAGTGTACTGGGACCAAATATGTCTGTTGATGACAGCAAACATCTTAAAATTTGGAAGAAAATTGCTTTATGGATTGTGTCAGGAGGGCATGTACAAACATAGCTCCAGCTGGGAGGTAGAACCAAGAAGAAGAAACTTTGGGCTAGAAAAGTATCAGGACAAATTCAAGAATCTCCCCCTTCTCTTGCCTTCCTTTTGGTAAAAATTATATTGCAAAAGAGATTATTTTTCTCTAACGATAACACAAGATTCTGAAATTAAGCACAGCAGGTAGAAACACCCAGCACAGAATTTAAAAAAAAAAATTGCATATTCATATGCTGAAATCCTCTCCAGTGCTGACAGATAACTATTCCAAGTGGAAAAGGGACAAGCTCTGCTGTTCATTCTGCTAATTTCCCTTCTTAAAACTCTGGCACTGTGTTTTGGGGGCTGTGTACTCTAATCTCTGTTATTCTTACCAGCATCCATCAGGCTAAGAAAGATATTTACACAGACAAGTAATTTTTTTTTTAATAGGATTGCAGAAAGTAAGTATACTTTTAAATTTATGGGAAAGGGAGAAGGGGTATTTCTTCAGTAAAACCACTTAATTCCTGTTACCTTTTTTCACAGTGTACAAGGGGAGCACTGTGCTAGGATGTAAACATACCTCGAGCATATTTCAAGACCAAAATACAAACATTGGCGGGAAAGGGCACTTTATGCAAATGCGTTTCCTGAGTGATGGCTCTGGCTCCCCGATGGTTCTGGTAAAACAGAATAATTTGGGAAAACAAGTGGAGTGCCCTGCCCTTTTGCTCTTTTCTCTAGAGCATGTACATCCACTTGCAAATATGATTATGACAAAATAAAAGGTTCATTTAGGTGGGAGCTTCTTTTAAAATATTTTCAATATATCACTGTAGAAAAAGTAGAGATAAAGCAGAGCTATAAATGACAACATTTATAGGAAGGGGAAACAGATCAACATGCCTTACTCTGTATTGCACTCTTTTTCCTTTTACAGCCCACCTGTCAGTCCTGTTATCATTGTCTAGAAAAGAATTTAGAGTGAGTCTTTGCTTCAATCAGTTTCCATGGTAACTTGGTTCTGTTTTAAAACCTTTACATAAAAATGGCTTGGTTAAAATGATAATGAACTGCAGTGCTCATCCATACCTGAACTACCTTTCCCACTGCTCAGAAATAATCAGATAGGGGTGTCACTCCATCTGCTCTTTGGTACCTACAACACTGTTCCAGTAACCAAGTCAGATCAGCTTGCCATCTGGAAATCTCAGTTTTCAGAGATGCAGGGGGTTCAGGCTACTGGCTAGTGTTTGCCCATGCCGTGCTGTGAAGCAGAGTAAATTGTGTTGGGGTCTGGAGTCTTGAGTTTACTGGGGAAGGATCCCTGTGCTTGTACAGTACCAACAGTGGGGCTGAAAGCTCCAAGGACCGTGGCATCTTTTAACATATGAACCAGAAAAGGCAGACTGTCTCCCTTGTAGAAAACACTTCTCTCAAAGGTATGAAAAAGAAATTCCCTTCAGACCAGAGGAAGGGGAAAAAAAGTTCAGGAAAAAAAAAATATGAAAGTTTTGATTCTAAGAATATTGTGATAATGCCCCATTGTTGTGGATATGTATGTTTTATCCAGCCTTTCGTTATCCCTTATCCTAGTTTCAAGCTCATCTCTTGCACTTGTAATTTCTGATTTCTCTGGCCCAGTTTGACCTTGTCTTTGACAGTCTTGCTTGTAATTCTGATTAATTTATACCATCTCCATTCTCATATAGGAGAAAAATCAACATTTTTCCAATTTAACTTACTAACACAAGTTAAAATTACAGGGAAATCTTAAAAGAACTTTTAATGTGTATTTGATAGAGCTCTTCAGCAATTACTCTGAAAACTTGCTGCATTTCAGAGAAGATGGCGCTTTCCCTGTGCTATCAGAAATTCTTAAAATTCTGTAGTAGATCTGCTCTTGTTGGACTGGGTAGATTAATATTTATATAAGAAGTCTTTTGTTCCATTAGAGGCACTGATAGAATTTATGAAAAAAATTTTACACATCTGTATCTTCCAGGCAGGCATTCACAAAGCTGCTGAATGTAGGTATATACCAGTTTATTTGTACTTGAGTTTGTCCAAAGACTTAGTAAAGATGTCATGTTTCAGCCTGGGACAACACATTATTTTCCCATCCTGTGTGGTTGTCCAGCTGGTCCATATTAAGCACCTTAAATAACAGAAACAGGTCCATGCATTTATAGCTCGGATGATGGGACATCCTGAGGCCCTGTCCTTAGCAATACACAGAAGGGCACTGCTCAGGGATGTTTCACAGCTCCTCGTTTCTGAAAGGCGTTACTCCGCAAGGTGTGTGCATGCTGTTTCTTACATGGGTTAACTTTTGTTTAGCATCAACTTGGTCATCTACTGATTCCTCTAGGTAACGTAATCTCCCTGTAATTTAGTTGCCCTTTCAAAGGAATCAGTATCCTTGACCCAAACCAAAAAATATGAGTGTACTAGAAGTTTGATTTCGACCTACATAATTCCTTCCCAAAATATTGAATAAAACTAGCCTTCAACTGTATTTTTTCCAGCTCTTATTTTTAACTAACAGTTTCATTTACTCCTGATGTCCTAGCACTGTCCTGTAGTCATCAATTTGTAAGGGAAGGGCATTGTCTAATCAGGGTATCATAAATCTTCTGAATTCCTTCCATCAGTCATGGCAGTAACGTCTTCACAGTACTCCTGTGTGTCAGTAAGGCATGACCTTCTCTGACTGATCTGTGCAGACTATGCTTAATTGAACTGTGCTTTTCCAGTGAGCATTTTAACTTTCACACAATGATTTTTTCAATAGCTGTCCAAACAACTGGTCTCCGTTTGCCAGGTGAAAGAATAAACAACATCTGATGCTTTGTCAGTTGAAAAAAGTAAGTCTTATTTTTAGTACTTTTAACATCTTTTATCTCAGCTGAACAATTAAATCTGCTAAAAATTTCCATTTTTAAAATTCCTTTTATAATCCTTTGTATGAAAAAGAGGGTTGATTCTTCACTCTTGTAGTGTTATGGGTTCCATCCTGATGAAAAATCAGGAATACTGTACCTTGATATGAAAACCGATCATACTAGTTGGTTGCCTGAGATAGGAAATTCCTTGTTATACGTGGGTTTTAATAGAGTTCTTACTTCATTTAATTAATCTGCTCATTACAGTGTAATGCAACAGGCTATACTTTCTTTTGCCTTGAATTTTTTTCATAGGTACAATAGATCAGTTGCTAACTACAAAACCATCTCAGTTATATTGTTTGGTATTTCAGTCTCCGATTAAAAATTATTGTTAAATTTAGAGGGTCTTATTCCTTAATTTTTAGCTCATTATCCTGACTTACCTTTTAAAAAAAGACTTTTCTTGATTAGTTTTTATTTTTCCATGTCTTTCATTATTTTTTGTTAATTATCACCAAGTATTCAAGACTACGAGTATCTATTATTAATTTAATTGTCTGCTGGTAGGAATTCTAAATAGTTCATCTCTGTGCCTTAAATAATTATATGATTTTTCCCCCTTTTTTCCCTACCCTCATGTGCTGCTCTATATAGGTGGTTTTTTTTATTTTGCATACAATTAATAAGATTTTATTTGGTACCTATTTTCCTTCTCAGTGCTTTCTAAAGATGTATATTTTGAAATCTAGTTATATTGTGATTAAAGTAGAACAAACCTGTTTGAATAAAATAATTAAAGCTCAAATATTCATGCATCCATGAGCCTTCACATTACAAATCTCAGACAGCTCTGCAGCTGAAGGCTAAGTGTGCTGTGTATAAAAAAGCATGTAAAATGAGAATTAGTAGGGTAAGAAGTTAGCTGTGCCTGTATTTCCAGTTGCTGCTGGTATATGCTCTTGTGCTGGATGAACTTTGCAATAGTCATATGAGCCTCAGCCTCACTCTCTCCTGGTTCCTTTGGTCCTCTTATGTCCTATGTGATGCACCATCCAAACTTCCACATTATGTCCTAAACTTACTTTCAAGACACCTCTCTGTCTAATTTCATTCTCCTTATGCAGAGTATCTCCTCTCCCTGGTTACATGTGAGAAATCATGTTTTGAAGTGTGTTACACAGGAAGAGATTAGCAGAGGAATACCATCGTGAATGTTACTGGAGAGGAACTGGAGGTGCACAGAGTTTTGAGAGAGTGAAGACAGGGAAGAGCAGTGCTTTATTTCTTCTCTCTGCTTGCTCCTTCTGTGAGTAGCACAGCCAAGACAGGAGTTTGAAAGCAAGTTTATCAGAATCATTAAGTTGCTTGCTGCCAAATTATCAAAGTAGAAGGGCCCATAAAACTGGATCAGACACTTTTGCTTTGGCATATGTGGTTTTTTTGAGTCAGAACTGCAGCACATGAATAGTCTCAGACTCTTTCCTTCTGCTGTTCTCTTGCCTCCAGTCCTCCTCCTGACACAGGCACTGGCCTAAATGCTACTGATCTTTATTGTTGTGACTAGTAAATTATAATTATTTTATAATGGTGCAGGATAGGACAGAGCAAATAGTTGCAATGGGCAGAAGAGTTAAAAGCTCAGACTAAACCTTAAGTTACAGTTCAGAGACCACCAAATCCTGTTCTGATGTCTTTGGAAGACCAAAAAATATTGTCAAGAAGGTTAATTTAATTTAATTTAGTTTAATTTAACTTAATTAAGAGATTCTTGTCTCTAGAAGCTCTTTGTGATGACTATTGACACATGGGATTAATTGGATCAATTATTTGTCTTTTAGCAGAACTGTTTTAAAAAACACACCCATTCAGGTCACACTAAAATTAACAAACTTCCACCTTATTTGGAAGATAACTGGTTATCACAGACATAATGTTTTCATGTCCCCTAATAGCACTGCATATGTGCTATAGATCTGTATAGTTTCAAACTGAGTTTGCTGTCTCAAGGTGACAAAGACATGGTTAACCTTTAGGTGTAGAATATAACAGAGTTAGGCTAGTGAGTAGGACTCAGGGAAATTCCAATTCCTTTCACGACTTCTGGGCTTTTTTCCCTCCTCTATAAAATGGAGACCTTGACACTTCCAAAATTTGCGCAGTGGTAAGAAATACATTCCAGACTCTGTGATTCCCAGCTCTTATGAGGAAGAATGAGAGAGCTGCAGTGTATGTAAGTACCTAAACAGTCAAAAGAAAATAAACAGTTACTAGTTTCTGGTCAACTGTCATAATTTTGTCTTGATTTACTTCATGGTTTGAATTTCCAGCATGAAGCTTTTCAATGACATTACATGAATAAATCTAGTGTAATGTATCATTCTTCCAAAATTCATATCAGGTCCCAGATGATTCCATTTCTAGAAAGAAATGCATGCTTCCCATATTACTTTTAGAAGTATTGTATAAGCAATTAATTTTCATCTGTGTACTGAGAATCTGGGGTTTATGGGTTTATTCATAAAATCCAAATTAGCTTGTTTGATTTTCTCTCTTCTTTTCCTTCTTTAAAAAAGTGTAATTTGAAGAAAGCACATAATCAGATTGAAGAAGTCATTTTGGGCTCTTGAGAATTGATGGTAATTATATTTCCTTTTACAAAGGGAAAGGAATTAATCTTTTCTAAATTAGAGATGTGAAAAAAGTCAACTATGGAGGCATATGTCTTAAGCTACAACAAAAAAAGCAGGGTCAATCAACAGAAGAACATTATCCAGGTCTTGCATTGTTCTAGAAAATGGGGCAAATATCAATCTAATATACAGAATATCATGAATTCCAAGGTTACACATGCCATAGCTAAGTGTCTGACTCACCATCTTTGAATTCCAAAGTGCCTTATAGAGGACTGAGTTTTTAAACTGGGAGTGAAGCTCAAAGGGAAGTGGGTTTGATAATTTTTGCTAAGATGTCAGTTTAGTCATCAGTCAGAGAATAGCCTAGAAAAATAGTATTAGGATGAAATGGAAAGATTTTTGCAAATCTGCCAATGTGTAAATGTGTATTTCTCCACATCATCTCCAAAAACACAAGTATAAAATCAAGACTTATTTAAGACAGTGTAGCCTGTAATATTTAAAGAAGCTCGTCTTTAAAAGGGAGAAAAAAATCAAATAAATTCCTGTGGAAAATATTAGGGTAAGGCTCTCCAGATAAACACAATTCAAAACATGTGCTGAGGAGCTGAATGCTGATCTCAGTCTAGTAGAAACATTTTTTAAAAATTCTGTAAAGCAAGTAACTGTCATTCGTATAAGTGACGTTCTAATCTTTGCGCTGTTCAGGTGTTTTCGTGTCAGAATTGTTTTTCCTTACTTTCCCTCTACCCTCCGAAAAGGAGGATAAATCTCTAACACTGCCTTTAATACATACAAAATTACCTATCTAGCATTTCTTTTATACTGTTAAAATGCCCAGTCCTTTATGGTCCATATTCAGAACTTTCAACAGCTAAGTAAATTGTTTATGCATGACTTGCATTAAGAAGACACTGTAGTTAGTTCTTAGTAGATCAAAAGCCTTCTGAATTACTACCCAAACTTAATTGTTTTGATGGAGGAACTTAATAGCAAGCTTTTTTTTTAGCAGTTTTCTTTCAATAGTAGTATAATAGTGGGACTTGTTCAATTGTTATTAAGGGTTTTTTTGTCTTTTTTTTTTTGGTTGTTTGTTTGATTTTGAGAAACAGAAGTTACGAGACAATTTTTTTGGCTCAAGAAGCTTAGTCACACATGAGAATTTGTTACCTTCTTTACTATTATAAAATTTACAAACTCAATCATTTTCAAAGCTGTGAAAATTAAGTAAAATCAACTATGCTAGACTTATAAATAACTAAAATATTTTTTTTTAATACATAGGCTCTTTTTCATTTCTAAATGACAGCTGTAATGTTCCCAGCAATGCAAAATTTAGAATTTTAAATTTGGGGAGTGGGAGTTGAGAGAGAACAATGACACATCCTACAAATACAATGCAAGAGCTTGGTATTTTTAAGGTCATTTCTCCTTGTTATGAATATCCCTGATGGCTGCCTAAAATCAATTAGATTTAATACAGTGTCACTAAATTTCTGCTCCTCAGTATTACAGTAACACATTTAATTAACAGTGTGAGAGGCAAAACTGATTTTTGGAATTTTTAAAATCTAGAATGAAAAAGAAAGATAATAAAAACAAATGCTGCTTTTCTATACACATGGTCATAGGTTGAATTACGTGGTTTTTGCTCTTAGGTTGGCTTTTCATTTCTATGAGTATTACACTGGGAAATCATCCTTTAGCTAATTTTTTTGTGTGCGTCAGATGCCCAGGTTGTATAAATTAGCTACATTGACTTCACTGATGGAGTACAGATTTGTATCCCCATGGAATGGAGAGCATAGACATGTAACACAGCGTAACATAAAACCCTTCTCATTTAGCAGAGATTATCTAGCTTCATGAGAATTTCCAAGTAGTTAGTATCTTGGACTAAGGACTAAAAATCTTGGTGGGAGCTTTACCACTGCCTTCTCTGGAGCTAATGGGAAATATTCACATTACTCAGTTTTAAGCTACTAGCTCAGATCAGATGATTACACAGAAATTTAGAAAAGGTAAAGTTGATTTTTTTTATGGTCCAAGTCCCTGTTTAACAAAAAAAGAAAGAACTATATTCTGTTAAGCACTTTTTTGAAATTCAAATTATGTTGATACCGTAGGGAAAAGTCTGACTAGAGGCTAACAGGGTTTGCATAAGACCTAGATGATTAACCTACTTTAAATTGCTCTCACCACCCTGCATTGGTTAATCATTATCTTTAGCAGTGTCTTCAACAATTAGATAAAACAGCATTTATTTTTATTCTATATTTAGAAAACCTTACACAAACTAATCTTATTTTTCCTTTATTTTCCATCATGCTTAGCATATGATGGGACATGCACAGTAGAATTACTGTAAGATATAACATCTATCCTCGCCTAGATTCAGATGAGTCAATTCTTTACTGTCCCTCCAGGCCCAGTATCCATTACTGTTGAATCAGATACTATGAGTTTCTAACTGGCAATGAACAAATTTTAAAATTGTCAGGCATTTTCTCATTCAGAATCTGGTTTATCAGCTGTTCTGGTTTTTTCCTGAAGCATTAGACAACTGATTGAGAAGTCAGGTAAAAAGAAGACAGTCTGTTGTTTTAGTAGTTTTCTGGTACCATTCTGAGTACATGTGATGGTGTGCTTCCACTCAGAGAACAACTGTACTAAAGCAGGAGAGCTATTGGCTTGCCAGTTATTATAGATGGGCTTTCTAATAGTGAGTTTATAATGGAGGCGAAAAAGAGTTTTTCGGGTTCATTTCCAGGCCTACCAGCTGCAAGCCTGCAGCCACAGCACAACTAGAAATACATAACCTATCTACTTTTCCATTCCTCTGTTTCAGAGATATAAATTTCAGTCTTCAGCTTTTCAACATGGTGTTTCAGAATGTTGTCAGTTACTGGTGTTACAATGATTTTTTCAAACTACATGGGATTTTGCAATGGCCAGTTCTGCTCTACGTGCAATATATTTGCAATTAACAGAGGAATCTGACAAAGGGACTTCTACTGGATCACTAGAAAATTTTCTTTTCGTGTCCTCACATTCTCCCATAAACCTTCTAGTATTTTTGGAAGAAAAATACACTAGCTGGTTCTTACAACACTGTGCATGCTTGAACCATAATGTCACAAATGGTATTTTTAACTTTTCTTAAAATGCTAAATTAACGAGAATTCAAAAGTATCGTCTTTAACACATTTGCCATATGTAAGGAAGGAACATACAGCTATGCTTATCAGTGTGCCTCATCATCCCTTTTTTTCTTTTTCTGGTAGAAAACTAAGCTCGTTATTGAGTAGAAATACATTTAGACATTGCTGAGGAAATCTTTTAGATGAAAATAAATATAAGCAATTTATAAAATTATTATATATAAACCAGACATGTGCAAAGAGGTTTTATATTTTCCCACAAGGAATGCCATCATAATACCAGAACATATAATTTCTTTTGAGAGATGCTACTTATCTATGCCTGGTATTGGGGCAGAGTCAGCCTTTAAAGCCTCAGATTTAGGAGCCAATTATAATGGAGTACAGAAAATGCAATAGCTGGAAAAAGACTAGGTTTTGACATACGTACATTTTTAGATTGCATCTGATTTTCATTCTACTATGTGCTGAAATCCACAAGAATACCTAATTCTTGTAATTGATGGGACTATCAAGCTAAAGAAAATAATTTTCTGTGGACTTCAGAAAATTACCTAATGGCATCGTCAAGAATAATCACGAGGAAAAGTTGGTCTTTTTTCTTTTTCTTTTTCCTGTACACGATCAAACAGAAATATGTCTCACTAAAGATACTTAGTTATTAAAAAACTTTTATACTTACTGAAAACACACAAATCCTTGAAAACTTTTATGTGGCACTGGAAAAGTGCAAAAGACATTGTGTGACATCAACATGTCCTACAGAAAGAGTAGAAGGAATGCTAGCTGGTAAAAGTGCTCAAGTGACCGAGAGACTTGTACCACTGCTGCAGGATGCAAACAAAAATCAACAGCCTGTCTGATTCTCTGTTAACAACTTTTTCACCTACCTCTGATTATTGATTAACCTTGAGCATGTACCCACAATGCTCTCATTGCAGACCTAAGGTGCCTCTTAACCCCTCAAAGCATTACTGCTCTGGGCTCAGCTGCCTGCGGTGTGTGAATCTCAGCCCTGCACAGGGGCCTGTCAGACCTACCTGTGCTTAGATATCTACTTACTGACACTGCCTCTAGATGGCCAGTGCTACAAGTACAAATGTCAACTGAATAACTAAGACAAGGGTATATTTGTGATGGCAAAGACTGGCTAATTTTGGAGACCTTTTATTTACGAGAATCCTACCACAGTTAAGAAAAGAACTACATATTGGGAGCATTTATTAAAAAGAATTCCACATGCAAAATTCATGCATAATATTCTTTTTTACTAGAGCTTCTTCAGGGAATTCAGTGCCACGTTTTTAACATTTCCCAAGCCCATATGTTTCAGAAGCTACATATTTAAATATCTCTTTTCCAGAACTGTAATAATAGAGGATTTCATTAACAGCGTTTAGGAGTTTAAATTATTGCCACAGAAACTGATATATTATAGTGCACAAAGGAAAAGAGAGAATAGTTTTCCCCCAGCATATTCTCAGTGTATATGTGATTTATAGGGAGAATAATCACATAAATGAGCTATGTTTTTTCTGTTTGAAAATATATAAAGCTAGATTTATATCCAAATTAAGAAAGTGTTATCAAAATAAAATAAAAATATTCACCAGCAAAAATCCTACGTGAATACTAAGCACATACTGTATATTCTGCAGGTAAGCAATTTGTATTTGAAAAGATTCAAAGCTAGGGGTTTTAGAAAGAAACTGTGAGGAGCTGCTGTAAATTCTTGAACAAAAATGATTTTCTAATGTGCCATAATAAATACCTTATGATCATGTGACTTTTTTTTACGATTTCTACACGGACTATGTACTAAGAAAAACTTCCTTTTTAATCCACCCATTCTACTTCATTTTACTTTGATTAGATTGCCTACTAGGTCTCATTCACTTAGTACAGACTCAAGACTTCCACTTCCCACCCAGTTCCATGTCCCTTGGCCAGGGTGGTAGCATGTCATGTACTTGCTGGGCAGCTCCTCTCCTGATCTTGGACCACACATGCTGGAGGTAGTGGATCAGTAGACGGGACAAGTAGTTTTGCCTGTGTTGTCCTGGAGCAGAATAGAGGTACCACCGTTGCATTTAATGGGATTTTTTTTGCTGGCTGTTTGTTTGTGCCACCACCCTTTCAGCCATGAATTCTCTCCATGCAGAGAGATGTTATTTCCCTGGTGTCACCAACTCCTCTGGTCAGACTTACAAAAGAAAGGAGATCACTGTGTTGGATTTTAGTATAGCCTTTTAAGCCATGCTAATATTGTTTTAAAATTACATGCTTATTATTTAACAATTAAGATAATATAAGGCTATCTACGCATGAGCTATTTCATTTTATCCTGCCCATGACCTCTCATGTCCGTCTGTGTACTCTGAATGCCATCTGAAGTAACTTTATTTTTGACAACTCCCTGAGTGTGCCTCTGCTGCTGAAAAGAACTTTATGTAAGAATCAGTGTGGGAACCCATAATGCAGGTGGTCAGCTCACAATGAACTTGCCTGAACTGCTGCCTTTGCCTGGGTGAATTGATGACAGCTGCAGCCTACTTGTAACTAGTAGACCTTTCACAACAAAACTCAAAATCTGAAAATCTGCATGGTCATATTTCTTTTGTGCTCCAGATTGCTACCATTACACAGGCATAGAAAGTTCCTTCACTAGTAGTTTTCAGCTCTAAAATGCTGTAGTAATTCCTGTTGGAAGAATCCACATAATCCTGTGTATTTTTTTGTGTTTGCAGTGTGTGATGTAGCTCTCTCAGTAGTATTGATGTGTTTATCAAAGGTGATTAACTACTAGAAAAATTTTTAGCTCAATTCTCGGGTGGAAGAGACAATCCAAACAAGCATACTCTAAAAGTGGGAGTGGCCTCAGTACAAACCTGTATTAGCAAAATGAGGTACTTCTGGCTAGCTAAGATGGTGTACCACAGTTACAACTATGCTTATTTTAGTCCTTCTTGTTGACGAGCAAACAGTCAGAAATTCTCCCTGCTGTTGAGCGGAATTTAGTTTCTGTATCCCACTGCCAGAGTCTATTGATCAGATCCAGGGGAAAGTACATGTTGACTTCCTTGACATTTGATTCCTTTCTGTGAAACAAAGTTTCCATTGCAACGGTAAGAATGTGAACCTTCAGCAGTGAATCCAGAGTATGTTTTAGGGGTTCTGTAGGTATGAAATGTAAAGAAACAAAGGTTGGTAAATGCTATTTGTAATTCAACAGTTGGTCCGGTATGTGACCCAATACTCTATGTGTGGTCTGTTGAGGCTAAGTTGTCCTTCAAGCCAAAGAAGTAAGAAAAAAAAAAAAGTTAACAGGACATTTTGGATAGCTCCAAAGACTTAACTGTTGGCTTGGCCATGCCCTCATGTTCTGACTATAAAGTAGTTTTTCCACCATTTCAAACCAAAATACAAGTTTTAAAGGGTATTTTCAATCTCTTAATAATTTTCTTTTGAATTTTCTGACAATATAGTATCAACATGGTGAAACTGAACTATGACATTTCCTGGAATGCCCTGACTGTATTAAACCTTGCCCTCTCTGAACATATGTCTCTACTGAGAATAAGACACAAGGTATTTATTGCCTGAATCTGAGAACTGCATATGCCTCTACCCAATACCATTTAATCTCTTGCAAGTATTTGAGTATCATCATGTTACAACACAGAATTTAGGCTTACATGATGGAGGAAAGCTGCTGTGTACTCTTTTCCCCTAATTTCCAACGCACAGATCTCAGCTGATGCATCTTTATGTTCTCCCAAGTACAGGTTTATTGGTGAACTTTTAAGATTCCACATCCTGTTGATAAAATTATTGCAGCAGCAAGGTGACAACAGTGTATACAGATTATTGACTTTTTGCTACTACAAATATTTGACTTGATAGCAAAATATTTATAGATAGCTAGAAAAAGCAAAGTAAAAATTTCATTTAATACATAATTCAAACGAACTCACTATTGGACTGTTTCTGACAGTTTAGATTTGAGAAAGAAATTTAAAAATACATATTTGCTAGGTAGTACTAAATATTAAAACAGAGAACATGCTATAGCATCATTCTTAATGTACTGCATAATGAGTGGAAGGGGCAATTGGCCCTGGCTGTGACTTCAGTTCATTGCTAGCCTCAGCCATTACTGCCCAAAGTTGCATTTTAGGCTGAATGCTGACTATTCTGTCTGTAGAGAAGCTTTGTGTTCCCTCTAATTAAACTGGATAATGCAATTCATGAACTGTTTCTGGACCAGTGGTTGCCTTACTTCAATGAAAAATAAGTAGGCTCCCGTGGGAGGAAATAAAAGTACAAATTCAATCTCAGGAAAATAGCCCGTGAAGATTTGTCAAAAGTAGAGCACATTGGTGACCTACAGCTTTTCCTGGGCGTAATGCCCTGTGCTTGCCTTGGAAAGCTCAGGGCCAGGTGGAACTATTTCATGCTACTTCGAAATGAGTTACCAGATCCTGCTGCTTGTACATAGCCAAATGAGCCAGAGGGTTGAAATAAGTTATCAAATCTTGGCACCAATGCACCACCAACCAGTGGTTTTGCACTAGATGGCTGTGGAATGACCAAAACAAATCTTGGTAAAAGGAAAACCAGAACACATTTGTGACTGCAATCACAACAAAAAAGGCTGCAGCTTGTCCAGTGCAGTAAATCCACTACCTCTAGAAACCTCTTCTCCAGCAGGTTTTGCTACTTCTCTTGAAAACTGGAAGATATAGCAGTCCCTACTAAAACCAGAAATGCAGTACCAAATTAGATTCTCCTAGCCCTTCTCCAGTTTCTTTTCCTTTGCCTGTGCTGAGGGAGCTTTAAATGATTTGTATTTCTTCTGTGGCCTAAAGCATTCTTATTTTAACAGAGTGGATAGCTCCCTGTATTAATCTGGAGAGACATCACTTGGGTAATAGTGCATGATGTGTTGCTCCTAAAGGAAACCAAGCGGGATTTTGGAAGTAAAGCAGAAATTGGCTTGCTTTTCTACTTTTAATAATGGACCTGTTCAGATATAAGTCTCTTTCTTATTTGTTGGCAGAGGGTGTGTAGGTCTTTTTAAAATATTGTCACAAGATCTAATGTGATGTAATCTGCAGAAAAGTAGGAATAGGTTTAGGTGTGAACCAAGAATCCCACAACCTTGGAGTTGCTATGATAAGACAACTCTGTTGTCTGGGAAGCTAGAAAAGCCCAAACTTTGTGACAAAAAAGTGTTCCAAATCTGTACTGAAAAAATCTGTCAAAATTCTAGTTTTAAAATTCTCCAAGAATCTGTCATATGCAGATTCTGAGTATTTGGATCTCATGTAATGCATGTATTTTGTAACTATCTAGGATGTTTAATGATAATAATTAGGTTTCTGTGGCAATTTAAGCATATAAAGACCAGCAGCAAAAGCCATTCAGTCCTGAGGAGCAACAAGGTGGATGACAACAGTCAGGTGTCAACTGCATGGGAACAATGCACAGCATTGTAAGGGGTTGGCAGGGAAGATGACCAGGCCTCTCTCTTTAGCTACAAAGCCCAAGCAGAGAGCATCTTTAAAAAGCTGGTTATCATCACGTATCAGATTCTTAAGTTCATCTCTCTATCCATTGCTGGTTTTGTCAGTTCCAACTGTTTTCCCCAAACTGTTTCTCCTCTGTGTACTTTTCCTTGCCTCCTAAGCCTCAATGAAATGAAAATGTTTAAAACTATTAATTGCAAAGGCATAATTTGTTTTTGATTATGTAAAATGAATACTTCCAACCATGGACTGTCCAGATGAAAAAAAAAAAAAAGTCAAAATTATCTGTTAAAATGTTTAAAACAGTAAGTCAGTCTTAATATTGTATATGATAACACACTCTTTCTCAGTATTTTTGAAATTTTCATTTCTTAATAACTAGGATTTCATCCTGAGTTAGTTCCTATCTCTTCTTTGTAGCAGGAGTATTGTTGCCAGCTAAGAACTCCCTTAAAAGAGGAAGGAGCTACTGTTTAGTGTTGAATTATAGGGAATTAAGAAATTCCCATTAAAATCTTTTTTTAATTATGATGACAGGATGCAGGTGAAATAATGACAAACGGATTTCTTTCATGAGACTAAGACTTGCATAAAGAATTGCACTCGATTATGCCTAAAGTAGATGTCTGTGACTGTATCTGCCAGAGGTTACCAGCAGTTCCTGGTAAGAGAAGAGGTTTCCTGGTATTTCTCTTAGCATGGATCTAACAGTTTAGTCACAGTCCAAGCTCTACAGTCATTATCTACCTTAGTTTTGTCACCTCCAAATGATTCTTTAAATATTTATACATAAAGTGTTTAAACATGACAAATGCAAGCAAAATCCTGTGAAACTAAAAAAAAAAAAAAGACATTAGAGCCAGACTACAAATTCCTTAGCAGCGTGTAACTGATTTTCCCAAGTGAGAGAGTACTTCATATACCTTAATATCAGACTCAAGATAGTTTCCTGAACATACTCAATTCTGAGTGAAAAAAACCCAAACTGAAAGCTGTGCAGAATATGTATCTCTGAACCCTTACTCATCTCTGCCCTTGTATTTGTCATCCTCCTACCAGAAATAATTACAGCCATCTTAAATTCTGCATCCTAATCTGACTAAATAATTTCCATGTAGATTTACCTTCCAGCAGTCTGTTTATGATCTTCAAAGCTATTTTATCTTAAGAAATCCTGTATCTTTGATCATATTGTTTCAAAATGTATCCTATCATACCAGTAAAAGGAAATTAACATTTAGAGGACACCTTCAGGTAATTCAGAATCCTAAAACAATATAACCATAAGTACTTGGAGAAATACAAATACAAATACTTGGAGATCAAAACAGGGATCCAGTCCTCTTCTTTCTTATTAAGGGAAGATTTTACAAAGAGAAGAGCCCTTTCTGAGATTTCACATGTATCAATAAACTATGTGGTGTCATCTTTCTCTTACAGCACAGAGAGCTTGTAAATTTTAGAGAATCAGGAAAAAATCAAGGACATTCTTGCAGATAAGCTCAACTATGTGTTTTGTCCTGCATAGTTACACTTCTCTTTTTGTTCTGCCTGTAAGTCTGAACAAGATTTCTAAGGCTCAGAAAAAATCCAGTACCAGCAAGATGCTGTATGTCATCCCCATTGTGCTCCCTGCCTGTGTCTTTGCTCCCTGAATCCACAGTGTTGTGACCTACAAGGAAGCTTCCTTCTATGGCAATGGTTTTATGCCAAGAAAGAGACAGAGAATAGTCGTGGTGGCAGCTTTCTTTACTCTAACAGCCAAGTATTTCCATCTTTTACAAAGCACAAATCTGTCTCTTTGGGACAAATCACACAAATCTCTCTCTATTTGGGAGGAGAGAGTGAAGTACTAAATTGTGGGATTCAGTGTGGCCACATCAGCACAGTCTGCAGTAATAAATAAGGTAACCAAAACATAGCTACCTCCATTGCAACTAATAAAATCAGACTGCTACTTCAAAATCTAGAAGCAAATAGAATCAGAGTATATCCCAAGCTGCTGCTTTGCCCCTCTATTTTTTAAAAGAATGACATTTTCCTGCCCACTGAAACTCATTAACGTACGAATTACTCACAAGTTGTGAAGGAAAGTAATGTTATTTAAGATCCTTCATTGACCATTCATGCTATGATGTTGAAAGTAGTTTTATTTATGATATTTCACTGTTTTTTCAATCTACAGTATCAGACAATTTATCATAAATTTGTAATGAACTCATGATTTGATGCCATTAACAGCTGCACAAACAATACAAGCTGTAGATCTTCAGTTTTGAAAATTCAATTTTATGTTCAAGTCACAGATTATCTAGAGTTTAGACTTTAGGTCATCCTGCCAAAGGCTGTTTTTCTTTGTGTAATATCTGTAGCTGATTCCTGGGGTACTTTCTAAAATTAAAAATATGAGACACTGAAATATTTTCAAACTTGATGCCTCGGTGATTTATACAATTATTCTGATATAAGCAAGTACTAAAAAAAGGCTTTGGTTGATTCCTGGGGACACTATAAAGTTCCTGCTCTCTCTAAACTCAGTTAACCAAAATTGTACTGTCTATATACACATCCAAATAGGAATGGGAGGAATACCTGTTCTGGTCTCTCCTTTACTGCTGGACAGTACTAAAATCTATTTTATATTCATGCTAGCAAAGGCAAAGAGACTTGAAGTGCTCTTTTGTAAATCATATTTATTTCTCCCTACTATAACATTTGAATCCGTATATTTTTTATCAGAACCATTCATTTTGTTTCTATGATACACTGAAAACAAAGATTCTATTTTAAACAGTAATGAAGTTTTTGTGTGAACTAAAAGCAAATGCTACAACTATTTTGACAAATTTAAATGATTGGAGAGGATGTCACTTCAAAATTTAAAAGTAGTAGTGGAAAGTATTTCAGATAAGATTGTAAATTGAAATGACCCCGATACAATAACTATTCATAGATAAATAATGACTATCCACATAGGGCCTTATAGCATTTATAAAATATTTTATGCCTTCCAGTGAGTAAACAATAATTCTGTGAAAACAATATGATGGTATTACTTTTTGTTCTGAACAATCAGATAGACCTTTTTTATGCACACTCTTAAATAAGGAGTTCTAAGGATAATACTTTTTGAAATACTATCTGCACGTGCCAAAGAATCCATTTGAAAGCTCTGCTCTTTGTGATTTTACACTGCCAGTAAGACATAGCAATCTAAGCTCACTCTGTCAAATATGCCATTTGTCTCAGAGATTACACAGCACAACCTTTCTTTTTAAGCTTGTTAGTACTAAGTATCCTTCAATACATTGGGGATGGTATTTAACACTTTGCCTCTTACCCTGAAACCACTCTCTGCAAAGGGAATTGATTTGTCACAGATAATTCATAATAGATCCACATACTTTAATTTAAAAATATGGTAATTTACAGCACAGAATTACCAGTACCATCAAATATTTCCTGTGAGGATAACTACAATGTTTGAATTAAGAGTACATATTTGCTAAAAACTCAAAAAACTTGTATTTGAAAGTAAAGGAAGATTATAAGAAGCTATCCTTGTATCACTGTTCAATGAGAGGAATAAGAAATTTCCTTTAATGCAAATAGAAACCAAATGTGAAAATGCAGCTGTGAAGAGACGTAATATTTGCTGTCCCTGTAGGAAAGAAGGAAAACTGAGAACTGACATTTTCTACTGCAAGGTTGTCATGAGACTGGCCACAGATTTGAGTCCATAGCAGTCTTTGCAGGTACCTCAGTTGCCTCACTGGCTTTCTTCGTTCCTGTGATAGCACAGTTTAACATATTTTTAAAGCCTTACTTCAGTATTGTCTCTTGAGAGTCCACAGTACAGTATGCAGTTGATCTGATAAGGGTTCTGCTACAGGTGCCTGCAAAGCCACAAAACTAATAAGCAATAGAGCAAGGAAGAGGATTAACTTTTTTCCCCCAACACATTTAATAGCCTAAATTCCGCAGAACACACATAGACAATATTTTTATTCCCTATCTCATGTTGATAAATGCAGGAAGAAAATCAAGAGCTTGATCCAGTATGAGATGAAATCTAGGCTGTCCTTTGCAGTCTTCCTTTTTTTAAAATTTTCTCTCTGTTCTCAAATAGACAAAATGCTTGCAACTAAAAATCAAATTTGAACTCTGAAATGTAATGTTATACTGAATCATATATAACATTTAAAGGTTATGAACAGGTCATTCTAATTTTGTTATCCAGGCACTTCATTCCTTACTCTTCAGTCCTAAATATTTGGTGTAGCTCTCTTGCCTGCTTTTTTCGCATAGATTTCCCTTTTGTATGTTTGAGTGCAATAGTGAGAGAATAACCATTGTATTTCATTCAGAATGTATTTTTGGTGGAGTAGTTCTGTTTTCCAAGATTTCTTGCATCTCAATGTGTTTTTCTGTTGGTAAAGAACTGATCACTAGAGCAACTAGATTTCAAATAAAAACGTTTTAGCTAAGAGGCCTTTTATTATTCTGAATTCCAACTGTGTAGTATTCTATTTTTCTTGGACAGCAAGAATAACTAGTTTTTAATTGCATCCTTCTGATTCATAATGCCTATTGTTTTTGAAAATTGTGGGCAAGTTAAATAGCAGAGAAGAGGAGAAATATTACAGGAAAAAACATAAAAGGTTGTAGAGGAAAAGAAACTAATAAAACTAGAAAAGGAGAGAAAGACTAAAGAAAAACTACAGGAAAATAGAGATTACTGCTCTTTTCTTGAGACTTTTATATGAAATCTCGTAGACTGAGCATGATCCTCTGCCCTTTCATTCCTGTATCACACCTTCTGCAGAGCGGTACCGAGACCATACATTTGTAGCACAGCTCCAGTCCTGCCCCAGGACCCCACATGCCTGAGTCAGCGGTTTTATTTGTGATCTGTCAACCACATCAACTTCCAGGCTCAAAAGAGGCCAGTGCAACTTTGCAGCCACAGATACCCCTCCAAACATTGCCTTGCTAAGAAGCACAATCCTAATGATGTCAACCCTTCATTCTCACGTGACAAGGCAGAGTCACAGCACTTCTGATTCACAGGACTGAATGCCTGCACCCAACATGGGGTGAAAGCTAACAGATACCCACTCTGTTGTGAGAGCCAGTCCTGAAATTCAGTGCATTGAAGGAAGTTGAGAATCCAAATCTTCTGTAAGGTCACAAATTCCCAAGTGGGGATTATACCTCACTGCACATTTGGGGCAGGAGTTTCACATGCACTGTTGGCTCAGCGCCATTCCATATGGGGTCAGCCGCTTACTGCTTTCATTTGCAGCAGAAGGTATCTGATATTGAATGTTTTGGGAAGCTCACCTGAAAAAAAATTCTTCATACTCATTCTGATATCTGAAGTGAAATGCAGGGAGCATTGCAGATTTCTAAAGATGACTGTGCTGGCTGAACTGCAGAGCATTTCACATCCTGATACTTAGACTCCGAGTGCATTGAGAAGAGCACTCTAGGCAGCTAACAGGTTTGGGGGAGTTTTTTGATTCTTGCTTATCTCTGCCATATTCATTCCTAGTTGGACATATGGCAATCAGGTTGACAGTCTCAGCAGATTCAACAAGGACTTCTCTTGCAGGGAAACCCTACCCTCATTTGCATTAGAATTGATTCCTTCAGCTCCAGATTTTAGGCATGCTGGTAGAGTGTGCTGGGTCCTTCAGTGTATAAGCAGCACACTGCTCTCAGATTAGTGCCTTCTAAAGAACACAAAATTCACTAGGGAGAAAAAGAAAACATTGATGTGTTTCTACAGACACACAGCTGATAATTCCCATAGATTTGGGGGATTTTTAAAATTAAAAAATACGGTAATTTCCATGTTCTGCAAATGGCTGTGGGAGACATGTTATAGCATGCTGGAAACTTTACACAGTATGAACAAAGGCTGAGGTTTTGCTTCTGTAGTGAAGTCAAAGCTGTTGGTAGATTTTGAATCTTTCTACAGATTCTATGAAAAATTTGTTTTCTGCCATTACACTGGTGTGATACTTGGCTGTTCCCTTTCATTTCTTCAGTTGTACATGTAGCTCTCAGTGTTACTGCCTCTCTTTTCTTTTGTCTTTTTTATTTATTTTCTGTCTTATGATTCATGTTGCACAGTATTCTGGTAGAGAGAGGAATTTCCATTTGTTCTGTCATGTGAAGACTGACTGTATGATATTTCTTTGTTCAGTCCTCCTACTGATTCATTCCCAAATTGCAGAAACAGTGGGTTTCATATGTATTCAGCTATCTTCTTGTCTAAAGAATCAATACAAATGCATTATATTTAGTTGTTAAAGCCAGTAATTAATTCTAGTTTGAACTGCAACAACTACATTTAACACTAAGATAAATTTTAAATGAAGAGTTTTTGAGATCCAATATAGAAAACAAAGTATTCTGAAATTTGTCATGGAATGAATCTTTATCCCTTCCAAAATCAGTTTGGTTTAATCAAAGCATTTTCTGTCAATAAATCCAAAAAGTTTTTGAACCTTTAAATGACTTATTTTATTTACAAATTTCTTTCCAAAAAATCTGTTTCAAAACAAAGAACACATGGCATTTTGTTTGGCCTTTTAAAAAAATGTCAAATTAGAGCATATTCCTAGATAAAATAGTTAAATCATAAATTCTAATTTCAAGATACATCAGTTTATTTTTATAAACCATATTTTGCAAGTGTTTATTGTTTTACAGATTGTGATGAACATGTATTTTCTTCCTGAGAAAACATTTTGACAGAAAACTGTCAATCAGCTCTGTGGAAAACCAAATGACTTAAGATGTTGCTTAACAAACCCCTAAGGTAGACCAGCACTCACAGGCTCATAGTCCATATCAAGAGGACAGAAAACATCCTCATGAGACAAGGACAATTTCTCTAGCATTCACTTTTATTTTTCTCTAGTATTCAGCAAGTAACTGTGCCAAAGAGAAACATCATAAATATTTTTTGGAGTTACACTGTCACAGAGATGACAGGCTGTGTCCCAACCTTCTAACCAGGTCATCT
The DNA here is from genome assembly GCA_013397175.1 of Platysteira castanea. NCBI lineage: Eukaryota > Metazoa > Chordata > Aves > Passeriformes > Platysteira > Platysteira castanea. The sequence goes on along the minus strand of VYXC01012087.1, from coordinate 1,915,688 downwards.
TCACGGCTGCTCACACCAGGCTGCCTGCTGGTAGAAACTGTTTTTCTTACGTTGCCTCCAGGAAACAAAAAATCAGAACAAGATTTTCTTTTTTTCTAATTAATGATTTTTTTTTTTAAGGAGGCTGCTGAATTACATGCAAGTATATATAGTTTTTTATATATTATAGAAANAAACATCATAAATATTTTTTGGAGTTACACTGTCACAGAGATGACAGGCTGTGTCCCAACCTTCTAACCAGGTCATCTTCACGGCTGCTCACACCAGGCTGCCTGCTGGTAGAAACTGTTTTTCTTACGTTGCCTCCAGGAAACAAAAAATCAGAACAAGATTTTCTTTTTTTCTAATTAATGATTTTTTTTTTTAAGGAGGCTGCTGAATTACATGCAAGTATATATAGTTTTTTTATATATTATAGAAATACTTATATCTATCTATAATAATATAGTTATAATATTTTTTATATTTAAATTATATAATATATATTTATATATCTATATTTATATGATGTTTTTCAGTTTTCTACTGCAAATGACAAGACCTTACTTTATCACGATTGAATAAATTAAAGTTGGAACAAGTGTTAAATCCTGTAAGGGTTGTGTATACTTTTGGGGGTTGTGTTTCACCACTGGGCTTGCACTTTCTAGGACACTTTACCATAGCAAGAAACCTCACCATACTCATAACATTTTGGTGTTCTTACTTAGCAATATTGTAAAATCTGTAGGAGTTGAGCACATATGTGTCTTTACAATGCTGTGTCATGGCTTCACCAAGGCAATGAAGAAGGGAACTGTATTCTCAGCTACCTCTTCAAAATGTGACATTTCCTTCAGCAGAGCTTAGTTTGGCTAAGGAGAACAGCAGCTCATCCATAGTGTATCAGGAAGCCTCTACACAACTGTAATGATGCCAATGGAGAGATACCTGCATCTGCCTAGACATTTTCTTTCTTTATAGTGATAGTTTAAATCTAGTTTGAATCAGTTCATCACAGCACACTGCTGTGATTAGTGCCTTGAAACTATTTTGATATGAGGGCCGAATAAGCCACCTTTTAGAATTTACTCTTCCCTTAAAAAATGTGAAGTATTTTCATGTTGGACTAATTGGCAAGTGAGGACCCTTGTTTCCATGAATGGCTGCACCCTCTACAGCCTCCCATCCCAGAATCATTAAAAAAAGGTAATAATTGTGTTCCAAGTATGAGCTCATGGTATTTTAAACACTGCACAGCATGTTTTCAAGTTTTCTCTTTCATCCAGTCCTCCAGGTTTTGATACATTATTTATTGAGAAAATTCTTATTTCAGTAATGTTGGAATTCAGAGTGTATTTTCTACCCTGTTCTTGTTGCCACCGCATCATAATAAAAGATGGACTCAAGCTTTAGAGGAGATTGAACTGAAATTGTAGTGTTATTAGACATAAGCTCTGCACAAGGAGAAAACAGTCTCGCATAAATAGCAGGATTCTGCTACTGCTTCAGATTATGTCTCTCATCTCTGAGTGTTCAGGCTATGGGAAAACTGGAAGTTTGTGTGTCACAGCCAAGATTTGCAACTTTTCTAAATATTAATAGCATTACCTTCATTTTTTTAAATTGTTGTTGTGTTATTAAGTCATTCTCCATTTGTTGAGGAGTTAAGAAACATCACCGTAATATCTATCTGTCATATGGGGGAGGGCCAATAGCAGGAATTCTGCAAACACATATTGGAGCACAGTTTGAACAAGACCACCAACTCCAGGTTAGGAATTGGCTAAAAAGGGAACAAACCCTAGAGGCTTATTCATCTCTCACTTTTGCTTATCTTCACTGGAGTACTCCATCAGGTTACATAGGCTGTGCTCACAAGGGCCTGTACCTTACAAAAGATAAATGTTACCGAAAGAACAACAAATGCTCAGCACTTCTGCAAATTGTGTTGGATATATGCTGTACACATGAAATCAATATTATTTACATTAAAACACCTGTATTACAAAACAGTAATATTTATTGAATCATAGAATAAGCTGAGTTGGAAGGCACCATGAGGATCATTGAGTCCAGCTCCTGGCCCGGCATCAGTCCCAAGAGTCACACACGTCTCATGTGCCTGAGAGCATTGTCCAAATAGTTCTTAAGCTCTGTCAGGCTTGGTGCTGTGACTGCTTCCACGGGGAGCCTGTTCCAGTGCCTGACCACTCTTTGGGTGAATAAGCTTTTCATGATATCCAACTTCAACTTCCCCTGACACAACTTCAGGCCATTCTCTCGGGTCCTGTCACCACAGAGCAGAGGTCAGTGCTGCCTGTCCTCTTCCTCTCACGAGGAAGTTGTAACTGCAGTGAGGTCTCCCCTCAGTCTCCTCTTCTCCAGGCTGAAAGACCAAGTGACCTCAGCTGCTCCTCATACGGCTCCCCCTCAAGGCCCTTCACCATCTTCGTTGTCCTTCTTTGAATGCTCTCCAATAGCTTAATGTCCTTTTCATATTGTGGTGCCCAAAACTGCATGTGATATTCAAGGTGAGGCTGCACCAGTGCAGAGCAGGAGAATCACCTCCTTTGGCTGGCAGTGATATACTATTTATTCAAAAATAAAAATAATTTTTACTTTGAAAATAAAAATTAAAAATATTATTTACTTTTAAAATGTAATTTAGCTTTTTTTTTGATGTTCTGAATATTTATAAGGCCTTTTGAATCATTACTAGGTAACAGAAATAGATGAATCCATCCTCTGGTGGATTTAAAGTATAGATGCTTGCAGAATGTAGTAAACCATTAGTATTTTTAAAAAAATTGTTGACAAACATTAATATCTGCATCTCAATGGCTGCAAAAGTAGTATTTTTAATGTGCTCTATTTTTTCTTTAGCTTTTAGTATTGGCATTATACTTTATAGCTTACATTAATAATTCACAATAGAGATTAACCTACATATTATGGATTTACTTTGGGAGTATTCCCCTTATGGTTCCCTTAATGCTCTTCTGTCCAGGCCTGATTGTATTCTTTTTTTCCTCACTTTGTTGTTCTTTTCAACCATCCCTTCAGATTTCTGTATTCTTTTTTGATGTTTTGCCCACTTAAAAAGTTTATAGAGATGCAGATTATAAGAACTCCATAACCTGCAGTTTACTAGAAACCCTGACTTGAAATATTGAGTATCTGTTAGCTGAGTGCTTGTTCTGCCTAGAGGATATGTTAGAAGCTCTGCATGAGTAAAGATGTTTTCGTATGATCCATATACTGCATACTCATTAGGAAGTTATTTATAGATGTGCTGTGCTGTTTCCATTTTCTATCCCTTTATCTCTCTCTCAAGATTAGTATTGCTTTCTGCTTCTCTCTGAATGTCACTGTAATTCTGCTACACTGATCCATTATTGTTCTACCTCCTTTATTTAATACCAGTCAGTAATTGAATGTCACACATTTGGGCAAAAGGAAGAAACATGATACAAATGGATTCAGTTGTTGTCACATCAGGAACAGGACAGATAGTGTGTTACAGTTCTACCCAGAGCAGTAAATATTTTAATTCATTGTGCACTCCCAAGTTTTGGAGGAAAATATGGGATTAATTTTGTGGTGAGTTAACCTCAGATCATCTCATTCTCCCTTATTCCTTTTCTCTGTCAAGACACGATGCTGTACTTCAGCTGTAGCTGAACAGTCGCCTTTACCTGTTTTGAGTGCAGCCCCTCCCTGGAGATGTAATTCCCATTGCTCCCTTTATTCATGGCCAACCCTCTGTCACCACACCACCATTTGTACAGCCAGATGATGAACAGGTTCACAGACTAATGTGGCTAAAAAACCTAAACTATCAAAACAAGCAAAAAATCAGTTGGCTCAATCAGACTCACGGCACTGCCATGCAAATCTGGGAAAAGAAAGTGCAATCACACTTAGCAGCAGCTGCCCATACATACCTTGCAGTGAAGCAGCCATGGAATTGTGTCAATCAGGCAGGAGGCCTGGAGGATAGGAGGGAAGAACCCTATTTACTGTTTGAGCTGCAGATCAAGGCTCCCTCTTTCAAAAGTTCAGTTGTCTCAAAGTTGAATCAGGAAGGTGGCAAGAAACATTGGACTTGCATAGAAAAAAGGCATTTGCATTACAGTAATCAAAAAACTTTTTTCAAGACAATACTCGGAAGATCCCATTATTTTTTTTTCACTTAAAAAAGTCTTCAACAGCCCTTACTAAGGTGAACAGAGAAAAACCGGCATAATATAAAGGAAAATCTGTCCCAAAAGATTTAATATGTGGGAGAAGGGGAAGTGACATAGTACTAAGTTCATCTTAGCTTACAGTAACAAATTGTTTCAGCAAAACTACATGGAAGAAGGAACTTGGCTGAGCTCTTGAAACAGTGGGAGGGGAAATGAGCTGCTGGAGGTTGAAATGAATTGGTTTCTTGGGATGTCACGTCAGTCCTGTGAGCAGTGCACTGTGGATTGCTTTTGATATTAGATAGTCTGTTTGTAAAGAGAATAAAATATGCCGTGACTGTATCTACTCATTTTCTTCCAAACAAGAAACAATACTTCCTAGAGCCCACATTGTCCATAATACTTGAAAGTGATGACAATATGGAGTGCATTAGTATAATCAAATAATCATAAATAAAGCATTTTATGATTTTCAGCTGTATGCTTTCAAAAAAAGCTGGACACAACTTTTGCAACACTCTGCTTTCAGAAATAAGAAGAAATCCATTTGAACTTGGCCAGTTCAAAATGTACTCTTGGCAATGGAAACTTTGAAAGATGCAGCATATTTGGCATCATTTGTATCTGTTGGCTCGTATTACTTCTAATATAAGCATTTCAAAGATAGGATGTTTTCTTAGGTCTCTTGGAATGTTGACATTAAATCATCCATACCACAGGGATACTTGTCTAAGGATTACACAGCCTACCATGCACTTGCTTTGAAGAAAGAACAAAGATAACACTAACTCTGGTGGTCAAATAATTTAGCTTAGAAACAGCACCACCAGACTAATTCTGCTTTTTGGATCCAAAAAGCAATTGGTAGTCAGAAAAAAAGATTAATATCTAGATAACTTGAAGGGTAAAATGACCAGGAAAAAAATCAGAAATATTAAGGAATAGTAATGCAATGTTATTTTGGGAGGAAGAATTTCAGAATGGGATCCTATGGAATATTTCTGGGTATCAGTCTTAGCCTTGTAGAATATTTGAGCATTTTAACTGTGAGTTAATAACTTACATTTTATAANAAATATAATATATAATATAAAAATAAATATAATAAACCCCATAATAATTGCAAACACCCCTCTTCCCCCTGCTATTACAGAATGTGGTGACATTTAAAAACACTGAAGGATTTGTGCATGATAGAGACATTTGTGAGAAAGTCTCACCTCTGTTCTTGGTGTGATTTACTTAGATTGAAATGTCAGGTTAAAATTTTTCAAAAGAGAAAAAACCCAGCTGCTCTCAAAGCAGGGAGAGGCAGGGCCTGCTTCACACCTTGAATGGGCAGCCTCTTTCTTCAGATAAATGGGGGGAAAGCAACTGAAAGCCAAAACTTCCATAGGAACATCTTACAGTTTTTGCTCTACATGCTTTTGCACAGGTTTTCATAGTGAGAAATGTAAATTTCTCTTCAGAATATGTTTTTAAGCACCTTTAAATATATTGATACTTTGATGCACATACAGTTTCCATTATTTACACAATTTCCTATGATTTGGTTTTCAGCTTACTAGCATGTAGCATTATATATTTCCTAACAATCAGACTGGAAAAATAGGGAAATGTAGAGAGCTCTTCTCAGTGACGGAAAAGGGATACACTTCTCCAGTTAATTTACCAGACTTCCTTGTTTGCCAATATACTTACGCATCTATTTGTATTTTTTTAATTATTACTGTATTTAATTTTGACATAATAAATAATCTTTTCTATAAACATATTGCTTAGGATAAAACAGTGCANGTAATGCAATGTTATTTTGGGAGGAAGAATTTCAGAATGGGATCCTATGGAATATTTCTGGGTATCAGTCTTAGCCTTGTAGAATATTTGAGCATTTTAACTGTGAGTTAATAACTTACATTTTATAATATTATTTTCTAGTTACATATATAAATCAAGCCTATATAATGAATTTTAGTAGCATTAAATACTCCTATTAATATTTTTCAATTCTTGTGTGCATTGAAATACTGCATTACATTAATATTAAAAGAAGCACAAGTGCCAGATTCTGCTTCCAATCATGCTGGAATTGTGCAGTTCACAGGATGGAGATACTCCAGTTGCAACAGGATCACTGAATGTAAGGCTACACCATTCTTTCTTGCTATAGTAAGTTAAAAATAAACTCAAATATTACACAGGCAGTATGGATTCTTTTTCACCATAACAAAGATTAAGATTCCATACAAGTGTTCATGTTCCAGGGGAGAAAATATTCAAAATTGTGTAAATTTTTTGTTGAGGACAAAATTAAAGAAACATTCCCTACCATAAATAACTTTTTTCCCCCACTATTGATACATTATTTATCAGTAACTTACCCTTCCTAGAACTTCTACAATTAAGGAAATGTCAGGATTTGATCATACATTTTTTGAACATAATACTTTATTAGCAAAATATAATAGTAGATGATACAATATTAAAAATGAAATATAACAAAACATATCAAAATATAATATATAATATAAAAATAAATATAATAAACCCCATAATAATTGCAAACACCCCTCTTCCCCCTGCTATTACAGAATGTGGTGACATTTAAAAACACTGAAGGATTTGTGCATGATAGAGACATTTGTGAGAAAGTCTCACCTCTGTTCTTGGTGTGATTTACTTAGATTGAAATGTCAGGTTAAAATTTTTCAAAAGAGAAAAAACCCAGCTGCTCTCAAAGCAGGGAGAGGCAGGGCCTGCTTCACACCTTGAATGGGCAGCCTCTTTCTTCAGATAAATGGGGGGAAAGCAACTGAAAGCCAAAACTTCCATAGGAACATCTTACAGTTTTTGCTCTACATGCTTTTGCACAGGTTTTCATAGTGAGAAATGTAAATTTCTCTTCAGAATATGTTTTTAAGCACCTTTAAATATATTGATACTTTGATGCACATACAGTTTCCATTATTTACACAATTTCCTATGATTTGGTTTTCAGCTTACTAGCATGTAGCATTATATATTTCCTAACAATCAGACTGGAAAAATAGGGAAATGTAGAGAGCTCTTCTCAGTGACGGAAAAGGGATACACTTCTCCAGTTAATTTACCAGACTTCCTTGTTTGCCAATATACTTACGCATCTATTTGTATTTTTTTAATTATTACTGTATTTAATTTTGACATAATAAATAATCTTTTCTATAAACATATTGCTTAGGATAAAACAGTGCATCCAAATGATTTTTGCTCTTTGTGCTTTTTCAGTGCTTTGATAACATGTCTAGAATTGTTCTCACTATTTTCCTACATGCATTGCATTCTGGTCATTTTAATAATTACTTAAGAGGGGCTTACAGTGAAAACCTTCAAGTAAGAATGTTTTGAGAGTAGGAAATATTCTTGCTGTCTGTATGAAGAGCTTTGGGATTCCTTATCTTGTCATTCATCTTCTGAACCAAACATATTAGTTTTCATGGGCTAAGGCTTGTTGTTTCCTCAGCATTGTTAGTAATATCTTGTGGAAAAAAACCCTGATTTTAGCTCTGTTTCATTCATCAAATAAAAAAATGTTCCCTGCCTTTATACAATGGCAGACTGATTACAGCCATTTCCAGCAGCTTACGTGGTAACAAGATTATCTGTAAATGGCACAAACCCACATTTCTGTAATAACTGGAAAAATGGAGGAGGGCAGAATTTATGCCTAAGTTTATCTCCTCCAGTATTTCTGTGTTTGCTCTGTAAAGCTGATTTACTGATCTGTTTTCTGCTACTGATGCTAATGTTTTGAGGTGTCTACCAAAAGGAGGAAAAGGACAAAGAAAACTTTGAAAGACAGAGAACCTAGAACAAAACCTCAATAAATCCATTACCTAACCATAAATATAACGAGGTTTACACATCCAGCCTATCCTGCCTAGAAAAGCTAAATTGTGTTACAGTACAATTTCATTTGTTTTTTTAAGTCCTCCTGTGTTCTGTCTGTGCACTTGCATTTAAATTTGAGAACCTTTGCATAATATGCTGCAATAATTTGCTGCCTATTAAAAAAAAAGTTTTATCTATAGATGTTTTCCAAGTAATACAATCCTTCCCAGCCATAAAAAGCTGGCGTAAGCTTTTTTAGAAAGAAAGTAGTCATAAAATGAAAAATTAACAATTGTCTTTAAAAAAAATCATACTGGAATGTCTGTTCACTTAAGAGGTGCCCCTGTGATTTCATCATCTTCCTTTTCTTTTTTCTTCCTTTTTTTTTAAAATCTCCTTATTGGAACTGGAAGCAGTGCATTGATCATCTTGAAAGATCAGAGGCAGTAATGAGTTTTCAAAAAGGTATTTTTTCATATACCTCATACCTGTAAGCTTTCCTTTGAACAGACAGACACAGTCTGGGTTTACTGTTGTCCACAAAACGTCCTTGTGGGTTTTCATTTTAGCTCTGGCTGTAGTGCCCTTGGCCACAGAGTAGATCAGATTTAACATATATTTTGCTTCACACTAACACTCTGCCTTTTACAGTCCCAAATACTGTAACTGTAGTTTTTAATCTCCTTTCACTCGAAGTTAATTTTAAAAAAGAAAATATAAATAATGAAATGTACAATGGAGATAGTAGTTTCCTTAGGAAAACTTAACATTGTCAGTGTTTTCTGAAAGTTGTACCATAATTATTCATAGAGATCTATAAGAAAACAAATGTTTTAGCAATAAAATATGGGCTTAGATACACTTGGCATACTAAAAGATTTTTTTTTCAAAGTGGGGCTATTACTATTCTTATTTTACTATCAAACTTATGCAAACATCATTACACCACCCTTCAGAGGTTATTTTCTGCAACAGGTCTTTGCTATTCAAAGTGACTCCGGCAAAGCAACTAAAATCTGAAACCCATCCACTGTTTTTCTCTATACTTGAGTTCCTTCACTAATAACAGATCAAACACAAAATGAAGTTTGGAGGTGCATTTCCTTTGCCTTCTCCTAATTGTAAATGGATAGATACTGTGTTTGCCTTAGCTATTGCAGATGATGTTTAGTAGCCCATTTCCTTCTTGAAAATATGTTACCTCATGCTCAACGTTTTTTATCAACATTTACATTAGAGAAATTATAGTGGTTGAAGGTCTTGCTGTCAATATGATTTCTACTATACAGGATTTCTGTCCCTCATGTGAGCAAGCTTGGAGATCCCAGAGCAGCAACTTAGGCACATGAAAGTACCTTGTGCCAGTTTCTTCTTCTATGAAAAGATATAAAAGTCTTGAAAGCCGAAATCTGCCAGGCTTCCCTTACCGTCTACATCCTAGTGAACTGGGGAGCAGATTCTGACATCCTTTCTAAACATAACATCTCAAAGAACAGTTACTGTTGGAGTATCTTTATTTCTTCTTTTCCCATGTGCTATTGAATCCTTTTGTAAGTAACTGATTAGCAGAGAGCTGATGTTCCCTTCAGAGAGTGTGTATCCATCAAACTGTGATGCTACGAGTTCTCTCCAAAAGGGACTTTGGAGCCCAAGGCACCTTTGAGTACAAAACTTATTCTCCTTCTGGATCCCACACATATTCTGATCAAACCTGCTGCTTTTACTGGGTCTGGCAGTGTCACGAAGGAGAAAAAGAGTACACCAAGTCATCCCAAAGCTTGTGATGACTCTAACAGCACATACTCTGGCTGTCACATCTGCTAGACAGTAGTTTTTTCTATGACTGCAGTGTTACTGCAGAGTCTTAAGGGTGTAAATGTCTTCTTTAGTTGCTAATAGTTTAATATTCATGTTATTTTTTACTTCTTTTGTAATGTCTGGTGCTTGACACACATAACAGACCCCCAGTGCTAATACAAGATACCAAGCTCCTTCCTTTAGAGGTTCCATTGCAAGGCAGGACCCAAATGTTTTTCTCTGGAGACTTGCTGTTAGGTCCTTATCTGAAGTAACGTTTGAGAAGTGTCTGTATTTTTCAGGCTCTTTTTCTTAGTATTGATCTTCAGGATCAAACTTTTCAGTGTTAGGGTTGGTGTGAGGCTGCTGCTGCCTTTTCTATCATCTTCTCACTCTTGGGTCCTGGCTGTGTATGTTTGTCTGAGAAAACTTTGTACAAATGTCATCACATTGAGCAGTGGCACAGTAAAATTTGAGACAACTTTTTCTGAACATAGGATTGTAAGAAAAGAAAAATGAGCATATATATTAAATAAGTCTGTTCTCCAATCTGAATAAATAATAAAAGTAACTTCTTTTGATATGTGTATATCACATCTAAACTGTCCAGCATTATTGCAGCAGTCAGAGCAAGCTAACTGCTTTATCGTATTTCACTTCTTGCAGTGCAGGTCGTTTTATAAATAGTAGTATTACTGGTCAAGTTGTCAGCAAAATGAGACAAGCATTCAGTGGAGTTGTGAGTTACATATTACTGGGTTCAGTCAAACTATGTTTGGTAGTAGATGGTTTACTTAAAATTTTGTGACGTTGTATTCATGAAAACCACTAACATCTTCATCTCCAGACTCATCCATGGCCTTGGAGCTAATTTTATTTGATATTAGATGTGCCTGACTGTCCCAAAAATGTGTATGTAAATAACTCAGCTCTTGTACTTCTGGCATTTGCAATTACTAAATCCTGTTCTGATTCTAGCCAATCAACCAGGGATAACCTCTGATTTTACTCTCAACTAGCACCTCAGATAAAACGGCATATAGGAAAAATATGCTTCTGGAGATCATGCATCCTTGGCATATTATATGACTGGTTTATATTCTATTTCTCCATCCTAGAAATTATTCCTTCACCCTGACAACCCAAAAAAGAATATCTGTCCCTATGTCTGTCATACTTGATTCTCAATTTTGAGCTGCAGTGGTCTGATAAATCAGTTTTGTTTAACTGATTTTCTTATTTTTTACCAGCATGCTTCAAGTACACACTTTGAATCTGATATACATCAGCTGTAAACCTTTTCATTTTATATTTTGTTAGTTTAGGACTCTACTAAATTTTAAGATTTAGGAATAATCTCTGCCAAAGTTATGCCGTATTTGGCACAGCTAAAAACTGCAATTTATGTAAGTTCTGAAGATTTCGTCCCCACACCCAAACCTATCCTGTTAAGCAGGCAGGAAACTAGTAAGGATTAAGGTGAAGAATTATACAGAAGACTGTAAATCTTGACCCAGCCACTTTCCTTTAGTTCCCATCCTCTGTTGCTCTGTCACGGTGCTGACATTACTGATAAGCTCTGTGCAACATGGCCTTATTCCCAGTTCTTCTGTGAGCCACAGCATTGCAGTGGGAATTTGAATGTCCCTTAGCAGGAGCAGCAAATGGAAATGGATGGAGAAGCTTAAGACTCTTCCCAACGAAATCCTTGTACCTATGGGTCCTCTCTACCGTTGTGAGGGTATAGGAAACCACATGTGCGTACCCATTAGCTTGGGTAACAAAACCATCTGTTTACCATCCTGATGTATGCCAGAAATCCTTGGGACAGCTGATCCCCAACTTGCTTCTCTCTAAAGCCAACTTTGCCCAATCCAGCAGTTGATAAGGAACAAACTGTGAAGGCGCACGTAAACTTAAATATATACTATTACTAGGGACTACCAGGCTTGTTTTGTTTGACAGCTTTCTTCATCAGGTTGCCAGGGATTTTGAAGAAGACTAGGTTCCATTATATGACTGTGCTAATGTACTTAAACTTGCATTAATAATCTGAAACTAATGGTATGCTGGGCCAGCAACTTAATTTTACAAGATAAAGACTTGACTATTCCAAAACACTGAAGTTATTCACTGGATACGGAACAAATCTAATTCTCTTAGATCAGATTTACATGATATTAAATATATTTTGACAGTACTGTGATAAAGAAGATCAAAAGAAAATAGGGTGCAGAGCTGTACTGGCTGCATCCATCTTCATATTATTTTGGGGAATATTTTTTTCCCCACTTAAACTTTGAGGTTAAAGAACCTCCCACAAAATGCAAGTAAAGGAGAGGGGTTCAAATCTAACAGCTCATGTTTGCTACTATTAACAAGCCTCTGATGTCCTAAGTCATAACAAATAGTTTCAATCAATTATGAATCATCAGATAAGAATTCAGGCCTATTATATCAAAGAAACAGACATTCAGTTATTAGCTGGAATAATGTTAGTTAATAGACACTTGTCGAAAATTCTGTCGTACGGTAGATCTCCACACAGCATATTCTTGACTTATTAATATGAATAAAATACCATGCTGTGATCCTCAAAATGTACAGCAAGTTTAGCCAAGTGCCCTTACAAACAGCAGAGATGTCAGACACCAATGTGAAATAGCATTGCCAAATTCCTGGGTATCTTCTATCTTTGGCTGGTTTTTGACCATGGGATGTTACTGCACAGGCCAAGGACAGATAGTTGTGATTTGTGCTTCTTCACAGCTACCCACAGCTTTCTGAACTGGTAAACTGCTGACTGGACAGCATCCAGCAGCTGCCCAGGGCTGTGCTAGAATGGCCAGAAACTGGACAAGGTAATCATTAATCTGTGCCCATGCTGCTTGGGCAGCTATCAGGCTTGCTCATGACCTGCCTCGGGCATTGAAGAAGCAGGATTTCTGACAGGCTCAGTGTTCCTCCCGCACAGATCTGAATGAGCTGGCAGGGCTTATGCCAAGTATTCAGCCATCAGTAAAGGGCACAGTAAAGAATCCTGAATAGAAGTTAACACATGAACAAAAGAACAGAGTTGGCAGAAGTAATTGTTTAGGCCTGATAGTTTTGTTTCTTTGCCCCAGCTTCCTACAGACAGTGTTTTCTTTTAACCCCTATTATGCTTTTGAATGCTTTTACTGCGCATTTTGTCAGTGTTACAAAGGTTTCTTTTATGTATTGCTTCTCTTTTGTTCATGTTCCAGCCTACTATAGGGAACACCAAGTTTTCTTTCTAGTCTTTGGGCTAGAGAAAGCTGCAGATACCTCCAATGCAGTGTCCTCAGCCCTCCTACTAAGTACACTGTTGTGCTTCTCTGTAGCATCCCAGCACTTCAAGGGATTTAGGCCAAGTGAAAAGCACAGGGAGCTGAAACTCAATTTCTTTTGAGACTGGACCACTGTCACTTTGTGAACTTGTCCTGAAGCTTCCATTATATCATTAAACATGTACTAGCTTGCAATAGCCTGTCGTATCTGAGCAATTGATTAAATGGAATCCACAGAGAAAATCTGGAGATTCAGGTACTTTGGACTTGAAGCAATTGTTTATGTACAGCAGGAATTGTAATTCCTTCTCTTAGGTGTAAGATTTGAAAATAACTTCTCACTAAATGAAGCACACAAAGGAGAACACAGGATTTTTTTTTTCTTGCATGTAATAAATTTCTTTTTTTACAGAGATGTATTAATAACTGGATCACTGGAGACATTCACTATCTCTAAATCTCTAGTTTTAGGAAGTTGTGCATCTGATCTTATAAAACATTAAGCATTACTTGTGATCTTTGATCACTATATTTTAATAAAAGAGCTCAACCCTTGTTTCTTCTACACTCTGCTTCCCTGCTCCTGGACTTGTTTTTCTAGTTCACCTTTTCTTATAGTATTACTAGATGTATAAATATATTACATTACTTTTATATATATATATATACACACACACACAAATAATATTACATTATTTATATAAATAATTTCCATTGTCTAGGTTCATGGAGCTTTCCTTCCAGTTTGACTTCCCCAGGAAATTACATTCCGTATTAAATAAGGACTACATTCAGTTCATTTACCAATCTCCACAAGGCAGAATATGTGGAAGTGCAGCCAAGCTGTGAAGTCTTCTGATCTCTCTCAAAGTTACACTGTGCCTTAGAACCCAGTTGCAGTGCTGGGGTCTCCGCACATGTGCCNGAAAATAACTTCTCACTAAATGAAGCACACAAAGGAGAACACAGGATTTTTTTTTTCTTGCATGTAGTAAATTTCTTTTTTTACAGAGATGTATTAATAACTGGATCACTGGAGACATTCACTATCTCTAAATCTCTAGTTTTAGGAAGTTGTGCATCTGATCTTATAAAACATTAAGCATTACTTGTGATCTTTGATCACTATATTTTAATAAAAGAGCTCAACCCTTGTTTCTTCTACACTCTGCTTCCCTGCTCCTGGACTTGTTTTTCTAGTTCACCTTTTCTTATAGTATTACTAGATGTATAAATATATTACATTACTTTTATATATATATATATACACACACACACAAATAATATTACATTATTTATATAAATAATTTCCATTGTCTAGGTTCATGGAGCTTTCCTTCCAGTTTGACTTCCCCAGGAAATTNAATTACATTCCGTATTAAATAAGGACTACATTCAGTTCATTTACCAATCTCCACAAGGCAGAATATGTGGAAGTGCAGCCAAGCTGTGAAGTCTTCTGATCTCTCTCAAAGTTACACTGTGCCTTAGAACCCAGTTGCAGTGCTGGGGTCTCCGCACATGTGCCTGCACACACACAGACTCTCACAGTAAGGACTAAGCTCTCCCTGGAAAACCTGGGCTAATGTAAAACCTGTATGTGTTTGCTCATGAAATAAATGTGAGTTCAAATTCTTTACACAATGCTCTAACAAATCCGGTTAGATTTAAATTAAATTTTATTAGATTAGCTTTGAACTGTAATTTCTGATTCCTGTTCCTGACTTGTGAAAAGGTATATATGAACAAATCTGGCAGATTTTTTCTGTTCTGTCCATTCAGAAGTTAGGTTTTACTTTCAAGATTTATATATTGAGCCTTACTGGCAACAGGATACATTTCCTTATCATACTAAAAAAAATCTCCGTACTGCACAAAATTTGCTTTTAAAAAATGTTATTTTAGCTTTCCTAGTGTAATGCATTGTGAGTAAATTTATCTTTAAAAGTATCATTTGAGCTGATACTATTATATCCATACCTTGTAAAAGTAGTATTTAGAAAGTTATATGATATAAACCCAGTATAATATAAATAAACCCTGTAGGGTAGATTATTCTGTTGGAAGTACTCAGAAACCTGAGTTCAACATGCATGAAAATATGAACACTTCTATTTTTAAAGATTATCTTACTGTTTCAGAACAAATACCACATTACATCACAGTTAAGACCGTTTGAGTTAAGGTCCATGAAAAATAATCTGCTTAAAACCAAACACAGTCCAAAACTTACAGGCATCAGTAAATCTATGTAAGAAAATCTACTTACACACACTATTCTGACAATGGCACGGGGTATTTTCAGACTCCTTTAACACATGAAAAACGGTAATTGGAAAATTTAATCATATAATTACATATATTTAATCACATTATGTAACAGAATGACAGAACTTTACTGAAATGTTATTAGAGCTTTAAATTTTAAATTGCTTATTGAATGGACTAATTTTGACCTTTAGCCAAAGATAAAATTAGCAATAAAGGCAAAAGAATATGATCTTCAGGTACTGCAATTTGTGATAGCTACTACAAGGTCAGCAGAGCTTTGAAAGTTTATCACTCCTGTCTGCTCAATTAATTAAAGACATCTGTTTGGATTCTAGATGTGCCAAGAGACCTAGAGTAAATGAAGTAATAACTTTACAGAGATAATATTTTTTATTCTTTTTTTAAACCCCGAAGTTACTCCTGAGTTTTGTGTTATTAACACATATCTAATGTTCTTAAATTCTGTCTATATGGTAAACCAATTATAAACTGAACTTTTAAATGTATTATATTTTGCATATCTCATTCCACTAAAAGGAACATCCAGAAAACTGCAAATAATTTTTACTTTATCATTTTAAAGCATCCTACTGGAATGGCCAATAGACAATTTTTTTTCTTGTGGTTTTCTGTTTGTTACAGGAAAGCCCTCTCAGGACTTGCTTTTGTGAGGGTTCAATATCATTCAGTAAATGCAGTTAGTAAAGGTAATAGTGCTACAGAACTATAGATATTATTAGCCATATGAAGTCATTCTGTTGGTGATTCAGTCTGTTCAATATGCACATTAATCCTTTGGGATTTACAGCACGGTACAGAAGAAGACCAGTCCCTCATTGATCAGCAAATTTAAGAGCACGTAACACACAAACATGAGAAATGTGCTCTGTGTCTTCTCAGTGGAGGTGCATCCAATTTGATTTAGTCGTGCTGCCCAGAGAATGACTTAACATAACGTGTTCTCTTTGTGCATAATTTTGTAGTGACTGTCAGTCTTTGTGATGATACAGGTCCCTCTAAAGACTCTTTTTCTCTATTTATTTGTACTGTAGGCATAACATAGTCACATCACAGTTTTCACTAAATGACCTAAATTCCATGCCTAATCTATAGAATTAAAACTTGTTCCATTTCCTGTAATTTCCAGACTCTTCAGTTTAGACTGTAACTCCCCACGATAATCCCAGGTTTTGCAAATCCAGGTGATTTTCCTGAAGGACTGTCCAGCCAAAGATTACACATTCCTGCCTTTCAAAGTTTATAAGAAACAATTTATTAGATAAAGCCATAGGTGCCATTTTGTTTATAAGTTTTCATAAACTGAAAATATCTGCAGATTCCATTTGTCCATTTGTTCTTCAAGATAATAGTTCTTTAATCTAATCTGTGTTTCTAATAAGGCATGTTTCATTAAAAAGACTAAAAACCATGTTCCATCTATGGAATTAGAGAGTTAATTTCACTTTTGTATTTTCTACTTGATTGTTATTTTATGTATGGAAAATTTGACAAAATGGCTACCTAAAAATGCTTAGTTAGGGAGATGATACCTGCTTATACAGTGTTCTTGCCCATGGTATCCCTACATTTAGTCCTATGAAGTCTTTTGTCAATACTAACCGAAATTAATCACTTTAAAAATGAATAGCTATGTCACACTGGAGACCATAATGAATTTCACAGCTAAGCACCATTTCTGTATTTCAAAGAAAGGTCAAAACTACATATTGTATTCTCAACTAGACTGCAATCTCATTTATATATAATGAGTCTCTAAAGGTTATGACTTTACATTCATTATGCTGTCATTACAATCTCTATATTCTTCCTCTAGGTCCCAAGACCTATACATGCTCCTAATGGAGTCAGTATATATTTATTAGTTAGAAAATAATTTAAATTCCTATTGCATTTAACAAATAGTATAAGCTGTAGGTGTTAACAACTCCCTGTCTTTTCCTCTTGGTTACATTTGTCTGTAGTGTACCAGCAGTATGCACAGGCCTGCTGTTCACATCAGAGGAAAGCATTCCTAGATTTAGAAACCATCAATAGGAAATTCTGACATGAGAGTGTACCTTTGTGCTGCTATTCATTCATCACCTCTGTCACCTAGATAATATTCAAAGGCAAATTCAGATTTATTTCTACTTCTAAACAGAACTTCGGTCATAGTTCAGACACAAGCTGCACTTTTAATGTCTTTACCTTTCAAATTTCCTGCTCACGGAAAATTTACAGTTTGTGATCCAGCTCAAATTCATAATTTGTGAGGCACCTTATCCTCGCTGTAATGTTGTGCCATCAGAGACTTCCTGTTGCAACCCTGAGTGCCAAGATGGGCTGGGCTGTCCAGCCTATGGTCCTCAGCTACATCTTCCATGTTACCTGCCTCTCACAGGAGACAGACCTTGTAGGCTGCTCCAGGATGTTTTCGCTGTGTCTGAGTGAATCCTGCATTACCATGCAAGCTCTGTACAATTAGGATAGCTCTTTTCACACATACTGTTTTTCACCCTGCATGCTGGCCAGTCAGGCCTTAGGTAGATGTTCATTAAAATAAATGCTAGTTTCCAATTCTTGATATTTCCTGCCCTGTTAATATCATGAAGTCACAGAACACTTTCCTACCTTGAACCACTGATTAGTTTTCAGATTACTTTTCCTAACCCTCTTTTTTAACTTTAGCTCTTCATCATCAAACAGAGTAATATAAAACAGATAAATCAATGTCAATATGCTTTAGTTGCATCTTATACTGCATGGTATAGCTGTATCTTAGTAGAAAAAAAGAATAAAAACTATATTTTGAGGACATTACTATATTCACAGACTATTGTGAGGAAAGAGGTTAAAAGCTATTACATTATTCACTTGTGTGAAGTATTTGCACGGCCCTATTAAATGTCTTCAAGAAATATTTCTTATTTTGTACTTAGCAATTTCACATAGTGGATATTAGAGCTGATGGACAGACAAGATGAAAATCTGGCAAGCAAAATAGCTTTTGAAAAATACAGGGAAATGGCATGTAGTCTTGTTTTGGTGTTACTAAAACACAGACTAAGTTTCAGGGAGCATGTATTTACTTTTTCCCTTATCCCTAATGGAAATCACAGTCCTAAAACAGGTACGAGTTTTTTTCTGTGGTATCCACAGGGATTACAAGATGCTTAAAAATGACTGCTACAGTAACTAGTCTGCAGGTAGCCTCTTGCATTTCCAGGAGGGAAATGGACACCTAAGTCCATCCTACCTAGGCATGTTGGTACTTAATTCTAGGCTGAGGAGAAGTGCCTATTTCCACCGAGGATTAAGAGAGCTGAGTATTCACCCCCGAGCTGGGTCTAATACACATACTGTACTCTCTCAAAAAACAGCTGAGAAGCTTCCGATCAATTAATCCAATGATCACACCTGTTAAGGAGTTAGAAGAAATAGGTCCAAATTTAGGATTTAGCTCCCTGCCTAATCTTGAGGAGGCTTGAAATTTATATTTCGTATCTGCCAGCATATCAGATTCCTACCAGTGCATGATAGTGTCAGTATTCTGAAATGGACCTCTGGAAGCTGGTGGACTTTACATTAACAACAAAATATCAATTGAAGCAAGCAGAGAATGTTTGAATCGCCCAAGCTTCAGTGTACTTAGTATTCACAGCTTCCTTCTGCAAAATACTCAAGCACTGAGGATTTTATTAGTAGACAATAGGGCATAGCAATATTTGAGGTGTCAGCCTAGCAGGGACACTGGTGAATCCAATGCCTCTCTAATGCTGAGGCTGTGATATGTACCCACGTGTGCACCTCAGCGCCGTGGGGAGCGACTCCCTCTCACCTGCTCTCCTACAGCCTCAGCTGCCATCAAAAAGCCACCTTGGATCAAACGGCCTCCGTGATGGATATTCAAGCCATGCACAACCGAGGCTGACTTTGGTGCCTAAACAATCCTGACGTGCAGTTTACGTGCACTGACCCTGTCATGAAATTGGAGCCTGATTTGGGTACCATTTTTGGTGTCTCCTGTGAAGCGTCTCTAAACATGAAAATCCACTGAACTTTGGTATTTTAAACATACACATCTGGCTTTGGAATTGAGAGTGGTGCAATGGTTAAAGCAAGACTCAGGGTGTTAAAATAAAGACTTCGAATAATTTCTCTTCAGAGGGAAAAGTACAGAAATTGCTAATAAAAAGAAGCAGAGGAAGGCATATAGTTATAAAGACAGAGCTTAACAGGTAAATGTTTTCAGATTTTGATCTTGTTTTATAGCTAGCACCATGGAGTTTTTCCATATGGGAAAGTAGATGTGGGAAGTAGACTGGTAGTGAGGCTGCCAGTATTATTTCTGCCAGGTGAATCTTGAGACTGCAGGCTTTCTACTGTGATGTTTATTTGTTTTTCATTCCACAGATAAAGCAAGGCTGTGCTAAATAAAATAAGGTATAGTTACATGAAAAATTAAAGATGTATCAGGACACTCTGACATACACCTACTATAAAATGTGGATATTATCAGAAAATTACTATCTCACTAAAAAAACCCTCTATGAATTCTGAGCATGAGTTCTTATTTTACTGGCAAGGATTTTTTTTAGCATTCTCACTACTTTTAAATTTCATGTTTATTGCAAAACATGTAGTCACTGGGTTAATATAAGGGATTACAGTAATCAGTTATATTTAAATGGCATGCTGGTTTTCTAAGTAGTAGTTAATCACAAATTACTTCTAAAAAATGTAATTTAAATGAGTAACCTCTTTTTCTTATGTCAAAAAGAAATTCAGACTAATTCCAATTTTGCCTTTTGGATTTTCTACACTTATTTTCATGAAGAAAACCTCAGACTCCTACAACCCAATATAAAAAGACAGCATTTATCAATTAGTTCTCCATGTACATTACAACCAAATATAAAAAGACAGCATTTATCAATTAGATCTCCATGTGCATTATCTAATGCTTGAGTGTTAGCAAAATTTCAAAAAAAAAGTAGAGTTTTATGTCCTATATCTCTCCCAAGACTAATGACATGGACAAATATTTCAGACTTTAGACTGATCAGTACAAAGTTACTTGGAACTATTATTAACTCTTCTTCCTGAGGTTATCCATCCCTCTGTGGCCTTATTGAACTGTTCTTTTCCAAAACACTCCAGCTTATTTCTTGATAATACTCTGTTGTATTTATTAAGTGAAATCCTGACACACTTAATGCAGTAACAATTTTTTTCATGTAAAAGAAGTGAAAATTGAACATCTGTGCAACGACCATGATTTTTGTTTTATTGGTTATCTTGAAATTTGTGTATCCGAATTCTCAAACCAGTTTTCATTTTTCAAGCAACTAAATTCATACCCAGTACATAACTTATCACCTGGCTTCCTTGCTGCAGAACAAGCAATTTTTCAGTTAGCAACCATCTTGTACCTTGCTAGCATATACAGTGCTGTATTATGCCTGGATAGCCAATGCTGTCTCAGCTAAAAAAACAGGAAAGTTCTTCACAGCTACTACATCCATCAGCTTTTATTATAGATTTCAAAATATTCTCTTTTAATTAAGTAAATTTGCATCCTGACATGAATATGGGTTGTTATCTCATGTTCACTGCATCGCTCTACCTTTTATATAGCATTTGACAAAATCACTGCTGTAAGTATCGTAGGGTTGCTCTTCCTGAAGCCAATCTGCCAGCCAATTCTAACCTTCCACTCTCATCCTCCATAGCTTTATGTACTAGTGTAAAGGAAATGAAAGAAACTGCTGTTCATCATCAGAGTCCCGAGAGCTCTCGACATAGTTGGGAACTTGTTGCATATAGGTAAAGCCTTATGAAATGAAGGCCCTGTTGTCTTTGTAAACTTATGGGTCAGGCCTGTTATTTCGACTAAGTAGAGGGGCACTTGTGGGAACGGACAGCTGGGATGAAAGCCTCGCAGGCACTGATGGACACAATCAGTTTGTACCCCTGAGAATACCAACATTAACAGAAGCAAGAAGCAAACCAACAGAGAGAAGATGTAGCAGCTGCAAAAGGGAGGATACTGGCTGATAATGTAGCAAGAATCTGTGCACGCTGTAGACAACCAATAATATTGTATTGTAGTAAAGCTAATAGCCAATGAACATGTAACACAAATGCTAAGAAACTGTATAAAAGAAGCTGTGCAGTAATAAAGGGAGCTTTTTTCGCTTTTTTGCTTGGAGCTGTTGGGGTGTGTGTTTGTCGTGGCCATCTCAACAGTGACAAGAACTTACATTTTTAGGCTCTCTTTTAGAAAGAAAATGTGAAACTTGAATCAATATCTTCTCTTATTACTGATTCTTTAGTATTTTTGTTGCTTAAGGTGAGACACAGGAGGAGTATGAAAATAAAACCTTGCTTTTAATGAAGTGCTATTTGATGCTAAATGCTGTCATATTGTTGCAGTATCACTCACAGTAATATTTTAATATTTGACTAACTCAACTGGGTAAATGAGGAATGTAATTAAAATGCTATTCTCAACATGTAAAATAATTAAAGGGAATAGTTGAGTGATGGATCAGTTCACATGCTTTACAGGAAACATGAACAGAACCAGCATTACTGTCTCCCACTTGAATAGTAAGTCTGCTGATTTCAACATGAAACCCTCCAGAACTGTTTGAAGTACAATACTGCTTTCTTTTGGGGGCGTTGTAGGTTAATAATGTATTTAAATCAAGCTAAAATAAGACAGTGCTTCAATCAATTCAAATGACATAGAGCTGAAATTCTCAACTTAGTGTCTACTGAGACCTCCTTTTGCAGCTTGAGAATTCTTATCTCTCCAGTCAAGCAAAGAAATCCACTCTCCTTGGAAATATGGAGAATCTGTAATCACTCTAATGCCCTGACACCTCCTTGGCACTCCACTGAGCATTATGACTCTTTGGACTCAAATCCTTTGAGACATGATGGAGGTTTCTTCTTTTGTTTCCAGTTAGCCAATTAGACTCTAGTGTAGATTAAAACAGTTGAGTGCACATCCAACAACTAGAGCGAGATCCGTTCTTTGGAAGACCTCTCCTCTCAGTCTGACTTACAGATGTCCAAGAACTCAGTTTTGCTGATCATTACGTAGAGTCATAAAATCCGTGGTAAACAGAATTGTTACACTTAGTGCCAAACAAAGGACATAGAAGTGTAAGAGATTTTTTTCACTTGCCTGTCAGTTTACTTGAAGAAGTAATTCTGATGACCAGGAGCTGCCAATGTTACACCCAGTAGGCACTCTCAGAGATACATACTATCTTGGAAATGCACGTAGAATAGGGATTTGCCCACCATAGGGGTCCACTCTTTATTATAAAATAAAACAACATGTAATAGACTAGTTCATTTGAATTGATGTTATTTTCTTAGTTTGCAGAAGTCATGGTCTCTTCCAAGCTCGTAAAAAGCCCTAAAGCTGCCAGCACACCTACACAGAAGTTGCTACCTCTGATTTGTTATCTAGACATTGTCTTAAAACACAGACCCTGAAATGCGCAGTAGTCTCAGGCAACAACTTAGCATTACAAAAGGCCATTATGAAAATTATAGTTAAATATATATATATATCTCCATCTATCTGTACAAAATACATTACATATATATGCAAGTCTTACAAGAAGTGGCTAAAGGAGCTGGGGCTGTTTAGCCTGGAGGAGAGGAGGCTCAGGAGGGACCTTATCACTCTCTACAACTGCATGAAAGGAGGTTGTAGGCAGGTGGGGGTTGATTTCTTCTCCCAAGTAACAATTGACATGACAAGAGGAAATGGCTTCAATTTGCACCAGGGGAGGTTCAGGTTCGATATTGGGACAAACTGTATGAGAAAGATTATCAAGCAATGAAACAGGCTGCCCAGGGAAGTGATTGAGTCGCCATCCTTGTAGATATTTAAAAGACGTGTAGATGTGGCACTTGTAGACATGGTTTAGTGGTGAACATGGCAGTGTTAGGTTAATGGCTGGAATAAATGACATTAAACATCTTTTCCAACCTACGTGTTTCTGTGATTCTATATACTTATGCATATATCTATATCTATACATACATATGTATAATATATATATTTAAAATACACTATTTAAACATTGTCTTTAATAGACAACTTCGCTACTTCCCCAGGAGGCAAAAATTTCTCAATCCTACTGAGTACTGGTCTACTGGAAAGGTAGACCAGCATAGGAGGTAACCTATATGAACAGATAGGAATAGAAGGAAAACCTGCGTGCCTGGTACCCACATTTCATTGAGAACTGGGAATGCCATCATTACCAGCTTGTTATCTACCCATTTTTTTCTTGACTCTTCCTATTTTCCATGCTTAACTTGAGATTTGTCTATTGCATCCCCTCATTTTCCTTTCCACTTCTTTCCCCTCTTTGAACTTTTTTCTCTGCTTTATCTTTGACTTCAGTTTACCTTAAAGGATTCAAAACAGGAGCAGTGAACTTTCAACCACTGTCATTCAAATAGGATCAGAATTATGTTAGAGGAGCTCAAACCCCCCTACCAGTGTGTGTTTATAGAAAATGACATGATTTCTGGCTTCTCAAAATGTAAATGCTCATTATAGAGGGAGAAATATATCACAAAAAGGAGATACTAAAGAAAGCAAGAGGTTTTACACTCCCCTCCTTACTTCTCATGCAATTCACAGAAGGTGCCACATTTCATTTCACTCTAAAACCTGCTCAGGCTTTGGTCTGAAAAGATCTGGAATATTAAATCTGTGTCCTGTCCTCTTTGGGTCATCCACGAATGATTTGGGATTTTCACACATGTTATCTGTGAAATAACTAAGGAATACTGAGCACTGTATACTAAGTCAATATTAGTGTCAAAATTAGAAACTAAACAAAAGAAAAAAGGACCTTGAGAAAAAGAAACCATGCAAAATGTGTACCTACGTAATCTTTCTATTTATTCATACACTGCATTAAGGGATGAAAGAGAAAAAATCACATTTTTCTGTTCAAAATGATGATGAAGTTATTCATGTAAGGAGAATAAGGAGTAAGGAGTTTCTAAAGAGTCAAAGGATGTACATAATGTTGCTCCTTTCTTACTTCAGTAATCAAATAATTCTAATGCACCTGAGCTCCTCATTTACTACTCTAAACTGTTGGTATGTTGATTTAAGATAGCAGTATTATCACCATCATATTTTGAATTCATTAACAACCTCATTATCAGGCAACTGTGAAATTTTTAAAGAAATACCAATTGAAAATGAAAATCTTTCCCTCTTATCAGGATGTGAGAATGTTCACTTGTCCTCTCAGGGTTTTTATTGCTTTTTCCACAGCTTGACCTCACATTGCTCTTTTCCATGCAAATTTATCTTCTCACATAGAAACTATAAAACAGAGCCATATTGGTAACATGAACTCAAGGATTAATTTATATTTATTTAATTTGCGTGTAACAGAATATCTATGAATATTCAGTCACACCCCTTACTTAATTGAATAATGAATTATTTATTCATTCACAAACATGGCTGAACCTCTTCTTGCAGTGTACAAGCACAGTATGTCTTAGTTCTTAAACATGTCTTAATTTGGGGGGGCTAGGAGGGAGGTGGTGGTAAAGTTGGAAGGGACCACTGAGGTCATCTAGTCCAACCTGCCTGCTCAAGCAGAGTGCCCTAGAGCACATTACTAGGATTGTGTCCAGGTGGCTCCTGAGTATCTCCAGCGACGGAGACTCCACAGTCTCTCTGGGAAACCTGTTCTACTGCACAGTCACCCTCACAATAAAGTTCTTCCTCATGTTCAGGTGGAACTTCTGTGCATCAGTTTCTGCCCATTGCCTCTTGCCTTATTGATGGGCAGTGCTGAGCAGAGCCTGGATCCATCCTCCTGACAGCCTCCCTTCAGACACTTACAGACATCGATGAGGTCCCTCTCAGTCGTGTCCAGGCTGAACAGGCCCAGCTCCCTCAGCCCTTCCTTGTGAGTGAGGTGCCCCAGACCCCTGCTCACCTTTGTAGTCCTTTGCTGGACCTGCTCCAGAACCTCCATGTCCCTCTGGTCCTGAGGAGCCCAGAAC
The DNA here is from genome assembly GCA_013397175.1 of Platysteira castanea. Taxonomy (NCBI): domain Eukaryota; kingdom Metazoa; phylum Chordata; class Aves; order Passeriformes; genus Platysteira; species Platysteira castanea. The sequence goes on along the minus strand of VYXC01012087.1, from coordinate 1,890,199 downwards.
TGGACACAGCACTCCAGATGTTCCTCACCAGGGCTGAGGAGACCTGCTGGCAATGCTCTTCCTAATGCACCCCAGGACACCATTGGCCTGCTTGGCCAGGAGGGCACTGCTGGCTCAGGGACAGCTTGTTGTCACCAGGACCTCCAGATCCTTCTCTGCAGAGCTGCTTCCCAGCAGGTCAGCCCCCAGTCTGTGCTGATGCTTGGGGTTACTCCTCCCCAGTGCAAGGACCCTGTTACAACTTACAAACACAGAACTTCAGCTCTGCTTTAGTAATTACAGAATAGCATGCAGACCACTTCTGAACTTTTTATGGTGTAAGTATCACTTATGCATCACTCAGCCAAAACTATCCAAATAAGGGACATTATTTTTCTGTTGTTGACCTAAAAAGATCTAAAACATTTTCCAGTAAGATCTTGAAGGATGAAAACAAAGAAAAAGAAGACTAAAATAAAATGAAGGAGCCAAAATAGCAAGTGTTGTGGCCTACTGATATGAAGTCCACATTTTCACTGGACTCCTAGGAGATAACTTGTAAGGAAGAACTAGTAGAAATTTAACGAATAAATAAGACAGATGACTAAGGAACAAAGATATGAAGAACTTCCCAACAAAGCACTCTAGGTAACTTTCCTGTAAATCACATTTTCAAATTTCCAAATAGTTGCCAGCACTTTCTGGCTTTGTCTAAGTATGAGGCACTTACGGAAATAACAGTTTAATTCAGCACAGAAAAAAATCATCAATTTGTTCAGTTGACATCCCTGACAAAAGACAGTTAACTGATTACGTATGCCATCTTGCCTTGAGTCTCCTAGTAGGAAACTACAAGAAAACTAACACTCTCTTTGTCATAAACATTTTTTTGTGTGTGTATGAATCATAGCACAAATCTGAGTAATACCACCAGCTGGTACAAATGTATGGACAATAGCAGGGAGCACTACATTGTTCAGGTTTGAGATTTAGAAGAAAGATTGATGCTGTTTTCATTTTCTCTTTCTCCCCATTTTTCAGATACTTCACAGAACTATGTTCATGCTTTTACAAAACTAATTCCAAGATATTCAGGAGCTTCATTAATGATTTATTTTACCATCTTAAAGGAGCACAAATGTTGACAATATACTGAATATTAAAATTTCTCAAGTATTTCCTTATTTATATTATTTTAATAGCTGTTTTACAAGTTCTGTGTTGTATTCTGATCCTCGTATCTCTTGAGAGCATATTTACCTAAATAAATTTATTCAGCTTGCCAGCTGTTTTAAAATTGATAAATTTCATCTACTCTTCATTAATCCGTATAACTATTTTCTCCTTGTATTTTTATCTCCCCTGCCATCCCTTTATAAGAGATTTTATCTCTATACTGCCAACTGGGAAAACCTTTAATGAGTTGAAAGCTGTAGTAAGAGGTTTCCTGTTTTGTATCAATGCCTGCTGGAATGTTCTTTGTTTGATGAGTACAAGGACAGAACTAAAGAACAGCGACCTGAATATATGGCACTAAACCCTCAGGATTTACAACTGAATTTTACAAAATCCAGTACCACTTATTAGGCTTGAATGATGCTGCAGCTTTCACTCTGGGAAATATGGAATTGATAAATAGGATTTAAACAATAAAGATCGGACATGTATTCTCCAAATATTCTTAAGTAGGACACTGTAACTCAGTAATCTTCAAGAGTTACCACTGGGTTTCCTAATGGTCTCCAGTCTAGTCTAGCCCAATACTGCAACACCACAAAATCAAATTGAAAAGAATTTAATTGAGAGGAACTACCTGCATAAGGGAATTCAGCTTTTTTTTTCTTACTAATTCTAATGATTTGTTCTGCATGACCTTTGCCTTTTGTTACTTATTTTTGTTTTCACACGCCTTTCTCCATTGCCAAGTTTTCTGCATCCTGAAATAACAGTCTAAATGAATCTTAGAGTTAGAAAATTATATGGAAAAACAATTACCTAAGGAGGGAATTTCTCTTTGCTTTTTAAATTATGGGAAATCATTTTCTTGCAGCAGAATAATCTTGGTTTTCTAGTAGTCTCTACGTCTCCATGGAGGAATTTGATAGTTCAGAGCCAAATTCCAGCAGAGTCAAAACCATCTCTGCTCTGATGGCACCAGGTAGCAGTGCCATCTGCTAATCAGTTTTACATCTGAATTCTTATCAGTCATCCTAAGAGCCACTCTGCAATTATCTTATAGAGAATAAACTATTCATACTAATGAAATACTAATTAAAATCACCTCTGTTACACTTGAAGACAGAGGAAATACCCCTGTGGATGCCAAAGAAAATGCCAGTGGGTCAATGACATTTTGTATTCCCTATTTTAAATATTATCTTTCCAGAGAAAAACCAATCTAACACCAGTTACATATTACAAATGAGAGTTGGGGGGGGTTTAAGCATAATTTTTATCTTTAACATGAATAGTTATTATGATAACAAACTTGCTATATACAGTTCATTTGCACTGGAATCTTCATAGCATAATGGGCAAATAATGATGGACTTCTACTATTTCTTTTATAAAAAACCAAGTTTGTTGAACAATTTTAGCAAGGTATGTGCAATAGTAAAGCCTTATGACTAGATAACCCATATAAATTCCTCAGGACTCTTAATGAAAATTAAAACTGTGATAGGAAAATAACATTAAAAAAAAATAGCTTTTCGCCTCTCTTTTTGGAGCACTGTCTATTCAAAAGCAGAAAAAGGCCATTTTCAGCAATTAAACTAGAATATATATTGTGTCTAATATGACCTACTCTTTCCACTAAAAAAATCAATAATATTAAGAAGCAGCATAAATCTCAGTATTGATTATTTTATATTTCTTTAGTAGGTCCATAAAATGCATGGTGAAATTTTTCTTTAAATCACATTCAGCGTAGTTTGGTCACAGGATTCCCTCTTAGTTTTATCTGAGACACATGGTCAGTATTTCACCTCTATTGCAGTAGTTATAAATAGAGGCAGACAGGGATGCCTAGAGATTTAACCTCAATGCTATTAGAATACATTCTTATTAGTGAATGGTAGCAATTATGTTCTTTCTAGAGACATGAGCCTGCACGTTTTATGCCTGACCTAATTTAGTAGTATTCCATGAAATTAATCTTAAAAAAACTCCCCAGAAACCATTTTTGTAAATTTGCTGCTCATGTTAGAAATCTCAAGAGTTCTCATTAACAGAAAATTCCATTCATGTGATCAAGAAGGCTTTTGTCATCCTGCAGATGAAACAGGCCTGTGTGGAGTCACAAACTAAATTGAAACGATTTGAAAAAGCAGCTAAAACAAAAAAGAGGCTTTCTTCTGAGGATCTTACTAAAAGGAATAAGGACTATCACTAAGAAAACTGATTATTCATGTGAATGAATAGTTTGTATGAAAAAAACGCAGCTAACAAGGAAGTCCAGGCTTGGCACTGGATGTGTCCACAGATGCCTGAAGCAGAATTAGTCCCCTTGCTGCACAGTCTTTGTTTGACACAGAGGCAAATAGCTCTTACAGCAGTCACTTGAACACTTCCAGATGCAGCAAAGTCCTCTTAATTTGTACACAAAGGGAAGCCTACATTTTTCTCTATTATTAAAAGCAGGTCAGCATATCATGAGGTGCTGTAGAGTCCAGCTGGCTTCCTGAAACGCTTAGAAGTTACCTACTCTTAGTAACATATAATATACAAATGTAGATAATTGTATATATTTTGGTTTATGTATACGTCTTTGAAAATGTGATTTTTAATATATACACTTTGTTTACCTACAAAGAAGAGATGAGACAGTCTTCTGCATAAGGTTAACACATTATCCATATTTATGGTTGGCATATAAAGCTCTACTTGTGTCTACTTGATCAAGGCCATTGAGAAAATACTTAAGGCTGTTAACAGCTGGTTACACACACATTTCAAGTTAAAAGAAGGGCAGAGAGAGGGAGAGGAGATGGTCTTGTGGCTTGTTGGTTTTAATTTTGTGATATTTTAAGAAAGTAAACCCTTCCAATTGTATCACAAGCTATTCCTTGACATCAAAAAGTAGTTTTCAATTGTACATCAAACCTCAAACTGCTATCTTCTCAAAATGTCATGACTTTATATAATGAAGGAACAGCAATCAACTCACTTCCCATCACCTTATTTGCACAAGGAATATATTAGTTATTGTCTCCATTATAGGCACTTGGTGGAAAATATGTCCAGTACATTCTGAATCAGCGGTAGGACTGCTACCTTCCCAGCAGGCTTTGCACCAATTTATTCTCCCATAATCTGTTAAAAGTTAAGCATTCCTTCAGTATGTGTATTTTACTAATAAGTTAAACTTGTGCCTTTTCCAGAAAGCTGCATATTGGCATCAGCCATTGAATTCTTTACTTTTTTAGATCCTTCCGTGCATTTATTCTTCTAAGAGACTCAAGACAAATCCTAGAGTAACCTTTAAGGAAAAATACCTGTAGTCTGCATTTTATAAGGACTGCAGAGTCAAACATCAAATTAGGATTAATTTGGTTAATCTTAATACTTCCAAAACTGGAAGCACTCTGGCATGCCTATTTGTGTGTAACATCCCTGTTTAAATTATGAATTTGTAAATATTTCATTATTGCTTATGATTACTTCTAGTAACAAAATCTGCCCGAGAGTTGCAGGGAGCACTAGCAGCGCTTTGGGAGCTGGGACTCCAAGCTCACCTAAGGTCTTTGCTCAGCCAGGACATGAAGTTCTCACTGCTGCTTTCTCCTAAATAAAAAAACAGTGGCCTATCTTCACATCCAATATGGAGCTGCTCTAACAGATGGTGACCTAGTAAAAAGGTTAGAAGAAAAAATCCAGAATAATGATGTTGGTTGCAAAAGATACTACTCACATCAAGAGAACTGGAACTGCTTTGCAAAGGCAGTCTGAGTTTCTGAGTGACTACTGACAATCAGAAATACCAGCAGAAGTCAAAGCAAATAGCTACTTAATGTTAAGTACAGCAAAACTAGTATCTGTGCACTTAAGAAATTTGTTCATAGGTAACATCAGTGCTAGTCTAGCCTAATCTAGACAGTGATGTAGCCAATTTACATTCATCTAACAAGGATGTCACTAAGTACAATTTTTCCACCCCGAAGACAGGGAATATTATCTACATGTGCCTTGTGATGCCAGCAAATACCAACAATAGAATTAAGCTGACTTAAGGAATTTTTGGTGCTATCTATATGTTTAGTTTTTGTAATGTCTTCTATTTCACATGCTGCATTGAAAACAGGTGGAGAAAAGTATTATGCCCTACTTCCTAGGCCTGTTCAGGTTGGCACAAAGGAGTTAAACTGATTTTGAGACAAGATTCCAGTTATTCAAATGTGCAAGTTTCCCAGTGGTTATTCTCAGGTGTTGCTTCCTGGCATAATTCCCCTTTCTGTTTATGTTAAACAGGACTTTTTTTCTTTTTGCAGAATGCGGCTTTTTTTCTTTTAGCATGTTCTGAAGCTTATTTCAATGATGAACGAGTAAGCTCCTCCTTTCAGAGGAACTAACTATTTACTTTAGACAATACCCTTGTAGTCACTTGCTGAACATCTCTGTAAATAAGAATTGTGCATGCATTGTGTACAGCCTCATTTGGTATGGCTTATGGCTACCAAGAGCAGAGAAAAAAAATGATATAGACCAGGACAGCTCACGTCCATCAAGATGATACCAGCTTTGGAGTCCAGAATGTGGCTGCTGAACAAGCCAAACAAGACAAAACTTGTGTGGTAGTGTGCTGAACTGGAGGCAGTTTTGGCTTGCCTGCCATGCCCTGCTGCCACACTTGTGGTTCCGAAGTGTCTCCCCGGGTCTGGCAGACCCAGCTGCAGCACCTGAACTGGCTCCACGTGTTTGCACAGTGTGCACATTGAGCAGTGCTGGGAGAGACGGTCACAGCTGGCACACCAAGCCTCAGCAGTGGAGGTAAATTCTTCCTTGGTCTGGGAAAGAGAGCTTCTTCCAGTCTGTTTTTGTTATAGATAATGGAGTCTTGACTTGATTTTAATGGTTCAGAATTTTTTATTTACCCTTACTGGAAACACTATAAATATTATTCTGTTGTACAGTGTTGAGCAAACTTGAATGTGCAAACCCTGCCAGTTCCAAAATGAGATCATTAGTGTACAATATACATTTAGAACTTTTCCCAAAAAGTTTTCATAAAAGTAAATTTAATAATACAGACACTCGTGACTTTCTTTGAAAAACAGATTTATCTTTGAAAATGATACTGTACTACTTATTGTCTCTGTGCCACTCTGAAGCACTTAAGACAAATGTTCTCTACGATTCTTCTTTCTTTAGACTGACACGTGCTTTACAGGAACATTTTTTTTACAAGACTGATATGAAACTCTGAAATGCTTTATGATTTGCTTATACTACATTTAAGTTCTTAATGATTACTCATGTTTTAGCTTTAAAATAACATTTTCTTCTTCTTCACCTGCATTAGAAAGATTTGGTATTTGTTTTATGTATGAAAAATACTTGGCTACATCGCCTTCACACCTGTGTTTCTTAAAGATAGACTTGCAGTCTCTATGTTTTGGTTTGTTTATTTTGAGAGACAAGATGTTTGATCTTTAAACTGGGGTTGACTGCGGGTTACTGAAAGCTCTGTATGGGCACAATGAAAAAATATGTCCCACACGCTTTAAAAAATCTATCCCATTCCGTATGCCTAGTTTAGATTCATATTCAGTTCTTCATCTTTTCAGTGTCATTCATTCTTCCTGTGGTAAAGATCTAATGGTTTGATTTCTTATTCTTCTAACTTGTTTATTAAATAACCTGATAACTTTAGCATCAATGGCAAACAGGTATTTCTTGTCTTGTGCACTAATTAGAACTCACCTTTTTATCTATTTAATCATGCTTTCCTCTACAGAAAATGCCATCAAATATAAAAAAAAGATTAGAAATTACATCAATTACACATGTTCTATTTTTATAAATGTGTACATATTAATTAACAGCAGCAATTAACATGTAGCTATTCTAGACTGTAAAACTTTTTCGTACTATTAAATGGCCTGGTGCTACAGAAATTAATGTGGAAACTCACATTAATGAGCTAGGATTTCCCTGTTAACTTGTTCTAAAAGAAAAATGCCAGGCTCCTGTACAGTGCAGTATCCAAAGATCAATATGCCAAGCCGCTGGAAGAAAAGCTCATTGCAATTTTATATGGAGCAAGGTTGAGACAATGGATTTCATAGAACAGATTTTGCACACTTTCTCTCAAAAGCAAGCTCAGTGTTTATGAAGACTGAAATCAAATATATCAGAGTTCCTGCAGGCTGTCCTGATCAGCCTTGTCAAGTCCAGACTTACAGGTTTCATCAGCCTCTTTAGGTCAGAGGCATTATGTAAAGCTGAGAAAGAAATGAAACTAGACAGGAACCCTCTTACAAATTACCTTGGAACATTTACAGAAATTGCCAATAGGCTGCTACGTCATTGTCTCAGCACAGATGCTTTGCCTTCTTCCTCCACCATGGCTCCACATCTAGAGCCATGGCTGAGGACCACCACAGTAAATGGCAATGGTCACACATGTGTACCATCTACTTGAAATGTGATTGGGCAGAATCAGCATGGAATTAAGAAAAATAAATCTAGTTCTTTTCAGTTTCTTTAAAATACTTTCTCCCACAAGGATCAGTACAATGTAGCCATGTAGAGAATATCTCAATAAATTGTGAGAGCTGATTTATAGCCTTAAAATATAAAATATAAAAATATGCTTTTGTATTATTCTGATTTTACATAATTGAGCACAGCCTGTTCTGGCAGAAAAGAACAGCTGTCTGAAGTAACTTCTTGTTACATCTCCAATGGCACATATTTTTCTATCTAGTTACAGATAATTATATGCAATTACAACATTTTAGTAATCTTTGTGAAACAGCTAATTTAGTTCACTCTTTTTTTGTCTTTTTTTTTTTTTTCTGTCTTTTAATCTTCTCCCTTCACTTTCTGAAGAGTAATCTGAAATACAGAATGGGTAAGAGAAGGATTTCACAATAATTTTTAATAATCTTAAACGTGGATCATCTACATGTCCCATCTTTATTGCTACAAATATTGTCCAGGCATTAGAACACTGTATTGAGTACAGCTCTCCTGTACCTCATAAAGAGTTTTCAAACTTTTCTGTTGGAAAAAAATCCAGCCAAATGGAGTCATTGCATGACTGACTTTAAATTGACTGTTCATTTAAAACTCCAAAGAGCCAAAGGTCCCCTCTAACTCTTCTCAGGACTCTCCCTTCTGGACTGCCAATGGAGCAAGTCCTTGCCCCTAAGTTGCTGCATGTGCTGTACTGCACCAAAAACAGACCAGTGCCAAAACTGCAAGGTGAATGCAGATTTTCTGCCTGTCATACACTTCAATCTATGCCCAGGTACTAAAATCCTTCTACACTTCAAGTGTGTCTGGTCTTTTAACAAGTAGGCATAACAGAGTATAAAAAAGAATGCTTCATTAAAAAAAAGGAAAATTTTTATAATACCTTGATTAGACTAGCTAATTAATGCTTCTGGAGCATGTGAATTCTGCCTTTCCCAAGGAGGAGAAATTAGAGAACTGTAGAGATCTTTGAAAGGCTTGGCCATTACTAAAATTACTTTAACTTCAATGAGATTTCTTCTTGAAACAGAATTTTTTCTCTCCCAAACCTGCAGTGAGTCCCATAAGGTAGGTACACAGAATAAAACAAAAACAAACTAGCTTTGATTTTTCAGTGCTCAACGAGAAAGAGAATCAAGATTAAATGGAGATGCAAATATTACATGGTTCTTAGTATCAAGCTATTTCACTGTTGCACTAAAGCCATTTTGTAGTATTACATAACATTCTTGCACTTCCAAATGATGGGTTGTGTATCATCTTTGAGTATTTAATTTTGGTAAAGGTTTGCCAATCTACGGACAAACACATGCAGGTTAGTTTTCACTAGAGTTAGTAAAACAAAATTTCTGGACACAGGCTATGGAGCAGGCAAAAACACAGTTCTGGGATTTCTGCAATTGTGTGTTTATATAGTAAGTGAAAAAGGAAGTAGTAAATAAGGAAATTGTTTCAAGTAGGGGCTGTGTGAACAATTTTGTACAATTCTTGCATTTTAAAGGCAACTGCAATATGGAGAAAAGAATAAATGTGGGGTTTTAGAAGGAGACTACCTATTTCACCTGTTGACTGCCATTTGAAAAACGCAGATTTCTACTGTTCTTTCAGGGAGAGTGTTTTCTTACTAACAGCAGACTTTTAAGTTTCAGTGCCAAAAAACTTTAGTAGATTGTCAGCCTTTGCTACAGACAATAGGCAAGCAAACCAACTTTCCATTTTTAAATTACCCAGCAAACACAATGGAAAACCAAAACAATGTAGTCTTGTAACAAACCCAAAAGGCTTCTTAGGTAGACTTCATACACTTTTTACAGGCATGACAAATTAATGTGTATCCTTGTACACCCAAGCATTTATAAGAAAACTTTCTGAAAGAAATGCTTTAGTAAGGAATGAAAATATTGTACAACTCAGCTGTGAAGAATTCAAAAGGGGGTTCTGTGTATGCAAGCATAATGCCTTATTTTTCAGACTGTCATGTGCTATAAATTTAAGTGCTCAATATTGGACCAGACAGGTGTCAGAAGTGAATAGTTTACCCACCAGAAGAGAAGTTTTTCATTTCTTAACCATCATCCTGGTCCGTGACAGAACTGTTTGGCTTTTTCACATATACTGATACAACTAGCAGAGATAAAATATTCTCTCTCTTTAAGTAACTATCTTTAGACCAAATTTGTTCAGTTCAAGTGAGTTCAGTATGATAAATATTCTGATTTCAAAAAAGATAAATGAAATAATCTAAACATTTAATACTATTAGGTATTTTTTGAGAATACTAGAATTAACTTTTGACAAAGGGTTTGGTTTAGAATTTAAGCCTCATATAAGCACAGTGTGCAGTAGGTTTTTCTCTTTTCTCAGTGTTACTTGACCTTTGCCTCACTGAATGGGTATCCTGATCTATTTGGTACTGAATGCTGTTTCCTATGGGAATTTGAGTTCTCAGTCAGACTTGATTGCCTTCCACCATGGTTTAAGGTGTTAAGAGACTCAACAAGACTGTTCCACTGTCAAAACACTGATCTAAAAAGAACTCATGAGTGACTGGTCACTCTTTAGCAGTCTGCTGTATGATGTAGCATTTCTTATGATCTGTGAATTATGGGATCAATTTGCATCACAAATCTAAATCACATTCCAGTTTTCTTTTTTTTTTCTTCTGTTGTGTTTCTCCCTGCTGGCCAGCATGAGACTCTCATAAAAAGGTCAGCATTGCTAGGTGAGTGATCTGCCATTACGCAGAGAAAAACTCAGTTGTTCAATCATCCAGGTCAAAGGGAGTCTTTTTCATGATTTTAAAGACCTCAGTAAGGTTTGTAATTGAGAATAGGTTGCCTCAAGATTGTTCTCAGGAGTGAACTTGTTAAAATCTTTGGAAGACGAAGTCCTTAAATCGCCTTTGACACATGTCCAGTTTTTAAATTAATTCTTTTAGAATGTGTCTGCATAATTTGGTCATATGTTGGCACTGAGTCGTGATTTTCCTCCTCCTCTGCTTTATCACTAAAACAGTAACAAAAATAACTGTATCACTGATCCAAAGTCATCCATCTCTGTGTCTTCTGTAGCCTTACAATGAGTAGGCAATTTTGCTGCTTTCAGTGCAAAAAGCCACATTGTGATCAGGAAGCCTTTGGAAATTCGTTTGAACACCAAATTCAGAAAATGTGTTTTAAACCCTGCATGTTGCATTTGAACCAAATATAACTTGGTGAATAATAGAGGAAAACACCACTACTAGGATACTCAAGTTTGCCATGGTTGTGGTTCCTTCTTTCATGACCTCAGTGTTTACTTAAGGTACCAGTTGTATGTAAATATGAAAGAAGCATTATACTGACTGTAACAAAATTAAAATTACAAGTTACAAGAGCATTTTTCTATACTTCTTGACAGATATTTTAAAACAATAGCAAAGGACTATCACTGATTTTTCTGGATAAAAATATTTCCATCACCCTTATAACATTTTCTCATCTTCCATTATGATGCTTTCCACAATGAGCTGGCAAGATAAAGTTATAATTATGCAAACATAAGAAACTGTACAGTTCTCTTTAAACAGTAAGTTATCTTCAGAACAAAGAGGACTCAAAATCTGTTTCCAGAAGCATATCACTCCTGGGGAAGGTTATATTTCCCTAATTACTCTCAACAGCTCCATCTCAGGATTCTCAGCACATAAAATAGTTTTTATTTGAAGAATACCTATGAAAAACCAGCTGCAACAAATGCTGCATATTGTCAGAGTATATAAATTTAACTCTTTAAAGTCCTGAGGCCTCGAGAAATAAGAGGGTTCTATGTCTTCAAAATCTCAGAGGAGGATTTAGTGATACAGTCATTTAATACACTGTTGTGAGGTCTTTATATTCTGTACACCTCAGTGATTTCTTATGAGTTTCATAGAGTGCTGATGCAAATAGTCCAGCCCTGGAATGAGAAGGGAAAGGCACAAATGCAGCCAGCACAGAGCCTGTATTACCTGGCAGTAATACAGCAGTGGTAGCATGAGGCGCACGGGACTGGTGATGACTCAGAGGTCCATGGTGCACACAGGGGATGCTTTGGGGCCCCACTGCTCTCTCCAGCAGTGCACAAGTACAATGTCCTACCTGAGCCTGTGCTCAGCTTCTGAATTATTGAATTGGTTATTTATTCTGCCCAACAAAATACTCAATTGTGGTTTTGTGTTTTTATGTTTTGGTGCAAATAAAGCCACTGAAAGAGTTGAGTGGACATTTCAAATTATTTCTCTGACAAATGTGCTATAGATTCCATCCTTAGCAGATATTACTATATTTTTACTAAAGAAACAAAACATAAAAAGGACAGAATAGGTTGTCAATGTTTGCATCAGTTCTAGCTAACAAAGCTGCTATCCAGAAGCGTACATCTACCATGAATAGTGCTAGGACCATAAACAGTGATTAATAAGAGTATGCAAGTATAAAACACTTGTATTGTGAAAGTCAACCATACTGCTTACATGCCTGCAGGGCTCACTTTGGTTCAGCTGAAATGCTGATTGTGAAATAGACATTTAGAAGTTTGAGTTATTGATTATGTTGATACAACAGGAAAGTTAAAAGCTTAATGTTGGGTTTCTGGGATCTTTAGGAGTGTATATTTAAATAAGTGATAATGCTGACTCAGCTAGCAAATCCTGACTTCTGTCCTTTTCAAAAATAACGTGCTTTTACAGGCTACCTGCCCACTTCTTTTTTTCCTCCTTGGTCTCACCACAGATGCACAGCTCTTGCCTGTAATCAACAGTCTGCTTAGGAAACACACCCCAACACCTCCAAGCTTCATTCTTAACCTCCTTGCTGAGTATCTCTTAATTCTATTCTCTAGACACTTGCTTTTCTTTAGTTTTTAATGATCTCTTGCCACCCTCACCTGTTTCTCTCTCTCCTCCCTTCAGAGTATGCATGTGCACACACACACACACACACACACACATACACACACACACACACACACGCACTCACTCATTTCCAAGAATTGTCACCCTCCTGTGCACTCCTATCTTCCATCCCTCTGGTGTCAGTTTCATTTACTAGGATCCTCACTGAATCTCAAACTCATTTTTATTGCTTTCTGTTTATACTAATGAAGGGAAGATGCCTGGTTCTCTACTAGGAATGAAACACTTATTAAAGAGAAGTTGAAAAGAATTTAATTTTCCTTTTTTCCTTTTCCATGTGTTTTGATTTGCACTGTGCAAAATTCAGTTGATAATACGACATAACTCAGAATGAATTAATTTCCAGCTATGTCACTTTATATTTGATAATTTTCCCATTCTTTCTAGTAAACTATTCCCTATTTCAAAAGATTAGAAGACTGAATGTACATTGGCTTTTTCATGAAAACTCATCAGAGGCTCACAAAAGTCAGTAACAACAAATAAGTAGAAGGAGAGAGAGCACAGCAAACAATGAAAACTGAAAATGAATTTATTTGAATTCACTATTATAGGAAGTGACACGGATGAGGATCCCACAGATGATGGTTGTGTGCCAAGTGCGTATACTGGAAAATCACTGAGCTTTCCTTTGTTTTATGGTGCAATAGGTTATACACTTGTTACAATAAGATGTCCAATTTTTTTTTCATGGCTTGATTTCTTCCTTAGTCTTCTACTTTTTATTCAGGCATTTTATTCAAATTCTGCTTGACAAAGGCACAACAGGGATGCTTTGACAAAATCCTAGATTAGTGCAAAAACTGAATATGTACTAAAAATGTGTGGTTAGATTAGTGCCCATAAAATGAATGGATGTGAAGTTATTTCTGGAAGTACCTATTAAATATATTCTTTTCTTATCCCTATCTCTAAAAACTCTGCTTTCATTGTTACCATTTGAGGCATATAGTTAGAGCACCTGGAACCAATCAGTCCATTGAAGCTCATTCTTTCACATGTATTATTAATAAGAAAAGGATTCTTACAGTAGATTAAAGGTACAGTAAGGACTTTCACTATCTCCCTGTGTTCTCTGCGTGCTCACTGATGCTTTCAGGGAGAAAAAAAGGTATACTGAATTAAAGTTCTACCCTGCTCCACTCTTCAGAGTATAACGAATTAAAAGGTATAGAAATGTTTCCTTCACATGGATCAGGTGATAGGTTTGGTAAGAGTAGAGTATAAAAAGAGTGACATTTTTATGTAATTAATACAGAGAGTTAGGTTGTTACATACCCAAAGAGGTTATGGCATTTCACTGCAGATCTGGAGAGGATCATCTTAAGTGATACTGGAGAGGCTCAAACAGCACCACGCTGCTTTAGCTAGACAATTCAGAGCTAAAAAGGAGCATCAAAATTTCATGTCTTTTTTAGAAATTAATGCCAAGTAATCTATGAGCTTCTTCCATGCCTCCTCTGAGAAGAATATCCTTGGGGTGTGCGTAACACAAGCAGTTGTCTTCCCTACTCCGTGTAACACAGCCTGACTTTCACCTGGGATCAGTGACCTGTAGTAAATTCATGATGGATGGAATGATTCTGGAAGAGCATTAAAGTAAACCAAGAATAAATTCTGCCAGGTGATATATTTATATAAATCTTCTAGATTTTAATGTAGAACCTTCCTTGGCAACATGTCCGTGAATACAGTCAAGAATAAGACGTTTACTTACCAGAATATCTTAAGAGCAAACTAAGGAACTGGCTGCTTTGTTTAGGTATTTAAATGTTTGTGTAGATAATGGAAGCCCGTATTTCCCCCCTTTACCTTCTTTGCCCAGGGTACACAGGTGTATAGTTAGCATACAGGCTTAAAAAAAAAAAAAAAGTCAGGTTTGTATCAGGAAAAAATGGTAAAGACAGGCGTGAATGACAAGACCAATTGCCCAGGGGGAAAGTAGTAACTTTTTTTGTAGCTGATGATGACTTGGATACAAAACATCCTCTGTCTGACCTTATCTGCTAACTGCAAGTCATTCCCCCAGTAAACAAGGATTTGCCCTGTCAGATTGTCAATACCATCTATCTCATATTTATTACAAATTACTCCTTTTTTCACTGTGCTGGCTTTGGTCAGGACTTTCTCACCTCAGTGTAAGAATGCAGCCAAATGCTGGCCTCTGTGTCTCCGGCACTAAACCTCAGCGTGCCTGGGGTGGGGGCTGATGAGGAAAACGACATAATAGATGTTGACTGTCTCCCTTCCCTACATAAATAATGTCAGGAAGGTTGCTATGGCAGTGCTTTTGGCATTAGATTATCTAATGGTAGAAGGGTCCCGATTTTTTTGCTTGTTGTTAACATACAAGTAATTCCTTTTACATGGAAATTAGAATAAAGCAAATGTAGTATCAGGAGAGAGCATGTGCAATACAGCTTTCCTCATTTCAATATCACCATTGGGGAAGAATAAAGTGTGGCTATTTTTCATAAAGGCATTACATGATTTATTTCTTCATCCAGATGACAAGACAAAACAAACTAGTTTCACTTTTCCCATAGGCTTTCAAACTAGAAAACTAACTGTTTTCCTGGTACCTTTTTCTTTTTCCAATGTAAGCAAATAATTTTTTAGAAAGCTAAAGAACTAAGGAATCCTTATTCTCAGATGCTACGTAGAACCAGAGCTTCAACTTGATGTCCCAAATTCACCCAAAAGCACCACAGTGTTACATGATGTCGTTTGCAGAGGTGCTGGAACATCATTTGTTCCCAACAGCAAGTTCATTTGGCCCAACAATTAGCTACCACAAATAAAATCCAAAGACTTTGAGTGACAAACATGGCTTTGAAATGAAAGTGTATTTGCCGATGTATTTTGCAGACAGGCTGGTGACTGGCAGGTGTGTGTGAGGACAGGAGTCTCTGCTGCTGTGCAAGGCAGGACCGGTCACTCAGCCAAGGGCTGCAGAGTCCTGCTGCATCCTCTGAGCAAGGCAAAACCACACAACTTCTGCTTGAGTGGGAAAAGGGCTGGATTATCTCAGACACTGAAGATGGCTTTCTGATTGGGACCATAAAAAATGCTGTACTTTATTCCCAGTGACTGTAAAACCTTACTCAGGAGAGAAAAAGAAGTCCTACTGCCAGAGGAGCAGAAACAACTGGGAAAATTGTTGCCTTGACTTTCAGGTTCTTTCTTATATTTCTGTATTTCTCCTTAGTGAAAAACCCCAAATAGTCTGTTCCGCACACTGGGCAGAACTTTTAGCAGTTATCTCCTTGTAAATGCTTCTTAGAAATGTAAGCTTCAATATGTTTCTAGTTATTGAATAAGATACTACCAAATTTATCAGTATATAATGTCCTTCTTGTTCTTCTGTAAACCAGGAAAATGTAACTGTCAGAAATAACATTAATATAATTCCAATCTTTTTAATATAGTGAATTGGCTCAAATTTAATAAATAGATCTGAGATTACTTCTGTGTCTTATCTGATGATGGTTTCTTTGAATTTCATCTTCACTTGGAGATATTTTATTTTTCATTTTTGATCAAGTACATTTATCCACATGACTTACCTTCCAGATAGGGAGATGAAATTCTTTACCACTGTAAATCTGCCCTGTGGAGGTTCCACCTCTGCAGGGCCCTCCCTCCCCCATGGGAAGAGGAGACCCTGGGGTGGAAGCATGCCCTGGACACGGGGGTTTCCCTCTGCTGATGCTAATGTACCCGGGTCCTGTTTCTCCTACTGGCCATTTTGAATGTCCCCCCGCCCTGAGAACTCTCTACCTCAGGTTGGTTTTCCCTTGAGTCTTCAGTCTTTGTGCCCGGGCTTGGAGCCATGCAGGCTGGAAATAAACATCTCTGAAACAACTATGCAATGACCATTCCCTTATTTCTTTCCACGGGCACCACTGTCTTCGGGAAGGTTGCAGAGAACCTGACTGCAACAATGCGTCATAACTTTTTCAAGTTGTAGGTGTACTAGTATTCCTATCTAAAAATCTATGAGCAATCAAGCATCTCAGTTTAAAAAACCCCAAACAACCCCCCCCAAATTCAAGCACGGTTATAATTTAGCATAATCATGAACAAAATACACTTTCTCCTTCCTATATTACAGAAGGGGTTTTTTGAGCTAAAACATGTATCAGTGAACATGGGCTATCCAACAAATCAATTTGTTAGAATTCTATATGGATATTTTTCTATTTTTGTAAGAGTTTGATTACATTCCATCCGGATTCATCTTAAAAGAGTGGTGGTTGATCACAGAGGTGTGTTGAAGCAACAGGGTCTGAATAGGTATTTCCTCAGAGATCTGCACAGGCTTCTCTGAAGAGGAGCATGGGAGTAGGAGGTAACACAATTCACTGTACACTGAATACAGAGCAAACGGACAGCTGATCTTATTGTGTCAATCTGTGAAGGTCCCAGAATCTTTTAAAGGATATTTATATGAATGGATTAGACTCCACTGATTCCATGAAGGGCTGAACTCTTCAGTTTGCACCAAGAGCAAGCTGTACGAACCCTTTTGAGGTAAAGAGCTCTAGAGGCCACTGGAAAAGATCAGAAAGAAGGGGAATGCATCAAATGGTTAATATCCTAAAAGTTAATAGTAGCCTATTTTGAAACCAAAATTGTAACACACTAGACTCCAGATGTCACTGGCAGAAATAGAAGGTGACACGAAGAATTCCAGGAGGTTTAATTTTATACAACCACAACACCAGGAAAGTTTAAATACAGCTTTGATATACAAAGGAAGGTGAAAAAGGTGCTTGCACAATCTGGCAGCTTATGCAGACTTCAGATGCAAAGCACACAGACCCCTGTGCCTCCATGGCTAGACTGGTCATACTTCTCTACCTAATGAGATTGCATCGAAATATTTAAAGGGAAAGATGAGTTTGAGTTTATTAGTTCCTTATAATTTCCTTATAGTTTGAAATTCCTACCTAAACCACAGCTGAGTACTGACTGACAAAGACAACATTATTAGGTGTATTAGGATATACCTTAATGCAATAAAATCCTATACAACAGAGTAGCCAGTCTTGTGATGTTTAACTTGGGAACAGGAGCTTCAGAGAGTGAGAGTAATGTTACAGTAAAAGTATCCAAAATTCCAAATATTATTTTAGTTTTTAAGGACTCGTATAATAAATATTTGCATACTTATTAATTTAAAATAATTTTATTTGTTAACCCAAATAAAAAAGTTTAATGTTTATGACAATTAAAAAGAGATTTGTTTCTAGTACCACAGTTTTCATAGCTTTTAATATTAAATTGGTTTTAATCTGTATTTTTAAGAAAGGTTACAGAAAATGCTGTATTTAAAAAATGAATGCTCATAAGAAATGCTTTAGCTGGAGGAGAAGCTTTATTGATTTTTAGGGGTGGGATTTGGGAATTGAATTTTTCTGGAGCATAACATTTTATTTACTGGCGGTTGATAAACTGCAGTGTCACCTGCCAGCTGGCTTCAGTTAAAGAAAGCTGATTGATAGCCAAGGACATACATATGAAGAACAAAATTATAAAAATGGTAGAAACTTCTTTTCCCCCCCTAGAATTAGTCAGGCTAAGTATTCCTTTAGCTTGAAAAAGATCATCCTTATTATTTATTGCCTGCAATATTCTAGCTCTTATAGATACCAATTGCCATTAAAGTTTTCGTCTACTAGGCTCTTAACATTCTGTGCAAAAAATGGGTTTGGACACACTGTACAGTCCCTGAATGCATATCATCATACAGCGTAATTTAGACATTTATCTAGGTGTCACCTGCTATTTCTTTCCCTTTGTATGATGATGCCTGTGTTAGACAAAGCACTCCAGTGCTCAGGAATTAAAAAAAAAAAAATACATTAAAATAATTTACATGTTAAATGCAGAGGTAGAAAGCAATAACTTTTCTCAGTGAGTTTTTGGTTTGGTTAGGGGGTTTTTTGTTTGTTTTGGTTTGGGGTTTTTTGTTATTGTTGTTATTTTGTTTGTGGGTTTAGGGTTTTTTTGATGTTTCCAACATAACCTAATGACTAATTCCTTCCATTTTCTATACACAACAATTAGTTTTAGGTGTGGTCACTAGTAAACAGAATAAAAGCCACATAACCACACTGCTGTTTCTTCATTTCTCTGCCGTACTGGTTGTCTGAATCTTGCCTTAACCTTTTTTGTGCTGGCTGTGGTCTGCATGCAACTGCTTTTCAGACCTATTAATCCTGTTTCTTGACTTGGGGTCTCAAACAGTTTCTTCTGTCAAAGGGAGATGCTCTTCTCAAAGGGTCAGAAGCCCAACTCCACCTGCCAAGTTGTCTGCTTGAGTTAATAAAGGATTGGCAGCAAGGCCAAGGAGGCCTGTACCATCATACCCATCTTTTCTGTCATCAGATGTGTAACAAAGAATGCAAGTGACAGACAGTAATCTTAATTGGTATTAACAGTGATTTAGAATTTAAATTATATGTCATTTTCTGGAGGACCACTGATTTTGGTGAAAAACAATCTTTAATTAAACCGGTATTATCAGAAAGGTCTATCTTTATCAGAAACACTTTTTTCCCCCCATAATTTCCCCCCAAAATGTGAATCTAAACAGATTCATGAAGACTATAAAATACATATGTAGTACAAGTGTGCTGTTTTGTTTTGAATATCTAGAACACACCAGATTAGACCACAGAAAATCCTTGTAATGTTTGGGGGAAATGAGCCAGACACATGGACACGTACCATATATTACTAACAAATGCTAATGAGAAATTTGTGACTTTAGAGGCCTCTCTTTTGACTACAAGCTCTTGCTATTCCATGCCAATTTTCTGTTCTAGGAAAGGGAAACAATGATCTGTCATTTACCTTTAGGGTTTTCTAATGCAGGTATAGAAGAGATCCCCTATACAGCACTACTGAAAGATCCTTGTACAGCCTCACATTCTATTTAGAAAACAGGTGAACAAAACCCCCTTTCCTATTCATCAAAGTCTCATTCATCAAAGAATGAATAATTCTGGCATTCCACCCTGACCCTGTATCTTATGATACCAAACACAGCAGCTGGAGAGTAGGAAAGTGCAAATGAGTCTGCTATTTTGTGGATGCTATCAATCTGAGTGGTCCCATACTTCAGAAAAGCAGACAAAGAGCTCTTAGTTGTTTACTTCCTTCATTTATCATCAAGGAAATGCTGATCACAAGCTTCCTCAAGATTAGCTGGCAGTTAAAAAAACCCCAACAACAAACAACAGAACCAAGTCTGCATTAAACAAGCATAACCCACATGGAACATGTGATGCCTGTTCAGCATCTCCAGAATCTGCAAGAATAACAAAGGATGTAGTTCCTCAGTGGATCTTCTACTTGCCTTTTAAAAGCAACTGCTAAATTAAGACAGTGTTACTGATTTAGGTACCTTCATCAATTAAAAAAACCCCAACAATCAGAGTTCTTAGCTTCATTCCCAGAGGAATGCAGAATCACAAAATCATTGAGGTTGGAAGGGACCATCTAGTCAAAGCCCCGTGCCAAAGCAGGTTCACTTAGAGCAGGTTGCACAGGATCACACCCAGGGAGGTTTTGAGTATCTCCAGAGGAGGAGACTCCATGACAACTACCAGAGGACACTTTCATAACAAAGCTCACCTGCAGTGCAATTCCTGCAACTTTATTTCCATTTGAAAGTTGCATTAAGGAGATCTTGGCAACATAACTTAATTCATGCCTGATTCCTCAGAGCTGGAAACTGGGGTCAACCATGGTTTAAAACCTAATGCCACAATGCAGAAAGCTGAAGGAAATTACTTACTGGTCAGTCTCTGCTTAGTATAATTGTCATTGAAAGACTTTCTTACGTATGTTTGTGGCTCTAGAAGGAGTAGCTGATCTGTGGGTAGGGAGGAACAGGTGATGACTGCCTGGGCAGACTGACACTACTCAGCTTTAACACAATTCACCTTAAATTCTTCTTCATTGACTGAAATGCAGCTACCTGCTTTGTCCAACCTCACCTCCATCTTCGGACAGCTGGAGACAATCTGGTCTTTCTTTCACAATCCAACCATTTGGTAAGATTATCTAACTTAAATGAACTATACTGTAGAAGCATCTTTTCTCTCAGAAAATAGAGCTATGGGTGGGACTAAGGGAATTTAATGAGTCAAAAATACTGTTTGAAATCTAATATTTGCTTGCTGAGCTGCAATAGTGGAATCTTTATTAGGAGAACAGGATTGTTATACCTTGGCTGTGATTCACTGTAGGATTTATTTTGTCTTGCTGCTCTAGATCCTTTTCTTTTTCTTACAACTTCAATACACAATTTAGAGCCATCCCAAAGCTGGGTGGAAATGCTGGGGTAAACACTGCAGTGAAAATTAAGGGTGTAATGGCAGAATGAGATGATTCACTACTGTTCAGAATCTCTGGATCACTCCTGCACAGCAAAGCCAAACTTTTTAATGTATGTCTAAACAAATATTGTACCAACATTACAATGTAGACATATACTGCCTTAGGCTACATCCTTGAGTAGCTACAGTGCTGTCATCTTGAAACAGCTTCCAGCCCTGGCTCGTGATTCCAACACAAAACAGCAGGGAAGAATCGTCCCTCCCACGGTCCCCGTCTGTGAGCAGCCCAAAGTTCATTCAGCCTTTTGTAAACATGCAGGTACTATCTAGGTAAGAGGTTCATCAGGAACAATGTAGCATTAAGACTACAGAATATATGGCACTAAAGATGTCATCATTTCACCTTAAAATTATGTCTTTGAATTACTCTACTAGTCACACAATTGCTGTCTCTGAACATTTAAGAATTGTGTGTATGTGGTGTAAACCAACCAAACTAAATGAATGCCAGCCCCTGCTTGGACACAGCAATTTAGACAGCTCAGACCCAGTATCTATAGATATTTATTAAAGGAGCAGAAGCAGCAGTCCAGTATTTTCCCTACACCACACCTCAAATTCCTGAACATTTTCCTGAGAGGGCTCAGGATTTGCATATAAGTGCCTACACTTCTTGGGTAACTGCTGCTCTGGAAATAAAGATTTCACAGATGTTCACTTTGCCTCCTGTAAATATCTGAGCTTTAACAGCTCAGTGCCAAAGCCTACTTAATTTTCTTTCCCAAAAAATCAACCAGAAGTATCATGACTGATAAAATTAGAACCCACTACTATTACTATATTGTTTTCATCTGTAGTAGTATTTAAAAATGAAAAAGTACTGGAAGTGCAAAGACATTTGCAGACAGTAGCAAGACATCACTAATCATGTTAACTTTACAAATTTTTATTTGTGATGAAACCCTGAATTCTCAGTTGACCTAAGAAATCAATCAGAGGATTGTCAACAATCCCATCAGATTAGAAGCTAAAGTCTTACTAGACTTTACTAGAAGATATTTCCCTCCCTTTAAAAATGTTTTTTTCTTGACAGCAAAAATTACAAATTCTACCAATAATGGTGGAATGGCTCTAAAATGAAATATGACTATTTTTCAATGGTAAATGGCTGTCTCACAAGTTGAACTATGTTGCTGTAACAGACTTGGGTGAATAGAATTACCAAGAGTAACTCCAGCAAAATATCAGTTAACTGCAATCTCTATGAATGACCCTCATGGAGAGATATTTACTTCAAAAAAAATCACATCTTCCTTCACAGACTGTACTGGTTTTGGCTGAGGAGGCATTAATTTTCTTCAGAGTGGCTGGTAGGGGGCTGTGTTTGGATTTGTGCTGAACATGGGTTGATAATAGAGAGGTGTTTGGTTATTGCTGAGCAGGGCTTACACAGAGCCAAGGCCTTCCCTGCTTTTCATACGGCCACGCTGGAGAGGGGACTGGGAGTGCCTGGGAGGTTGGGAGGAGACACAGCTGGGACAGGTGACCTCAAGTGACCAAAGGAATATTCCAGACCACATGGCAGTGTGTTCGGTATATAAAGAGGGGGAAGAAGGAGGAAGAGGGTGAACAGCTGGAATCATGGCCTTCATTTTCCCAAGTCACTGCTGTGTGTGTGTGGTGCAGCCCTGGCTGTCCTGGAGGTGGCTGAGCACCTGCCTGCCCATGGGAACTGGTGGATGAGTGCCTTGCTCGGCTTTGCTGGTGTGAGTGGCTTTTCCTTTACCTATTGAAGTGTCTTTACCTCAACCCATGAGTTTTCTAGCTTTCACTCTCCTGATTCTCTCCCTGACCCCACTGGTGGGGGAGTGAGTGAGCAGCTGTGTGACATTTGGTTGCTGACTGGGTGTAAACCACGACAACAGACATAAAAGAAAAAATATTATTTCATTATGTAAGATTGAGTATGGTCTCTGGAAATATTTGACAAGTCAGGTGGCATTTGCAGATTGAAAAGGTTGTTTTTAAACAAGATGGAACAAAAATTTGACTAGTTTTACAAAAAGGTGCTAAAAAATTAGAGCTGGACTTCAGAAAAAATTAGATTTTAATTTACGGCTAAGAGATCCAGAGAGCACTGGTATTCAGAATGGGCAAATCACATCCCATTTAAACATTTATATTCCAGTTCAAGATTTACTTTCCAACTTTGCCCCTTCCTCCCATAAGACATTAGCTATTTGGATCCAGTACTTTGCATCAAATCTTCTGCTTCAGGTTTGTGAAAAAAAACCCCAAAGCAACTGTCCTTTCCACAGAGTTAAGTTAGTTGGAAAGCAAACTATAAATCTAATACAAAAAAGTTGCAGCAGAAGCACAACTTCTAATCTGCTATAGTAAATAAAATAGGCATTATCTGGGGCAAGAAAAAAGACTTGAAAAATGCCAACTATGAAATCAACTACAATTAATGATTTTCTTACTGCTCTAATGCTTCAGAAAGAATGCATAACCATCTATTAGTCCTAGGTAGCTGTTATACAGACTTTTCAAGGTTATTTTAGAAACTGTTTATGTGAGTATTAGGATCATTACTGGTAAAAAATCCCAATAATCTTGTTGTAAGTACCAAACACTTCAACTGAAAAAAATTTATCTCTGGGAGATTTGAAACAGTAGACATTTAAAAAAAACCACATAGATATTTTCACTGTACTAAGGAAAGCAAAAGTGTTTGACTTCCTTGGTGTTTACCATGCTCATTGTCCAAGTCTGAACACTTAAACTGAATAGGAGGAAAGAAGGAATAGAAATGATGTACTTCATATTTTAAGAGATAGATTAAAATATTTTCCAGATGTCAGACTGTTTCTTTACAAAATATTCAATTTTGTGTTACTAACAGAAATGCATTATGCTATTTCATTAGTGAAGTCGAACAAAAGTGGGATAGCAGACAACTATATATAACAGCAATTACAATGTCTAGTCCTGTTTTCTTTTGAATTATTAGTTTTACATGCTTCATTCACAAAAGCAAACCCAAACAGCTAAATGAAAAACATGTGAATATTTATGTATAGTATGTAATATTAATTAAAGCTTATAATATAATCCACAGGGAAATCAATCATATAAAAGGTAGTTATTGTATTTTAAAAAGGAGCATTTCAGAAATTAGAAACTGCTTCTCAGAACAATGCATGTGGAACAAATCTATTCAAAAGGAGGCATCACTTAAAGACTCTACTGTGAACAGAGCCTTTGGATTCAATTTGAGATGTTTTTTCAATACTAAAAGATGTCTTTGGGAAAAAAAAGAAGTTGGATCTTTCTGAAAAAATTACAGGAGCTAAACTGTTGGAAGAGTCAAAAACTTGAAGGTTGATTAGAGAAGGAAAAAACCCTCTAACATTTAGAAAAGGTTGGAAAAGTCAATGATCTGCAAAAGATTATGAAAGGGGTTTTTTTTTAATCTTTGGCTAGTGTAGCTAGTGTATATAACTTCATTAACTTCAGCTGCATTTTGATAGTATCTGTTCACAAAGTTTTCTGAAGGCCAAGTCCAATGGGCTTCAAATTGTTAGGAATAACATCATGTTTTCAGACAGCTTACTGAGAGATTGCTTATTGAAAGCATCTTTCAAGGTGAGGCAGCTCAGCCTAGAAAGAAAAAATTGCTTGAAAACTATAAATATATGCCATACAGTATTTCAAGAAACTGCAAACCCTTTTGTGGCACTTTAACTGCACAGTACAACTCGTCCTATCTGAATTCTACCATGGCCTAAAAATGCTATGGAATACCTTTTGTTTTCATCTGAACATCACACTACTTGCTGGGTTCTTTAATCATCTAATTAAACAGTATTTCTAACATTTTTGATTTTCTAATTCCCTTTGAACAAATGCAGTAATTGCGGAGGAAAACACACTCAATCTCTGTGTACAGTGTGTGAGGCAAACTTGCACCAGTGCTCAAATGAGTGAAGCAATTAACTTCAAGACAGTATCCCTGTAATGATGCAGTAAGGAAAAAATATTGGTGAGATTTTAACTATTATATTAAAATGGAAATCTATAGCACTATTTTGATAATTTTTGGAAATGCTTAATGCTCTAAAAACAAGAAACCAGTGTTATAGCTGTATAATTTATGTCTTGCATTTACAGTTCTAATAATATTGAACTGTTAAAGCTGTGTTTTCAACTAAGATAATTCCAATTTGACGGATTCTGAAATAAAACTACAAAGTCCCATAACCAAGTAATTATAGAGGTTTATATTACAAGTGTTGACATTCCATAGCTAAGCAGCTCTGTTTCCAAATGCAGTGGAGCATTTTCACTTTGGAGCAGGGTTGGTCAGATCCACCCCCCAATTTACCCCTCCTCATTTTGTTAAACAGCATACTACTGGTAGGACAGGCTTCAGTCAAGTGGTCTTACGAAAAGACTACACTATTTGGGATTCTCAGGACTTTGTTCATTCCAAAGATCTGTCAAATACATCAAAACACAGGTTTTACTTCTCCTCTGCTGTGTTCTTTCCTCCCATCTAGCCAATGTATTAATTTTTTGCTCACTTAATCCCAGCCCCACCGAAGGATCATGTAGGACTGACACGCTCCTGTCAGCCTACTGACATGTGTGCTGTGCCTCGTATACCACAGTGCCTCTGTCACCTAACATTCCTAAGAACATCCATCTCATCTTCATTTTTTGTACAATGAGATGTGCTCTGTGACTGTAATATTCAGCTCTAACCACTCTGAGGTAAATTATCAGCATAGTGCATTTTACACAGCTCCCATTATATCCCACAGATACAGTATAAGCTGCTCCCTAGCAACTGCAGCAAAAATGTACCCCTTTAGGCATTTTTTCCAGCTAAAGAAACCAACTTTCTATTTGATGAACTTCATATATAAAACAATCTTGGCTACTGTCAGGTCAGATTGTTCTGACTAATGGTCCTTAAGATGCATTTTTAGCCCTTTGCCTCGTTTGGGTTCTGATACTGAAGTTTCTCTTGCATACCTCCCACCTCAATGATTTTAGCACCAAGGAAAAAAAGTATTTTTCCAAACCAAGAAATACCTTCCCAATAAAAACTAACCATTTATACAAGAATTATAATCATGAGCTAGAATTCCATTTTAGATGGAAAATATAACTCCCAGCATGCTGGCAAGAGTGAAGACCCTGAATTTATTTTGTGGAACACCGAAGTCTTTTGGTGGGACTTCATTCACATACTGAATGGAATTGCAAGTATTTTCAAAGAACTGTAAGCTTTTAAGTAGACTATTGCTTCTTGCACCATCCAAGATCTATTTAAGTGAACTTAGTTAATATCTGGGGAAAGCCAGAAATTAGTCTTTGTTTAAAAACAACTAGCCTCATGCTCATGCATCACACCTTGTGAGTAAGACATGGCTGCTGTGACATTGTTATTTATTTTAACACACCATGAAGTATTTTAAAGGTAATACCAGAATAATAGCAGCTCATTAATACTTCACAAATGAACAGAACCCTTCACCAACATTTAGGAATTTCCCCCTCTCTGCCAGGAAGAGGGTGTTACAGCAGACAGTTAACTTGAAAGTCAAGCCTTCAAGTCCGATGTTACAAGGCTGGTCAGGTTAGCACATTTAGGCAGAGTCTGGTTTCCTCTTTTTGTACTCATCTACATCAGCTTCCACTGGCATGCAGCCCTGTGCATGGTCAAAAAGCAGTTCCAGGACAGAAGAGCAAACAGCACCTGTTAGCTAGCCACAGAAAATAGCAAAAGCAGGAGAAAAGAAAATAGAATTTCCTGAAGGGAAAGGATAAAGCTGCTTTTGCTTTCTTGGGAACTGTTACAGACCTCTAAAGGGAATGAAATCTGTCCTTTCAGTTGAGCAGGACAACAACCACCCCCACTCTGTCGAGTGATGCCTCTCTGATAAAAAGCAAAGCATGTGCCGTGTGACTACACTTCAGGCATCTTCCTTGGTACCCGTTAGCGAAACTGACCCTGAAAAAGTGTAAATGAAATTCACATACAAGTTGATGCCAAGTTTTGACATGACCCTAGAACAGGGCCCTGGACAGCATCTCACATGGTGAAACAGAAATACATTTTCTGAGAAGTCCTGTGGCACCACCACCTGAAGTCAAATACTATACAGAAATTGGTATATTTAATAAAATGCCATTGAAATAAATCCTAGTTAGGACAGTGCTAACTGACACGGCCAGTTCCTAAACTGAAATACTCATCTTCAGTCACTGGGTAACTGCCTTGCAAAAAAAAAAGGCATTTCTATTAGAGCCATGTATTCATCACTTCCATCCTGAGTAAACATTGGAGTTCAAACTGCATTTCCATCAGAGTTCAGTGTGGTACAGCTGGTACAGTATTAGAAATTAAACCTTGATGCAAAGTTTTCTTAGTAGTAGTACAGTCTTTTGTCCAGCGAGATTCTCATTTCATAAAAAAACATCCTATTGACTTTCCTGTGACTTTTATGTAATTTAGGTCTGCCAAGTCAGGTTTTCCATATATGTCTTAATGACCTAATTAAAAGATCTATTGTCATACCACTATATGATATAGCAGGAAGAGGGGGCAGGCTGTTTCCCTTTTAAGCTAACAGGCACAAAAATCTGTAGGTAACAGATTTTAGCACAGTTCTGAATTTCCTCGTAACAAGAAATAACTGCGTTATACGAGCACCCCAAATGATGAAAGAGTTACGTATTTGAAAGGAACAAAGATCATATGTATGTGGCATGCCTTCCTATGTATGAAAACCTAGCTGGATCAGAAGAGAAAAAAAATAAAAACAGTTTTGCAAACTTTACACTCAGAGAAAACCAAAAAATAATATACAAGCTTTCTAGCAATGCTCAAACCATCCTTATAAAACAGAGCATACCATTTTATTTCAAATCTCCTTTAAAACCTTAAAATGCATGTCAACTTTAATATTAACTGTATTGCCAACTTAAATTTCTCACCCAAACTCACAGTTTTCACTTTTTTATCTCTCATTATTTCCAGAACAAATACAGTACAAAAATTGAGCAACGTGTTCCCGACAGTAAACAAATACTAAAAAAGCAAATTCAGTACAAATACTATCCTGATGAAGCCTCAGGCTACAGTTTTTGTGGAAAAGGAAAGTATAAATATTTGCAACACCGTGTTCAAGAGAAAGCTGTTATATACACTGAACCTACCTAAATCCTGAAAACTGGATTCACTGGTTTTTCACTCTTATGGAAGAAGGTACGGAACTCAAGACTGAATTTAACTGAGGTGCTAGAGATCACTTTTAGTTATTCCAGTGGGCTTTGAATAAGGACGTTAATGTGAAACCCCCTTGCCAATCAAGCTACTTTTACTTCTGAAAAAAAATTTTATTTCTATCTGCATACTTATACATTAGCCTACCTTTTATACTTTTGTTAACATTTAATATGGTCATTTCATTCTTACGGTTCTGTTTATTGTAACTGTTCTTTGCCTAAAAATTATTTAAGCAGAATAATTATACTGTTTGAAGAATAACTCCAGAGAGCTATAGCTGAGGTTCTTCTCTAAAGGTAGGCAAGGTTATTACAATATTTCATTATCACAAAACAATACATCTGCAGATAGAGGCAGTATTGGCTTGAAATATTTCTTGTTACCATGCTACCAACCTTTGCTTATAAAGCAATTTAATCACTTCCATATTGGTTATACACGAAATATTCGTGCTGTGCTTCATAGGAAACACCCCCTGCATTTTCATTACAATATAACAGTATTACTTACAGGGTCATAAAATCTGTTTGTCTTTAAGCATGTCATTGCATCTCATTGAAAAATTTCTAGCCTAAGTTTTACTAGTTAAAGAAAGAAATAGCTTTCCAGTTTTAAGTCCTCAATTCAACCAGTCTGGATTTCATTATTTGCTAAACTCCACATTCATCTCCATGGCTCTGATCTTTCATATTACCACCTATTAGAACGGCTCAAATACTATAAATCTTTCACTTTTGAGACAGAAAACAACTCAAAAATTTTAATATCCCATGAGATAACCTGGTACTTATACATCTAACACTAACATTCTCATCTAGCTACCACATAGACAAAGGAGCTAAGATTACAACAATTTTTATTGTCTTACATATGAAAGATGTGGTCATCATCTTCCAAAGATCAACATTTTATTTTTCAACAATGAAAATGTATGAAAGTCAAATGAATTCTATTATTTTCCTCCATTAAAATAGTCTATCAGATAACAAAGAGGACATACTGTTATTAATACCATGCCCTTCTTGACAAATCAGGCAAAAATGTCATCTAGTGAGTTATGAAGTCCTGGCACATAAGAACAACACGTATGAAATTGAAGCAATTACAGAATTTGGAGGTAGTACACCAGGCAACATAATGGATTAACAATGTAGGCATGCATAAATACATATATACAGCATATTTAGAATATTTTTGAACTGAGAAATGTTGAAACCAAACTTCTGATCAGCATTTTTATCATCACTTTGGAACTGCTAGGCCAGGCTCTTGGGTGTGTGAGATTCCACTCTGCAAGAGGAGTAGTCTGTCACAAAGCCAGTAAACAGCCACTTGAGTCTGTAGTGTCCACACACAAATGTGGTGCCACTGGCAAAGGCTCAGCCAGGGGACCAAGCTGTACTACCCTTGAACTCCACCCACCCAAGCCACCAGGTACCCGTGATATATCCCTGCATCTGAGAATACTTCCCAACCCGGCGCATCTCATCCAGCTCTCCTGGTTGCTCTCTAGTGGCAGGGACCAACGAGTTCTGGCCATGCCATGTCCATAATGCAACTGGAACAGATCCAACACATCCAGCCAGGACTGCTCCTTTGATTATCTCTGGCCCGAGCAAATCTGCTCTGGTGCTCACAGCAACAGTGAATCCAGGAGCCAAAACTGATGCTATGTCTACACTGCACTGTGTAGAATCTTAACATGTTCTACAGATAACTCAGTCTCAAAGACTGTAAAGAAACAAGTACTACTAAAAGCATTTGTACTATAACTAATACCAAAATGGATTTCTGGTATTAATTATCATACTTTTTATTCAGAGGATGTTTCAATGTACAAGATAGTAATTACTTCTTTCTACCTGACACACATGCTTTGTAAGAGAATTACAAAACACTTTTTAAAATGTAAAATCAGGTAGTATTTTTAATACAGCTGCTTGAAACCATGTTTAAAACCATGACTAAAAATTACTTTCAGTCAACTGAATGTTGTGCAAGTAGAACCTTGGCCCAATAATATAAAAATTGATAGTTTGAAAGATGGGAAAAACCCCATAAATTTAAAAGGTTTGGGTAGATCTATAAAAGTTAGAAAAACACACAGAACCTTTATTGGTATCTTGATAGAAAGAACTGCATTAACAATAATTCTGAATAGTTCCAAAACATCAGGTCTGAGTCTCCATTTCACTGACTACTGTACAAAGTGCCCAGGAATTGCTCGGATGTAACTGACTTGTTTGCACATGCCAGAAGTCTCGCTACAGAGCCACCACCTCACACTTGTCTCTAGCAGCGAAAGGAAAGCAGTAACTTGGCTGAGTGACCACTCAGTAAACAGGGACATACTTTACAGAAGAGGAGACTGATTAGCACTTGTGTGTTGCTTACTTTTACTGGGTTATAAAGAAATTTTCCTTTCTCACCATGTTCACATTATGAAGGAAATTATTTCCAGGTGACCTCAGATGTGATACATCAACCAATACATGGCTTCCCCAGACTTTGTGGTTAATATAGTAATGTATCTTTTAAACTTATATAAAATTATATCAAATCTGACCAAGGCTCAAACTCCTATGCCTTGGTGCCTGCCTCCAAGTGGACCTGTGATCCCATGACAGCCAGCCAGAGTGATCTGCAGTAGCCCAGCCAGCAACAGTCAGATGCCTCAGTCAAAAGCCACTGACGAAATGCAACAGCAGGCAGAGGCTCCGGGAAGTTTTCTATGTCCAGGTGGGCTGTCTTTGTTCTGACAAGTCCTTGCAGGGCAAACAAAACCTAGCAGAAGCCTACTGTGACAGATTCCTCATTGTATGAGCCACGACTTCTGCTGCATCATCCACATTAATTTGCACAGCCTGATACCCAGTACAAGTGTAACATATTCAGAGGAAAGCCTACTTTCTTTGACTCAGTTATTTTCTGTGAATTTTCATTGAGCTGTTTTGCAGTGCTATTTAATGTTTTACGTTCTTAAAAGAATTAATGAATTTTTTCAGAAAACTGAAAAGAAAAAAAATGTGTGAAAGTGGACAGCTGATGCTATGCATGACTTTCCTCTCCCAAAACCAGCAGGTGAGCTTTTCTGCTTTTACTACTAAATTCTCTTGCTACCTACTTTTGTCATGATTGTTCATGAGATTAAAGCACTAATTGTGTCAGATGATAAAGAGCAATTTTACAATGTGAGCTGCAGTACTAAAATCAGTTTGCAGGAGACTTCAGCTGATATCAATACCAAATCTTAAAGGCAAAGAATTACTGTTTCCTCTCTGCAAATAAAAAAACCAATTCACAGTAAACATCTTATTTTGGAACTTCTCAACAGAGTTGTGTCTGTTTATGTTTGGAATAAGCAGCAATAACAGAAGTATTTGATTTCCCTTTTTATAAATGAATAAACAGTACAGAACTTCTACAATTTAGTTCTTGGTTTAACTAGAGTTTTGTTTAATGCCTCTATGTTCATGCACATACCTATCAAGAATTTTTATTTTCTCCTGAGAAATATTCAGAATAAGATACCCATGAAATGGTATTTCAGTATCTCCTCCCCACTTGTAACTAGGACATAATATGTTGAATTCCACTCCCATTGACTTCTAATTTCATGAACTAGATAGAATATATGGATAAAAGAACTTGTCCGCAGTAGTAGTATATTTTCCACGTGAAATGTTTAATACGATCCAACTTACAAAACCAGTAGAAGACTGGATGCTCAAATTCTATTCCAGGCTTTTCTGGCCCATTTCAATGCCTGATTAATGTCAGACTTCGTACAGTAATTTGAAATCTGCACATGAAAAATTCCAGCAAGGAGGCCAGTTTCTTCAGGGTTTGCAAAAAATTTTTTCACCTTAGCTGCAACACAGCAAAATATTTGTATAAAATATTTCAGAGCAGAAGAAGTAACGTGCTCTTTAACAAACTGCTTGGGTAGAGGTGAATCCCAAGCAAGTATAGAGACATCAGACTCAGCATGACCTAACTAATTGCCACTAACTTGGTGAGAAACTTTCATTTGAAGCTTAATTCTTGTGGCGAAAACCTCATATATTTGAATCCTTTAGCCAACTTTTAGCAGTGCTCTGTAACTTCCTAGCTTATTTTAAGCAAATACAGTATAAACTACATATAACAGAATTTGGTTTATTATTATATTTGAGCTGAGGTGCATTTTCTGTGGCCTTTTAACAAAAATCTAGCATACTCAAAAGATTGGCAAAAAGAAAAACCTGTGGCTTTACTACAAAGTCTGAAATCTCAGTTAAATGTATTATTTTTCTACATGGAAAAATCTTGCAAATGCTGAAAGCTTTATGTAAACATTAATATAATAGACTTTTATAGTACAATGCTATGACTGGACTAATGCCACTCTCACTAGCTGCCTAACAGAGCTGATGAATTCCTGAGATTTAATGTATCTTCTTTAAAAGTATACATAAAAGAAATTAACTTGTTAGAGTATTTTTTGGATCCCCACAATGGTGTGGCTTCATTTACATGTACCATTGTACCTACATCAGAGTATTTTTTCTAGGGAAGAACATAGTAAAATTTGGCTGATGATTCTGAAGTATCTTATAAAAATGTTAGATGAATGATCACACACATCTTAACACAAGAAGCTATTGTCATATTTGAACAATGGAACACAAGTTCCACTTTTTACAGTGATAGTCTGTTTAAGGCAGATAAGCAGCACACATGGCACTACTCTATCACTGCTGCCAAATGTATTCAGCACAGATTCAGCAATTACCACTACTGTAGCCAGTAAGTACTGGGGGAAAAGACTGTGCAAGCTACACACTCACAGTGTTCATGTCCATCCATGACATCCTTGCAGGCTACCCTGAGCTCACTGTGCCTTGCTAAACTAATTTTGAGATGCATCAGCCAACAGAAAGCTGTTTTCACTTTGCAACTACTTGTGCACATGGACATGCTTGTCATGAAGTAGCATTAGGTGGGTTTCAAGCACACCATGCAAATGGAATACACCAAAACCCTTTTCGTTGGCAAACTGCCTTGTTTTGGTTGCTACAGATTCTAGCAAACAGCACCCATTTAATAGATCAGGAATATAACTTTAAACCAAGTTTGACAAAAATCAAGGAGTAGAAATATATTTATGTACTTGAATACATGCTAATTTGAAAAATCTGTTCTAAAGAACTGTATTATAGTGCAAAACAAAATGAAAGAAGAACCCTATTGCTGCAACCAAGTACAGTTGGTAACACTCTTTCAGACAACCAGATACACAGCAGATGACCTCATAAATGGATAGCAGAGCAGCTGGGGCCTTTCTTCAAAGGATGTAAAATATAATTCTTTAAGCTAAATATTTAAATTAACAAAGCAATAGGCTGCCTACTAAAATAGTCCTGTACTTCTGCCAAGTACTTGAACAACAATAAATCAAGAAACAGAACAGCACTTCAGACTGGGGTTTGACAAGCCCATAAGGCAATTATTAACTGCTGCTGTTCAACCATCTTGCTCTCCTCTTGCATTTACCTTCATAGTTCTATGTCCTCTCTTGCACAGCCATCATATGGTCCTCTGTGGAGCAGATTCAAGCTGGCAGAAAGTGGGTTTCTGTTTTGTTTTGGCTTTTTAAGCCAGTGGCCAGGGTGGAGGAGTAGTCTTCTGCCAGACTTAAGTGCTGAAATAGTTCTGCAAAGGGTTAAGAAGGATGGTGTTACTGTGACTGGGAGAAGGGACAAGAGGATCATCACAGACACACTGCTGGAGTTACTTGCGCTGCTGTGCAACCACATTTATTACTAAGTAACACTAAGTAGTAACACAGCACACTAATAATAAATTCTGATGTTTCTTTAAACCTCACTCTCAATGCTGTTGGCAATGCAGCAGCTTTTCTAAGTGACATGCTTTGAGTATCAAATGACTAGCCTGGCTTTGAACAAGGAACATGAAGAGATCCTTTCTGTGTGGCAGGCTTCCAGCCTAACCTCTAATACAACTGGGAGGGAGGAGAAGAAAAGCTTTGGCTATTATTTCCATGTTACTGTGAAATGTAGTTCACAAATGAAAGGTGATTAATTAGATAGCATTGGAGTTAAGACTGTTGTGTAGTGAATCTGTAGTGAGGCTTGGAAAGCATTAAAGGTATTTGAGTAAATATCGCTTTGCACTCCAGTATTTTTTAAAGCTTCTCTGGTTTTAATTAAAAATAATTTTAGCAGCAATCAACATGGATCAAATACCATATACCACCATTCTCACATTCCATTCAGTGCAGTTGGAATAAGTGCTAGAAATGGCATTTTTCAGAGTTTTCTGTCTGTTTTATCTGGTCTGGATTTCTGGACACAGCATTAAGCTGTCAGCCTTATGAGCTCATGGGTTTACTGATGAGGTAAAAAAAACCAAACCAAACCCAACCCAACCAAAACAAACAAAACTAAACCCAAAAAACAAAAATCAAAAAACAAAGCCTGTGTTAGATACAGGTGATTTTTAAATCTATGAACATCCCTGTCTGATACGCCACAACACTTTTATTCTTCTCAGACATACACGCAAAACTCATAAGGTATGATACTGTTGGCAAAATTGAGAAAAAGACAAGAAGCTGTCTTTGAGCACAGAACTAATGCCATCATGATAGCAAAGCGCTCCAGAAGCACTGTGCAGGACTCAGAGTGGACAAAAAGATGACAAATGAGCTTCAGTGTAGATATATGTAAGCTAATACATCTCATGGAAAATAATTGCAGTCACATACATACACACCATGCTGACAAATGACTGGAGAAAAAAATCCAGCAGTCATTATTGACAGATCCCTAGTATTAACAGTTTTATGTACAACAGCAAGAAAAACCCTAGCAGAACACTGGGTATCATGAGGAAAGGCATCGAGAAGACAGAGCACATTTATACCTTGGTCCAAGGATGGAACCTTCGTCCATCCAAATCTCAAGTACTTCTGGTGTCTGCATCTCAAGAACAGACTCTAGTCACAGAACAAAATATCAAAAGGATGGAGTGCCTGCCTTAGAAAAAGAGACTTGAGGGGCTTTTTATTTAGGAAAGAAGATTGAAGCAAGATATGATCAATGAAACCATGAAGATGGTAAATAAACTAACGTAAAGCTGCTTGCTAAATCCTTTAGTAATAGAACTAAGGGACCTTTTACAAAGCCAGCACAACATTAGTTTATAAAGATTGAAGTGCTTCTTTACAAAGGTAGTAGTAAGCTTCTGGAACTTGCTGCCACAGGAGGTTGTGAAGATAGTAAAGCATCAGCAAGTTTGAAAAAGATGAGTTCTTGGTTTGCAGGTCCACAAATGGGCTCTAAAAACACTGAGTAGGTATACACCTACCATATGACAAACAAGGATGCACAAAGACTACAAGGGAATAGATTCGTAAAATGGCTAGGTTTGTGTATAGTCCCTAACAGTATCCCTTAATGTCACTGTCGGAGACTGAACCCTGAGTATGAAGGTCCACTGGTCTGACACAGCAAAGCTTTTCTGATGTTCTTAACTTCAGTTGCCTTTAATATCTTCTATCAAGTTCTGAAAAATCCATGAAGGTTACAGCCCTGCTTCTTATCAGCTGTGAAAGATGAAGGTCAGATTTGAATAACAGCAGTCCTTCAGTATAAATTCCAACACAACATTCTGGTGTAAGCAATAGATTAGTACTATATCCTTAAACAAAAATAAGGGTCAGACCCAGGAGGAATTATTTGCATTACTCCAGGCAGTGTGACCCCAAAAAGCCACAGATGTTGTTCCACAGCAAGATCAGCTATTTCAGTGAAACTGTAGCCACCTGCTGAGGGACAAAAGAAACAAACATCAGCCCCTCGAAGAGCTGAGCTGCAGAACTGCTCAAAGGGAAGCAAGGTTAGGCATGTAAGTCATTCACATTTTTACTAAAGTAAGTCTCAAAAAATAGTAAGAGTTAAAGCCTACTGGTACTCAGGTGGCAGTCTTTTAAAATTGAGGCCAAAAGCCAGTATCTACAGGGTGTTTTCTGCCCCCCTCTACAGGAACTGTTTATATATGAAGTAGGCATAATTGCAATATTTTGATACTACTGATAATACAGAACACCTGCAAAGGGAAAAGGTATGCTGGCAACACTCCATAGAAATGAATAAAAGTAGCTTAACAGGATTCACACAAGGTTTCAGTTATATAGCATTTTCTTCGTTCACTGCACTCTTCACCATTAGCTCCCTCACCAGTGTTTGGTAACTTCTTGTTACTCAGATGCAAAAAATGCATACTTACGTATTTCATAAATATAGGTAATGATACATTAAATTATACACTTATATATGCATTAAATTACACATTTTAATCCTTAAGGGAATAATAAAGTGCAGTTTTGATTAATAACTATTGCAGATATCTAGATTATTCCCACTAGTTTGGGAGTTTGAATTGAGAGCTACAAAAATCAGAATGCAAGAGGGTTAAAAAGAGTGTCCGCTCCCCACTACACATGCAATACCTGGCAATTTTACATTTTAGGTAGTGATACAAGAAGAGGGGTGCCTCGTAATTGAGATTTGTAATTCATTATCGCACCTTGATTCATCTCTGTATTAACAGTAACCACAAACAGACCCAAGACTCTTGTACATCCTTTCTTTCTCCTGGTTGTGCTGGGGAAAGCTGATCTCTTCCACCAATATATATGCAATCTATCAGTCAAAGAACGACCTGCCCATCTTTGCCTCTCTGTTGAAGAGCTGTGTTCTCAGCACTGGGAGCTGAATTCCTGTTTATCTTTTCTAAGTTCCTTGAACGGCATTCGCAGGAGACAGAGGTGCTCAAGCAGAGCACTCTTGGTCATTATGCCCATGGCACTGTTAGGCAGCAGCAGCAGTTACTGTCACTATTTGGAAAGATCTGAGGCCTGGGAGTAAGCAACAAAGGGAACACTTGGATGCTGAGGTATTTTATACTTTTGTTTATCTGGAGTTCTGCAGAGCTGCCATACATCAGCATTTAGAGTTGTTGTGTTTGATGGAGACACGGCTAACAGCTACGAGTCTGTATTTTAACTGCAGTTCTAAAACAGCATTAGCTTTTCTGAAAAGGTCAGTGTACCATTTGCATTATCTAATACAACTAGGAGATATATCATTCATTCATCTTTTTCACGAGTTTCTGCAACTCTTCATTGGTTCAAATGAATGCACATACGCACTTATTTCTAAAATGTAGTTCTTTCTAAAAAGCATACCACTTGTTTTCCCTAGCTGTATCAAAAGAAATAATTTTCTTACTAATCATGGCAAATTACATCAATAATATTTCAGTATCTACCTTTATCTATTTAACTAAATAAGCAACAGGGTAGAGAACATGACAGAATTGACTGCTTCAGTTCCGGATTTCTTACTGTATTACATATAGTGATACTACCCTGTAAAAATTACTACTACAAGAGCTGCTTAGGAAAATCCAGGATATCTGAGTGTTGTTTTAGTTGGGAGGCATATGGATGGACTCATTTTCTTTTATGTAGAAGAAAACCATGAAAAGCAAGGTAAAAATTTCTGAAGCTTCTGCATTCTCCTCTAACTTTTAACGAGGTATGGGCATTATATAATTTTAATACTTAAGAATACTAGTAAGTCTACAGCTGATTAATATTTTTTACCAAGTAAATACTTAATACACTTATATTAACTTCAGTGGTGGAATGATTGGTGCTCCAAAAAAGGTTATTACTTACTAACAGACAAAGAAGATGAATAAATCGAGCACCCTTGTGGAACCATTGAATTGAAATATTTTGATGTTTTAGAAAAGGTTTCCACAGAACTGTGCATGGGAAAAAGTTATTTAAGGCAAAGACTGGCTATGTAGCAAATACACAGCATGCATTCTCGTGTATGCATGTCCTCTTGGGAACAGCCCCAGTGAAATGACTGTCACAAATTATGTCTACTCGTGTGCTGAAGGTTCTACAGTTTACCCATTCACAAACTAAATTTTTAGATTAAAATTTGGTGTCACTCACAAGGGAGGGTGGGGGGGAAAGCTTAGTGTTTTCGCCTGTAATCTACGAAAATTCCACTGCTCTCTTCCACAAAACAACTGCAAAATAATTGGGATTTTCCTTCCTCAAAAAAGCACACAAGGAAAACATGGGTGATGTTATGAGGCAGACAAGCAAAACTGAATGCATCTCAGACATTGCATCATGACTCTGTGTGACATACTTGGATGAGGATTGTCCTCCAAATTAATCTAAAAGACTCCACTGACTCAGGTTAACTAAATGAGGTTTCTGAAAAACTGATTTGACAATAAGACATTTGCTGAACCTGTATAGAACTATCCAGAATTAGTGATGTACAAGAACTGAAATTTCATTAGCAATCTTTATTCTGTCAAAAATGTTATTTAGTGGGTAAGTATGCAGGGAGGGAACAATATTTAACCTGTATCAGCTCTAAATTCCACACCTCAAATCTTTTACACTTACTTGTGCCCTCCCCACAGCTGTAAAAATGGGCTTCGCCTCCCCAAAGCAGAGCGTGTATGTGTTACAATGGTGTTTGCACTGGTTATTCACCCTTGCATCTATCATGACTTAAAACACTTCTGAAAACACGTTATGCATCACGTGACTGAACACGTCCTTATAACTAACTAATCAGAATACTCTATCAAGAAAGAGAGAACAAGATCAATACACTCCTAGAAAGTAGAAAAGGAAGTTTAAAGCTACAGAGGAACAACGAAAAAAAACCCCCAAACCCGAATCAAACAAAATGTTCTTTACATTTTCTGCAGACAGTGTTTAAAATGCCCAACCCAAGAGATGTAAAATAACCAACAGATAACACGAACTATTTTCTCTTCAGCTGTTAATTGTGAATGCTATTCCCCTTCGTACTGAATCAATGTCAAAACTCCTCTTTATTTCCATGACTGGAAGATCGGGTCCTTTATCACAACGTCTGGCAACATCCTGGCAGATTCCTTGAAATGTTATATAATCAAGATCCTTAATGTTTACAACGACATCTATAAAGAGCATCTAGGGGCTGTTTTTACCTAAATTAACAAGATTTGACAACACTTCAAAGCCTTCCAATATTTGTCTTCTATCACTAAAAGTACAGTAGGTTGAAGAACAATGGAAAGAAGTGTATAGGGATAAACGGGATTTCATCTTTCTAATTCCTCCACCTCAACAGCCAGTGGTCATGTATCAACTGTCACTGATACGCTTACTTTAAAATAACTTTTCTTTGAGCTGTGTTAACAACTCTAAGATCCAGTCTGCGCCCACACCACCACCACCACTGCCGCCTTTGGCTGTATGACTCGCCCCGCTGGGCGTCCGGGAACACCTTCGAGTAAAATCCTCCCTTGAAGGGAAGTTCAACGCGCCGCCCCAAGACAAGCGCGGCCGCGCTGATGGCCCCCAGCGCCAGCCCGGGGCACGTCCGCGCTGCCGGCTGTCGCTCCCGAGCGGGCACAGCCGGGCCCGGGGCAGCGCCGCCGCCGGGACCCGCGGCACCCGCCCTTCCAGCCACCACCTCCGGCGGCCCCGCACGGCAACGCCGGGG